>CM071926.1:153607069-154028438 GCA_016081115.2 Rehmannia glutinosa | reverse complement strand
TATCAAGCTAGGTAGAATTGATCGACGGAACTATAACAGAATCTTGCAAATAAGTCCTTTAAGGATGATGGGTCATTTGGAGGATCTGGGCTATGGCAGCATATTGGCCGTTTGATGGAGGTGAAGGGTGTTCCACTCAGGCATGGAAGAATCGTTCCATGTCCCAGCAAGAAGATGTTAGGGCAAACCTTTCGGGAGCTGGAAGAGCTGTATGCCAAAAGGGGCGGATACCGGGGAATCGGTGATCTGAAGAAGCGATTTATTCTTCCACCACGAGAAGAAAGTTGCCCGTGCGATTCTGAAGATAGTTGCCTCTGTTGAAGAAGCGCCCCTGCCCACAGGTAGTGTCTCACTGCCCCACCTTGTTAGGGGTGGAAAAGGGGCCCCAAATACCTTCTCAGGCCATCAAAAGAAGAATTTGGCAAACCCGAAAACTGACTCCTCGAGACAATTTCATAGGCCCATTTGCCGGGTGAGAAAAGAAGTATCAGGACAGAACTTCTACAGTGAGACAAAAGAAAGAAAGAAGAATTTGTCTGAAGTTTGAGAAAAATGTTTGATCTGCCACTCATCACGGAAAAAGTCTACGAGGCTTCTTTGAAGAAGTACAGTCTCAAAAGAATTATTGATGAAAGCGACGAATACTGTTTGAAATGCGTCGAGCGGGTGAACCTGCAGCAGGCTGAGAATGGGCGAGGAACAAGAAGCCGTGAGGCGAGAATCCCACATTGTGGGTATGTCTCCAGGCTGATGCTGCTGAAGGTGAAGAAGCGGCGAGACTTTGCTACATACATTCCTGAGAAGGCCCTGACAAAGGAGAATGATGATGATGAGATATTTATGTATACTCCCTTGTACCTGCATATCTAACCATCCGAGAGAGTGGAGGAAGTGGAAGCTAAGTCACTCTAGGGTGCGCTTTGAACACGCGGAGTTTATTGATGAGGAAGAGGAACTTTTCAAGTTTCTTGAAGTTGATACAAAGGTCGCAAGCCCCGGATGATGATAATCAGATTAATATGTTGTAAATTTAAGGAAAACGAAAGCTAGAGCAAGCTTGAGGAAGCATAGCTCGTGAGAAAGTCAAGATTCTGCCCTCTCACCGAACAAGCGGTCACCTCATCCTCACATTGACATACTCGTGACAGTTGATGAGGACATGGACCCTATCGGGCCGACAAGAAAAGCTTGGGCACGCAGCGAAGCCACGCGGAATCCACATTGATGATGAGAAACAGTCGATGGAAGGACTTATGAGAGTCTTCCAAATCTCACTGAATCGACCGTTGGGAGTGGTATAGCCAGATTGCAACAGCTTATTGCCGCAACAACTTCCCCAAGCCACTGGGGGGATCGATCTAAGGAATCGGCGATGACACCGGGAATTTGGGCACCCAAGTTGAGCCACCGTTGAAGGTGTTCTTACCACTGGGCTTCACTATCAACGAACCTCATTTGATAAAGCCGGAGTCCTGGAGGAGTGACCCCACCTGCCTTACCCTGTCACCAAATTCGGGTGCGCCACCAGGGGGAACTCACTCCACCGGCAGCCTAGGTCGAGAATGCCGCATGACTCCCACCAAAAAGGAGGCGAAGGAGAGAAGAAAAAGAAAAAGAACAACAAGAAGTTGTCACCGATTTAAGCTCCGACAGCTGAGTCTGCTCTCACCAAGTGCCAACAGCCTTTGTGCCGAGACGCATTGACAAAATGAGGCACGCGATGGATCCGCCCGGAGTTTACACTGCACTTCGCAATCCACGAGTTGAGACTTTCGTCGATGCCATCATAAGACCCAAGACACCGCTACCGTCAAGGGATTATATGCAGCCCCACAGCAATGGACCGGCAAGAGGTATCAAGGCCTAAGGGAGTGCCAGACTTCCCTGTGCAAAAATCATGAGATAAGAGATTCCTCGTAACATAATTCACGATTCGGTATGAGGAAATCGCTTCTCTTCTTCATGACTCCCAGATGATCCCGATACAACATTCCTAGAATCCAGATGAAGCCGAATCAACCCTCGCAAAGAGGATTCAAATTGAGGATGTTACACAAGATACGCAGCAAGTCGACCAAGCGTCGCCGACAAACCTTCAATTTTGATGATGAGCCAAACCTCAAGTCTCATCATCTTCCGATGACGCCATCGATACAAATTCAAGAACAATAACTCAAATGGATAAACCAAATGGGAGACCTAAGAAGTCATATGACACCACTGGCTCACCCACCGGGTCAACACCATCAAAGGCTCCAAACAATCATTACCAACTTTGCAGCTTCCGCAGCCGCAAAGCAGAGACCACTCGCACAATATCTCAAGTGCGAGACGATGCCAATGAAGAAGTTGTTTTTTCTCTCAAGAATCGCCCGTGCGGAAGAAGAAAGCAAGAGAAACAGAAATGCTGGCTACACCATCCAAGAAGACCTATAATCCCACCGATTCGATTGCGCGCTGATTTCAATTTTGATGCAGAGGGCTGGCAAACCACTCAAGTCGATAGCCGAGATGCTGAAATCTTCAAGAAAATCATGGGAAGAGATTGAGAAGATCAACGCACTGCCCTCTCGACATGCGCCCGGATACAGAGATGCCACTCTCATCGGACTTGAGAGGAGTGGTGGTCAGATAAGTGGAATGGTCTCAACACAGAGTGCCATGCGCCTCGAAAGGTGTTCGCTTACTTCAAGGCACTATACAACCTAACGCCGATCCGGGAGTGTCACAATGCCGACATGAAAGCGAGGATGCGATATATATGGAGAGTTTGCATGCCTCCCATACAATCGAGATGGAGTTGTTGCGTGAATTTCATCGCAGAACTTCTCGCGTAGAAGAGAATGTGAATGCCAAGTTCAAATTCTTCTTATGGCTAAAAATGAAACCGGTGGCACAGTCCAAAGCCACCCGTCGTAGTTTCAAACAAAGATACTTTAAAGAGACTCCAAGCAAAATTCAATGATCGCCAGACCGACTTCATGTTTGTCGCCGGGTATGTTCTCAGGGTTCCTCTCTCCTTTGATGATGCCAAAAAGGGGGAAGAGGAATACCGTAAGATGCTTAAGGGGACTAAGGTGAGAAGGAAAATGAAACAAACCGCCGTGGTTGAAGAAAGATACAACTATTGAGAAGAGGGAAAGAGAAGGGAAAAGTTGTTGAGGGGGAAAGGTCAAAAGATATGACCTTAAAGCTCACAAACCCTCAAAGAAAGTCATGTCATTGTACCGACATCATCAAGAATCTTCCGTGAATCGTCGCGCTATCACTCACAGCCCATGTCTCATAAGAAGAAGATTGTAGAAACAGAGATGGAGGATTTCGACAAAAGAACGGATGCCCGTGTTGAAGAGATGTTAAAACAATTTGGGAGGCATTCCGCAAGAAAAGACACCGATGCCATTCCGTATAATGGGAACGAAAGCCAAGATCCGTTGAAGAGTTTAAAACACTCGAGTCCGAGGATACTTCAAGGATATGTCCATAGCCCAAGCCTGGGGACTTGTACCGGGAGAAAGGATCAAGCCGGGGCAAGGGGTTAGTTCGACAAAGAAACAGACTACTAGCAACTCACACCGGGTAAGAAGAAGACTCAAAAAGACAATACACGCCCTTAAGAAGAGGAAGGAGGGTGGAGGTAGAGGCTTTATACCTAGACCTCTACCTAAAAACATTGAATATGTAGATCCATGCAAGAAGGGAAGGATCTACTGGGTTGGATATGATGAAGTAGCCAATCGGGAAGTGGCTAGAAAAAATGTTGAATATGTGAAAAGGATCGGAAGAAGAAAGTAAAAGACAAGATCAGCATGGGAAGAAAGGCAAGAAAGAAAAGCGAAGAGATGATGCTACAAAGAGAGCATACGAGAAGAAGAAAGCAGCTGAAGATGAAAAGAAGAGAAAGAGAGCAGAGGACGACAAAGCTGAAGAAGAAGAAAGAATGGAAGTTAGTCAAGGCGATGAAGTGTTGTTGTCCACCCCTTCATGTATTTTATTAATGTAAATGCATATGTATGTAAGTCTTCGTAGACATAAATAAGAAATTTGTAATTTCTATATTTTTGCATAGATATAGAATACTATGTTTGCTCTGATACACATTGTAAAACATTGTGTAAAGGACAAGAATGTTATGATCAATAAAATAATTGATTCTACGATACATTCTATGCTTTTCGACCGACCGTATGTATCTTTACCATTTGCATATCGGGTTGTATGTATTTAAGTTTTGGCATCATCAAAAAGGGGGAAATTGTTAGAAATTTATTGTTTAGATTTTGATGAATGCCTTATAAAACTTAGACTAGAAAGTTGGCACCCCATTTTCCTTGTAATTCATATTGTAATAGATAAAATGAGCCGAGTCAATGTCGCCTATGTCCTGGATATACAAGAAGTCAATCGAAGACTAAGATGATGACTCACCGAGAAGCACTGAGTGTGGCTAGGACGAGATGTCAAGGACTCGCTCGAAGGAGTATCACCGACACACCGTATTGAAGAGTCACCAAGTCAACTCAAGAAGCCAAGTCTCAAAGCTTCAAGTGACAGATGAGTCATCCGTCCGACCGAAGCTAACTCTAAGGGGAATTAAGGACTCAAGCAAGTCAAGATGATCAAAGAGTCCCACAGACAGGGGTCAAGGAAGTTACTTAAATAAGTAATACTTCCATGCCGCCATATCTTAAAGTGCTCTTTCCCCCTGCTGCAAAAGGAATAAACCAATATGAAGCATCGCACTCGCGGTCGATTCTGAAAAGTCGAACGCTCATTTAATACGGCGAAATGTCAACATCAAGCGATCGCAACAAGACAAGCCTAATGAACACAAGTGACTTTTACAAATCACCCTATCTCTTCAACGGGCAAATTTTTGAAAGTGCACTATAAAAGTGCAAGGAATCACTTTGAGAAAAGGTTACCTTGCTTACCCGAACAACGAACAATCAAGCAATTATTTAAACCGTGAACCTCGTAATATATTCTCAAGCTATTCAAGCAAATCCTCAAGCCTAAAACTTGAAGAAAATCGACGAACACTAAGTTGTGAAGGAAAGACAACTTCAAACTTGAAGAGGAAACATTTGAAGAATCAAAAGGGTCTACTTTCCGAGGATTGTTGAAGGTTCAAGGTCGAACAAATCTCAAGTTATTGGAGGGCTTCGTGATCAAATCCAAGAAGCTTGAGAAAGTTAGTCAAGTAGCAAGGCAGCCGCCCCCGTGAAGAAGTCGAGTCGACGAGAAGCCACCGAGTGATCAAGGCATCTCCGCATCGAGTCCCAGCCGAGCAAGTCAATCGTGTGATCAAGATTCTGTATCCGGATCGTTAACCACTTTGTACTGATCAATACTTAGTGGATTCCTCCAGGAGTTGGAGAAGAGAGGAGAAGAATTACCTCATCTTCGAACCTCTATAAAAATTATTGTGTCATTTACATTTCAAAGATTTTTATTTCTCGCATATCATTTTATATCCGCTGTAATTTGCTATCCAACCGATAATTAACAAAGTGCTAAAACCAAGTGTTAAAACAAACTTAAACCAAATTCAAGGGTGTTAAGTCTTCCGCTGAAAATCTCATCACAACCAAGTTAAGTATTAGACTAGCAAAACAGTTATTCTATCAATGTACCAACAAGTCCGAATGGCTAATCACTGTTAACTAACTTAGTCATTCCTCAAGGACATAGCTGTGAAATTAACTCGTATTATTTTAAAAAGGACTAAAATCGAAAAGTTGGTAAGTTTATTCAACCCTCCCTTTTAAACCTTACTCACACCCCTTGGGACTTTCACTTGGTAAAATGGGTGTTGACCGATTTTGACCAAATATTTAAGTGATTTCCATTAGTGAAAAATGGAATTAAATTATTTGTAAAAATTTTACTAAGAGAGTAGATGAGAATATCATTTGAATTTCTCAAAATTATTTCTAGGCGAATGAGAAATTAATGTTAGAAGTTAGCACTTAAAACTAGAAAATAGTATGAAAATGGTAAAATGGGGAAGGAGATGCTACATCCCACATAGAAAAGAGTGAGGCAAAGTTTGCTCGTGACTTACGGATTTGGGGCCTTAGAACACCAAGTTTTTAAAGGGGTGAGGACCTACATGCTTGTGGGTTTGGTTCAAAGCACACACACGCGCACCGCCGCCCACCGGTCGTTTCTGGCTCGGCCAAACTCCGGGTATGGGCCGTGAGCCTGGGCTTGGGCTTCAAGGCCCTTATTCTTTTCGACTAAAAACTTTTAAAATTAATAATTAATTATTTTAATTAATTACTTAAAGAATTTCCAACTGAAGTGCTTCGCATCAAGACGGGCGACGCACTACTGTAAGGCCGAGTCATGCGCCAAGTTAAAACTTTGCCATTTTGTTCGCGATCAGCACGGGCACACGACGGCCGCGCGCCAGGTCGTGCGCCTATGTGAAAGTCTCAACAGATGCACATGTTCGTACGTGAAACATGTCTTTTTTCGAGCCAAAAGACATGATCTTTCCATACACGCACCGATGCCTATAAATTAGAACCCCGCAGATGAAAAAAAAAGAGACGAAAAAAACACAAGATATCAAAGATTATAATCGGTCATTGCATTACAACATATTGCCATTACTTCCCGCTCAAAGCTTGAAAGATTACACCTTTTGTTGTTCATTTCGTAGTTTCGAGTTTACGAGTGTCAGAATTAAATAGAAAATCGTTGTATCTTAGGACGAGCGTTTGAACCATAAGACTTAGTATATGGGGCATTTTTGTCTTTGGAGATTATCAAATACAGTGCCTCGACTAAGCTAAATACATCCAAACACATACCATTTTGTGAAACAAGAACCTTCCATATTTTTTTTTTAACCAACAAGGACTACAAACTTTAAGTTTAAGTGTTAATGATAAAATATTGACTTTGTTACTAGAATTAAAATAATATATGAATTTTTTTACATATATATTATATTGTAATTTTCTTTACATTTCTTTAATCGAAGAACTGAGATATAATAAAAGAAGTAAGCACATGAAGTATAAGAATTTGACTAACTTTTATTTTATTTTATTTTAATTGAATAACAATAACAATTAAAATGATGATATTATGATGAATTTTGCAATAATATTTAATTAATTAACTTTTTATTGATGCAATAATTTGCATGTGATTTACTAATCATTAGCTTATTATTTATGAGCTAAATTATTTGTCTGATTATGTAAAATGCATCCAAGGCTAAAGAATTCGAAAATCATGTAAAAGAAAAGACTTTTCTAGCCATAACAATGAAATAAAAGACCGATGAGTGTGATTGTAAGCTAATATAAAACTTATTTCGTTGTCATACTAATTGTAATTTTTTTATGGGATTGAGTTATTTAAAATGATTATTTAACAATTTATATCGATCTATAATTATAGTATAAAGAAAATATATATTAAATATTGTGTAATATTTAAATTTAATTAATATTTATTTCACTTTTTAATATTTTAATATTAATCAATAAAATTATTAAATAATAAAATTATTTTAGCAAAGTCATGTGGATCACGCTACGAGGCAGTGTTTCATACTAATATATATATATATATATATATATATATATATATGTATATATATTAGATAACTACTTTTCTCAACCAAATGCATTTATTGCCACAAAAAAATTTGTATGCGATGGTTTCAGAAAAGATAATTCATTGGATATATTTGAATAGAATTTCAATCCGAACCCAAATCCATAATAAAAATTAAATATTTTATATTTTTAGGATTGCCTCATGACAAACTTACATCGAGATGGTCTCATATAAGATCTTCTCTTATTGTAATTATTTCAAACTAAAACTAAGAGATGCAATAAAATTATCAACCTAGTTTTTATTAGTGGTTCCCACCAACAACATTATCTAAGAAAACCCTAAGGTTGACATCCGAGGATCCACCTTCCATCACGCCTTCCTTAGCCAGCTTTTTTCCATTTCTTAGCTTTACTTCTCAAAGTTTACACCCTTTTCACCCTCTCCCATCACATTCTCTGTGCACCTCACAATCTCATCCCCTTCAACAATCCCCCTCACCGTCACGCCACTCTCACCCCCCTATCTTCCCATCTTCTTCCATTAATTTCGCTCGCACTTTGATCGCTTCCACAATGGAAACAACACCATCTAAGACCCTCAAGCCAAACCTCCATCGAAGAATTCCATCCACAAAGGCGTCACTTAAACAACCCAACGCCTTGTGGGACAAGACTTCCACTGGGAACACCATGGCACAATCATTCCTTGCTTTTCGAGCTCTTCTTTGGAGCTAAATATCATTTCTTCACCACTTTTTGTTGCTCGATCACCCATAAAAGGTCTTTTGCTTTTCAAAGAACCCTTTACCTATTTCCTCCATTTGTCGATTTGATAGCTCGAATAGCTTCCAAAGCTACGATATAACCGATTTAATCTTCTTTCATGTTCAACCAATCCGCGTAATATCCTTTGTTGCTATGAATTAGGTCTCCTCCAAACGAAGTGTTGGGAAGGATCTTTCCCATCTAAAAATGTCAAGGTATTAAGGGCCCTATCCCCAACATATCGATTTTTTATTTATCGCTATCAACGGCTTAGATTCAAAGCGCCAAAGGTGTTTACGAAAGTACTAGGGGCGCTTTCGTATTTTCATTCTCTAGTATCTCAACATGCTCTTTGTAATGCGGAAGAGCTTAAGTCGAATGTGGTAGAAGAAGATAAAAATATGTGGGAAGATCGTGTCGACCAATAAGGACAATCCAGTACTGGATGACGCCGCCATCACCTTTCTTGAAAATTTCTTCATAGCAAATGAAATAGTAATAATATATATCAAAAGTGGTTGCGTTGATCCAAAGAAGCGTGGACAGACTTGAAGGTCAAAGGGCCACGTGGCCTACCCATGGGACGAACGCCGTAGACGACGTGCGCCTTGGCGGATGGCCTCGGGATGCTTTGTTCGAAATGAGACTCGCCACGCTTCGTAACGCGGTGTCGAACGCTGACACGTAAGTTCTCGATGCCGCCGCTCATGTTCTGGCCGCCGTAGCTTACCGGAGAAAGGTACGAGGTTTAGGCCGTTTGTAATTGGAGGTGTTGGATTATTCATCATGCGACGAATGGCGGATAGGCTGGTTGAGAAGGTGACTTGTGCGCCGATATTGATTAGCGTTTGGCGGGTGGAGGGATGGATTGATGTGGCCTTGTGCGGGAAATGTTACAAGGAGGATATGGCAATCCATTGGTGTGATGGGTTGTGCATATGGCAGCCTCTGATGGGGGTTTATAATGAGATCGAATTGAGAATTTTCAATGGATGGAACTTTCAAATGCTAGACTTTGAATATTCCACATACCAATATTTTCTATGTTTACAAACTTGACAAGAAGGTTTATAAATATTAAATTTAATTGACTTGTTAATTGTTAATTGTTATGTGGTTAATAGAGTGATCAGGATTGGATTATGTTTACCATTTATTAAAAAAACTCAATTACCTAGCTTTTAGAATTACAAATTCCACCTTATGATATTACAAATATTCAATCGAGGGGTGCAATTTGCAAAATAAAAATAAATATTAATGGATATTTTACAATTTTGAAGGCTAATTGATTTTATTTTGTCGGTAGGGCTTTTGAGGCTCGACTTTTTTCGGCTTGAGAATTACAAATGAGCCCGGTAAAAAATACCGGCTGATCGGGCCGCCCCACCGGACCGGGCCATTTGGGCCGAAATTAATAGCTTGCATCACCACGTTATCACTTTTTTAATTATACTGAAATAGTAAAGTTGAATTAATCTAGTGACTTTTCTAAATTTTAGTAACTAAAGCTATGCTTCTTGTCAAATATTTTTGTAAAATTTTCACTCAAAATCTACTTTTTCTTTGTTCCAATATGAGATTGTTTGTAGAAAATTTCAAAAAAAAATCTATTATTCACTTACTCTCACATTATGATTATCAATTACATCCAATTATAATTTCATTAAAATAAATGACATCAACTATCATGATTATACAACCATATCACAAGTAAACTATTCATTTTCTCTTATTTTTCCAGGCACCAATGACTATTTCAGTTTTTTCAATTATCACCATCATCATATATTCGATCATACTCTGAAAATTTATTCTCATTTTTCGAACAATGTTTAACATTATTCTCTCCATAAAGGTCAACAAAGCTTTCAAGTTTTGTTTTATATTTCTTAATTTTTGAACTTGAGTTAACTTTCAATATTGGGTTCTCTTCTCTGGCCCTCAAATTATTCAAATGCAATGTCAAAGGCATTTTTCTGACTTGTTGAAAGTTAATCCAAGAAAATATCCTCAACTCAGCCAACAAAATTGCATAAAATATATATATATATATATATATATATGGAGAGGATCCTGTGAGACCACCCTCCTAGGTTAGTCCATAAGACCGAATCTAGACCATCCAAATAGTAAATCAATAGCCAAGATATCGTTACAATCTATACAAAGTTTTCAGAACTAACTATACAATAGAAAGGGTAAAATTGGAATCCATAAAATCGACATGTAAATCACGCCCCATAATCAAGCAATTCACCTTTCCTTTTTCTCTCTTCCCATTCGAACCCGCAAATTATTCAAATATGGCATCGAATCATGCAACAATTAATGAAAAGTATACAATTACACTAAACTAACTATGCGTTAAAACATTACTAAGTATACATAAATAATTAACTAAGTATACAATTACACTGAACTATTTGTACATTAAAATATTACTAAGTATGCATAAATATTTAACTAAGTATACAATTACATTGAACTAAATATACATTAATATATTAATAAGTATACGAAAACAATTAACTAAGTATACAATTACATCAAGTAAATACACAATTTCATCAATTACTTATATAACTAAGTATACAATTTCATTGAACAAAGTATACAAATCCACGTAACTAAGTATACAAATTCACTAAACTACTTATATAACTAAGAATACGATTCCACTGAACCAAGTATACAAATCCACTGAACTAAATATACAATAAAACATGACTAAGTATACAATAAAATGATTGTTCACAAATATGGCGGAAATAAGTATCAATTTTGAAAAAAATGCTTGAAATTGATTATTTTTCCTCCCTAAAAATCAGTAATCGAAAAGGTAGGATTATGTTTCCTTAAAAATAGCTAATAATCACCCAATTAATAAAATCGATTAAATATAAAAGTACAATCATACCCTTATAACTCAAAAATAACAAAAGAGACCTACACCATCAAAAATTTAAATCAAGGGTTCATAGGTGTTCTTATGGACTAACCTAAAGGGGTTGGTCTCATTTGAACCAATCCCTATATATATATATATATATATAGGAAGTAGGACAAATAATCTTACTTAGTTTAAATTGAAAATTTGTGGTTAAATATTTCAGCTCCATGAATTCAGTGTTGTTTTTTTTTTACAAGAATTCAATGTTCTTCTTGAGTGTTGACTTACTATGAACTTATGATTGGTGTGCATACATGTAATTGAGAATGTCTCTCGTAGAATCGTCTTACGGATCCTATGGTTCGGATTTAGATCTGGTAGTTTAATATAGAAAAATAAAATACTTAGTAAAACTAAGTCTGCAGCTCGCGCCCTCTAGCTCAGGGCAATTTATCATACTTTTAAGGCAATTTCTGATACTTTTAATATGCACATTTATGTTTTAGTATTTTACATATCACAATGCGTAATAATGATACTTTTTTATATAATTATTGATACTTTTGATTAAATATGATACTTTTAGGTTATTTCAATTGACAGTGGACTCCTCATAATACTTAAAATACATACATGATAATTATAAGTTACTAACTCGTTGAATGATACTTTTTATATAACTAGTTAGGTGTACGTGCGTTGCACGTAATCCAAATAATTATTTTTATTTGAATAAAATTAATTATTATAAATGGAATAATTTTTTATTAATTATTGTTGATATATAGTAAATGTCACCTGTGTAGTTTTATCCTAAAATAAAACTTGCAAAATTAAAATTAAGCTTCTTTGTTGGTGAAATATGGTTAGAACATTTTGAACCCGGAACACGATACTTACATATTATTATCATTGAATAAAATACAATGAATATTAAAAAAAACTAAAGAGTAACTAAAAAAACAAATATAATCAAATAACTCGTTGTGCATCAATTCAACTCTTGTTTTACTTTTTAAGTGTCTCATTCTTCTTCATGTTTAATATAATCGTTGATTAGCATGAACAATATACTTTTTTTTTTTTGCAATTTTTTAATGCATACTTAGCCCAAGCATGATTGATTGATGTATATATGTCTTCCTCTTTTTCTCCATCTCCGAAATGTGTGTTATCTCTCGACTAAGCTATAACATTAAGTTTTTCATTCACCACCCGTGCCTTTGTTGTTTTGTTAAGAGTGATGAGTAAGTGAAATTTCTTTTCATATGTTATTTCCAAACACCAATTTTCAGTTTTGTACTATTCATAAAATCGAAAATATTTTTGTTTCAAGTGTTTTTACTAAAAATAACTCATTTTAAATTAATTTCTAAGCTACTTTTCTTACATATTCTCCTATATTGTCATTCAATTACATTTGTCAAATTTACATCACTATCTCTCACTTTTCACCAAAAATTAATTGTTAGGTCAACCCTAACTTACCAATAAAATTATTTTCAAATACATAAAAATATTATTTTATTCGTAAGACATGATTTTGTGTAAATAAATATTAAAAATAATATAACAATTTATTTCTAAACTTATATTTATTTTCAAAACTTTACATTCAACCTAACATATTTTCATTTCTCACGAAAAACTAACACTCACTCTCAAGGAAGTAGTGGAAATTAAATTAAATATGAGCCCTTAGCTCTATATAATACTCGCTTGTTGTTCCTAATTAAATTAAATATTTATATATTAAAAATTAAAATAAAATAAACTAATCAATACAATTGAAAATGGTCAATAAATTAAAATTAAAAGAAAAATCGCATGTCTATATCATACAAATTATTAAACCACGATCCATTTTCATTCTATGCAAACTATATATTAATGAAAAAGGAAAAATAAAAATACGAAGAAAGATAAATAATCAATAATATATTATTGCATATTTATTCACTTATTGGAGATCCGATACATATAGTCAATGCCTACTCATACATAAATGAAAACACATTGTACCACATTCAATTATAATCTATATTTAAAATTCATGAAATAGTGATTAGTATTTGTGGATTAATAAAATATTTAAGTACTTCAAATATTATTAATACTTGGTGTCTTTTCAAAATTTTCCTCGTTAGATTTATTGCAAGTGACATTTTATTTATGTATGCTTTGTTTTCTGCTTTATCAATAAATTCTGTGAGATAATATTACATATCCTGTAAATAAAAATTAGTTATACCACACAAGTTAATTATAGATTGTGAGTACATGTATAATATTGTTGATATGATTGTTAAATTTTCAACATTGTTTCAATATATAATTTATAAATCAAAATAAATTATTAATTAATTGTTTATATAACTCAATCCAAGAAAACTTAAAAACATTATAAAACTATATAGGTTTTTATGCTTATTTTACAATCAAAATTTTCTCTTGTTTGGTTTTGATGGTTGAAGACGCTTTTTTCATTACTTTTATTGTTTTTTTTTTTTTGCATTAGATGCATTATAAATAATTAATCGTATAATTTACATGCTAAAATTTGATAACCCAAGTTTTTGCATTAATAAAAAATTGAATCTAAATTATGTTAAATCGTATATCCTTTATTACAAAATAGTAATAAAAAAATATAGATAATGATTAATGAACAAAGCTTGGATAACAAAATATGTTTTTTGAAAATTTTAGTAATAACTTATATTTCAATAATCTTAAAACTAATTATTTTTCTATGGGATATTTGCAACCAAAAGTTAATTTAGAACTCCTCTTATTTATATAAATCAAACTAAATGGATTAATATAATTTTTTTTATCTTCATTTAGTTGTAAAACCATACTCTTGTTTCTTTTTTGTAGATGTATTTAGTTAATAAGAAAATTAAAGAAAAATATTATAAATGTACCTTTGTATATAACACTCAACTTTAAATGACTAAAATGATCTCATATGAAATCTTCTATATATGCTTATGGCATACGGTTGGAAAGCTCTCGATATCTAGTTTAATATGAAATTAATATTATTTAAAAATTCAAAATATTATAAGAATTCCAATTAAATGAAAACATATAAGAAGAATTTGGAATACAAATAGACACTAATCATATTATCAAAAAAATAAAATAAAATCAACATAGAAAACTACTTAATTGCCCTTAAAACTAACTTTACTATAATGATATTTTTGGCAAATCAAAATTTTGAAGAAACCTTCAAACTCATTCACACTTTTATAATAAGTATAGATTGCTAATACTTTTCATATTATATATGATACTTTTTCAACAACAAAAATAATATTTTCGAATGCTTTAAGCATCAAAGATCTAACATGCAGAGTGATATGATATATACTCAATGTTGAGATAAAATGACATAAAACTAATACTTTTAAGGCAAATTCTGATACTTTTAAGATAATTTTTATATTTTCAAGCATCAATGTTTACATATTTGTACACAGAAATTTTTTCACAAACTAATAATTTTAAGATAATTAATGATACTTTTAAAGCAATTTCTGATACTTTAAGCATCAAGCATCTAACATGCAGAGTGATATAACATATATTCAATGTTGAAATACAATGATATAAAACTGATACATTTAAGGTAATTTCTGATACTTTTCAAGCATAAATGTTCATAGATTTGTACACACAAATTTCTTACAAATTGATACTTTTAAGACAATTTATGATACTTTTAATGTAATTTCTGATACTTTAAGCTTCAAAGATCTAACATGTAGAGTGGTATAACGTTGAAATATAATGACATAAAACAGATACTTTTAAGGCAATTATTAATACTTTTAAGGCAATTTCTAGTACTTTAAGGCATCAATGTTCATAGATTTGTAAAACTTTTATCTCAAAATTATATTTTATTACAAATTGGTACAATACTTTGGAAGCGATGAAATGAGGAAAAACAAAAAAAAGGACAACCCACAAAGGACGAAGCGAGAGGAAACGAGAAGAGGCGAAGAAGAGTCGATAAGAAAAACATAAGAAGAAGAGTCGAGAAGAAAAACATAAGAAGAAGAAGAAGAAGAAGAAGAAGAAGAGGAGGAAAAACGGGAAAAGGAAAAAATGAATAACACTAGTTTGAAATCGAAAACAAAAACTAAAATAAAAAATTAAATTCGGGAGGGTATGAGAAGTAGATCAGATAAGTAGGACCAGTCTTACAGATTTTGACTAATAAGATAGTCTTATACAAATTTTGCCTATGTAATTAGATATGAATGGAATAATGATAATAAATTAAAAGTAATGATATGGTGATACATAAATTTCGCCCAATTTTATTAATTTAAACTGCAAGTGTACAACGTAGTATATAGATAGTGATAAACAAGGTTGTATTCCATATGAATTGATTAAAGAACAGAGAGAACGTCAATTCTGTACCCTTAATTTTACTGAAACGATCGAAAATATGAAAATTGAATTATCTCGCAATCGAAATAAAATGAAATAAAAGAAACAGATAACTAACGAGCTCACACATATAGAATTAATCAAGTGATAAAAGCGATCCTAGTACTATGAATTCGCCATGCGTCTCTGAATTATATCTAATTTGTGTTTCGCAAAAACAATTGTACCTTATCTATGGATTTATTTCTTATCTTAGTTCATCTCTCCTATCTAAGCAAACAAACTGTAGATCAATAGTGAATTGCATGCTAGCATATTTGCTCAACAATTAATATCGATTCCTAAAAGCATATTGAATCAATTATCAAAAGTTTAAAATCCCATAAACATCATAAGCCTTTCGACTCGTACAATATTATGATATTGTTTTTCATTTACAAAGTTCCTATTAAAATTTTATATTGTACAATAACTTTTGTTATTTATTATTTACTTATAAACTTTGTACTCATCGCATATAATAAATAATTATAACAGATTTTAATTTATTTTTTGTTAAATGCATTAGAATATAACTATATAAGTAATAAAATATTGATTATTAATGGAATTATAAAGTTTCACTGAAATAATTTAAAAGATATTATTCAAACGAGCGGAATATGAGGCAAAGCGGGAACACCTCAAGTGCCCTGACACAGTACTTAATTTCCCGCCACCAAAGAGCACACTTTCCCTCCAAAATGCCTCTCCTTTCTCTCTCAAACCCTAACTCCACTCCACTGTTTCGAGCACTCACAATAACACCCAATCCATCTCTTCCCCCACCCTGAAAAAAATATTTGAAAAAAGATACTCAAAGAAGTCATCCATGGAAGAATCATTATCCTCGGTCAAGACTCTTCATTCCCGCAAGAGAAAGAAAAGCCGCCAATCTTCATTGAATCATAACCCTTTGTTCGGCATCTTAACCCGCAGCAAGTCCCGGATATATTTTCACCAGAATCGCTCCGGCATTTCCCGACCTGATCCAGTTTTCAGAAAACCAAAGTCGTTTCGGCCAGACTGTGAGTCAGTGGAAGTATTTTTGGACGTGAACTGCAACAATGCTTCCCGGGTTTCATCAATTAAAGATCTCCGAATGCGGAGGGTTTTCACGCCAGATGTTAATTCGGTTATTGAAGAGGAAGGAGTGGAGGAGACTGAGGATCGGAAGAAGCTGTTGAAGTGTTCAGATTCAAGTCGGGTCGTGGGGTCGGAAGTAGCTGATGTGAAGTTGGATGAGCTAGAAAAACCTGAGATAATTGTATCTAAGACAGAGGATGCACGAAATGATTTGGAAAATGGTCCGAATTTGAAAGATCTAGCTGATGTGAAGTTGGATGAGCTAGAAAACCTGAGATAATTGTATCTAAGACAGAGGATGCACGAAATGATTTGGAAAATGGTCCGAATTTGAAAGATCAGGGGATTTCTGGACATGGGCCTAATTCCAAAAGCAAAATGGTAATGAAGTGCTTTTGGTTGGATTAAATTCTACTTTACTGCAATTCTGCCTATCTTATCTCCGTCTTCAAGACAATTTTGTTTAATATTGGATAACCACGAACACTGTAGGACTTTAGTTGATATCTAAGATGTTATGTTTTATGAAAGTGAGTGTTTGATGTACTCTGGATTTTCTGCTAATGGTTAGTGTAATTTGCTAATGTCGAAAACTTTCATCCAATTTTTAGGCTCTTAATAGGTGTGGCCGGAGGAAGGTTTTCAAGACTTCAAGCTCTTTCAGCTATAAAAGATTACTTCCTTATCTGATGGACATTGTGAATGATGATTCTAGTAAGTCATTGCTTCTGTTATCTTGGTTTCCTATTTTACTTATTTAGAAAATGTGAAGACATCTGATATTACTGTTAAAGTATGAAAACTAATAGATGTAATTTTTAAAACAATTTTTGTGTAGGTGTTTCCAAAATTGAAATAGTAGATGCTGCAAATCCATGTAAATTGCGGAAGTTGGATGGTGTGAAATCTGAAGTGCTGTCAATTTCTGACAAAAGCTATACTAATGTTAAGTGTGTTGTGCCCCAATTTGATGATACAAAGCCATCAGAGAATGAGGATGTTCAAAAGTTCCATACAGAATTGCCCTTCAATCAACAGGGTTTTAGTGGTAAGGAAAATGAATTGGGTCAGACTGCAGAAACTATTAGACCTGTGGAAGTAGCACAAAAAGGTCATGAGAGTGATGCAGATAATAGAGTTGATGTTTCAGTAGAACAAGAATGCGTCCAAATGACACCTCCTGATCCTGGTATGTTCACCAATACAGAGGCTGATCATGGTGGAGAATATATGGAAGCTAATAATGTGCTTGGAGAGAAGCAAATTTCTAAGGGGTTGTCGGTTGGCAGTGAAAAGAGTAACTGTGATGTCTTGAGACAGAGTCCAAATAGCAAATGTGGCACTAATTCAGTTAACAGAACGGTAATCTTTCTTCAATCCATAAATGTCATGTAGTAAGTTTACTTTCTTTAACAGAAGTTGGACGTTCAGTTCATGTTAAATTCGGGGGACTTGGTACGGTCCCACACATGAAGCGTATCCAATATGGGGAAGAGTAAGAGAGCCCAAACCCACCAAGTGAGAGGTTCCATCCTAAAACCAATTGGTGATAGGAGGAGTAACTCACTTGGCTTATAAATTGGACTATCTTACCCTTATTTAATCAATATGGGACAACTCACAAGTGACATATCTCAACAGTTCATCTATTGTTAATGCCTTTACACAAGTAATTAATTACTTGCAAAATGTCTTGTTCTTTTAATGAAATTTGTTTCCTTCACCCAGGTTCTTAATCCTTGTTCTCGGCTGAGGCTGTTTAAGAATCCAAGATCACTCAGCTACAGAAGACTGCTTCCGTTCCTGATGGATATATCCAAAAATAATTCCTGTAAGTTGCACTTTTGTTCAAAAAAAAAAAAAAAAAAGGAACTGCGTCAAAGAAAGAGCTTCATCATAGATGATGTACTCACAATATTATATTTGTGTGTTAATTTTTCTATGTAGGTGCACCAAGAATAACTCAAAACTCAATGCCTCAAGTGGATTTAAAAGAAGATTTACATCCAGTATCGGCTGCTACTGCTGAACAACATTATGTGAATAAAATTATAACAGAGGAGAAACAACATACTGAAGATCAAACTCAAAATTTGCTATCCTCTATGGTCCCTCTGCCTTCTTCAGACGGTTCACCTCCTGATACTCAAAACAATCCAGATTCTCCAATGCCACAATCATCTTCCACCAGCTATTCATCAAATGCTGAACCAAGTTTGGTCACATCTGAAACCTTACCTGAACCATGCATGCTGATTGATACAGAAGAAATGCCACAATCTCAATGTAATCATATAAATTCAGAACTGGGGTTAAACGGGGAAGAGAATAGTTCACTATTGTCAGCATCCTCCACTACCAACAATGATATTTTGTCCAAGCCATCTATTTCCGTAGAACCTGGGTCAGTTGGAAAACAAGAAATTTGTTTGAGTATGGGATTGGAACTTCATGATAACAATGGAGGGTCAATTGAAAAAGTTAGTTTGAACCAAATTGAAGTGTCTGATGCTTTGGTTACTCCTACTAACGGTCCTTTCAAGGGAATTCTCAAGAGAAATCGACGTGGATGCAGAGGGTTGTGTAATTGTCTGAATTGTGCTTCCTTTCGTCTTCATGCTGATAGAGCATTTGAGTTTTCACGGAACCAGATGCATGATGCTGAAGAAGTTGCATCGGATTTGATGAAAGAATTAGCAAACCTCCGTTCTTTGTTGGAGAAATCAGTCATTACGGATAATGATCTCGCTGCCATCCAACTCAATCCAGTAAGTTATAAAAATAATCGCCGTTTATTCTTGTGTGCACATTCTTGCTATTGTTGTTTGGTCATGCAAATTTAGCAAACTCCAAGCTTAGTGGAATTTGGTTTTCTGGTTGGTAGACTGAAAGTACTTGTTTGTGCAAAATGTTCTGCTGTGATTGCAATGTTCTTTTATTTTAAGTTATTTGGTGGTTGCAATTATTTCTTGACACATTGGCAAACTACATAAATTTAGGTTTTGTTTGGAAAATGGTACCAAATGGTGACCTACCGCCACGAAAGAATGCTCTTCTGTAATCATCTAAAACAGTAGAAACAGTTTTACATTTTGTTACTGATTCCTTTTTCTGGATTAGCGTTTACAATCCAAGATACATCACATAAATTCTGTGGTAGGCAGGACTGATAATATGTAATATCTTGGGGTTATTTGTGTAAGATAATTATCACTAGAAAATTTAGTGAAAGTTTTTAATATGTTGGTGAAGTATCTTGATCATTCCTCACTTGGGCTTGTTCTAAAACTTACTGGTAGCAATCAGTGTTAATGGTCTTGAAGAATCATAATTCGTATATGCTATTAGTTATTGTACTGAGTTTCTTGTCTATACACTACCTGAGATGGACTAAAGCAATTTCTTTGTAGTTTTCCATCTTTTCATGAAAGAGGATGTTTTTCTGCACAATCAATGCTTCCTCCAGCAGGAATAATTTCTATCCCCTATACGAAAATTCCCTAACTTAGTGAACATATGTTGAGGTTGCCTATTTGTGCATAAATTTGTTTTTGTTTAAATTGGATATTTATACAAAGGTTTGATTTTTTTTTCCCGTGAATCACATCTAGAAGATTATTCGCATCTATTGCCATCTTCTTTTACCAACTTTACATCTCATACTCACATTCATAATGAACACTTAGAACTTACTAGAAATTTTAAGCAATTCTTTTTTCTTGGTATCTTTTAGGAGCAGTAGCATACTGTTCCTTCCATTGGTTCTTGTATTTTCTTCTTAGTATTACATTTTTTGCTGTCTATGTTTTCAAACCTTCAACAAGTCTCATTTTCTCACTTCTGTTTTTATGTAGGTTCTTATCAAACAAGCATGCAATAAGGCAGTGGAAACAGAAAATCTAGCCAAAGAGCGCCTCAGCCAATTGAACTATGATCTTAATGTTCACTGCAGAATCCCAGTATGTACCACTATTCTTCTGTAATATATGTAGTAATTTGAAATTCTCTTAATAGTTACATTAAGTTTTTCTAGTCACTTTTATTTTGTTTTATCCAGTACGTATCAATTTCTTGGATGCATATATGAGTTTCTTAAACTTGTTGTACATATAACCTACAGACCTTGCTGCAGCCGAAGGTCACCTTCGCTAATTATATTGAAGAAAGAGCTATTCCAGTATTGGATCCATCGACTAGTACATAAAAGAAAGGATAAGGTTATATGAAGAATTGTAAAAAAAGTTGGCAGCTGATATGAAAGTCAGATGCACGTGCAAGAATGACCTATGATATGATTCAGAGGAAACGAGGCATCATTCAAATACTCGATCAAACTCGGTCTATTTGCTGAGTTGTACCTTCCTACGACAATGTAGATGGTAGTTCGCTTTCAATGCATGTGTGTGATGGTTGTTACATGTTTTGAATTGAGGCAGGGCACTGGTGTCACTTTTATGCTGTGAGAATAAGAGCATTGCACCCTTTTAAGAGTTTACCCGAGCTCCGAGTTATTCATATGTGACAATTTTTTCTCGAAGAAATATTATAGAGTTATCCTCTTAATTGAATTCAATACATATTTTCATTAAGTCATTCTTGTTTCTCATGCCTGCAAATTGACTCTATGATAATGAAGTATTTATCATTTGCAATTTGTATATACTGCATGGATTTTGAGACGAACGCGTGTACTTGCAAATCTATCTTTTTAGGAAGCACAAAAACCTGTTTTTTTCACCTCTGATTTCGATCTGTATCTCAGTAAAAGTTCACCTTGAAAGCAAGAGGCTATTTGAATGCTCACACGAGGTTGAGTGTAACACAATTTCGATTTTGGTCAAATTCTAGACCTGAGATTTCTTACATATGAAAAGATAGAATATATCAATCACACTGCATCGGTTGTAAGCCGAATGATGTCTCTAGTTACAAGCACATTTTCTAAATTCGATAAAAAAGTTGATTGGTTCGGGTTATGATGAGTTAAGACCTGGAAATTTGGATTACATCCCATAGTTTTAGCACAATATTACATGGTTTGCTGATTTATACAGTATCTTGTATATACTTCTGAAATTTTATCTTGTATATAGTTGAACTTGTGAATGAAAGTCTGATGCTGTTTTGATTGAGTAGCATCATTAATTCTCTTCAAGAAAGCTAAGCTAACAAACAAATATTTCCATTTTATTACATCGTGTACAATGACAAGGGATACATTAACAAGCAAATAAGAAAACAAAAATCTGAAATACACTACTAAACAAACTCCATAGCCTTGTAAAACACTTCAAATCATTGCCTGCATTCTGGTGGAAAGCCTTGAGGAAATCGTTTATAGTCGGCACAATAATTGTATATCATGAAATTCTTCTGAACCCATCTAAGCCTTCTCCTGCTGTAAGCATCAAGCTCTTGACTCTGCCATGCTCCATTAGAGAATCTGGAATTGCAAGAACCACTGCATGTTTGTGCATTAAAGTTACGGTAGTAAGCCGTGAATGGCGCCTTCGACCAATCAGCTTTCACTAGCCCACCTCTGGTTGCCCAATCATCGGCATTCCATAAACTCGAGTAGATTCTCATTGGTTGGTTCTTCGGGTATGGAACACCAATCGATTCACCATTCTTGAACACCCTAATTGGAGTACTGTCCACCAAGAACCTGAAAAATATATAAGAACCTGGATTAGTGACTAATTTTATTTGAAATTCATTACACGTTTCAACTTGTTTCTGGTGTTCTTACACAATGTGTTGGGGGTTCCATATGATTGAATATGTGTGGAAGTTCTTGGTGGGATCGAACCAGAGATAGAATTGTTGCTCTCTGTTTCCTTTCCCTTGAGTGAACACATTTGTATGTAGGATATAAGGTTGACCGGAAACATTTCCCAGGAACTCGAAGTCGATTTCATCGTGTGCCGGCCCTTGAGACGATAACTGCAAATAAATGATACAAATTAAGCAACAATGTATACAATTTTAATGTACTAGGATGATGTTTGATATGTATTTTTGAGGTACTTAGTAAAAAATGTACATGAGCTAAATGTTGCTGTCATTGGTATTCTTGGAGTAGTGTTATGCAAATTAATTTAAGTATATATAATAATAATAATAAGACATACATAGTATGCAGTAACAGTGCCAGCAGAGTTGCCAGCAACAAGTTTGAGCTGCATATCAATCCTCCCAAACAAATACTCTTTCTTGGATTGAAAACCAGAACCAGATATCTTGTCTAGAGACAAAGATAAAAGCTGCCCTCCACCGTAAATTTTAGCCCGATTATCGCCCCATGTTAGGTCGAAATCTTGGTGAAAATTACCAGCATTTGCAACCATGCAAGTGCTCACTATCCCAAGTACAAGAACCAAAACCAATATTGAGAACCCATTATAGAAATAAGCCATAATGTAGTTCAAATGTACTTAAGTGGTGTAACTTATGTGTTGTGATGATGATTTGAAATTTGAGAACAAGGGCTGTGTATATATATAGAGATGGGGTGGGGGTTGGGGGTGGGGGAGGGGTCATTATGGGAGTAGTAAAATATTTGTGAGTGAAAGAGAATGGGAGCTTGAGGGCCAAGTGGAGTGGGGAGATTAAGCAGCTGGTGCCAGCTTTTGAGTAATGAAAAGCTGGAAGCTGCTGCTTTTGTTTTGTCATTTGGTTGGTTTTTTAAAATTTTTTGGATGGTTAAAGGATGGGGGTTCCATCAATGATTCTGTCCTTTGAAGGTATTGATTACTATTTGGAACCATTTAGTGGATGCCAGCCAGAATATATAGTCATATAGGTATTTAAGAGAAATGCTTTTAATAGAATAGGAACCATTGATTTCATTTCAACTACATTCTCATGTTTATCTACTCCAATTATATATTTCATGTGTCTTGTTGGTGCCTCTTTTAGTTGATCTATACATTATTATATTAAGTATCAACTAATGATGGACCATTAGTAACATTTTACATGTAATAATTTAGGACTTCAAAGTTTTGGAGTCTCAACTTTACTAGTTGAGAATGTGATATAGTATGTAGGGAGTGTTTGCAAACTCTGAAGAAAAAAAAAATGATTATCAGTTTCTATAGGGATGAGTATGATGGTAACCGAATCGAGTAAAGTTTATTCCGACATGGTGCTCCTACTTTTTATTTGCTTCCAAAATGCTCGCATATAAACATTTTACTTGGTCATTCTCTAATATTTTCCTTTTAAGACTAGAGGTGGCAAATTGTAATTTTAACTTAATTTACAATTTTGTGTTCGTGCCGTGTCATTTCTTGTCGCGTTTTATCGTGTCATTTATCTCTATAACAGTGTTTATAAGCGTGTTGTAATCGTGTCGTGTCACTGACGAGTCCTATTTAAAGACATTACATTGGTCTTAAAACAACTCAAATAAATTTAGTTTCAAATGTGGAAT
Organism: Rehmannia glutinosa; assembly: GCA_016081115.2. Taxonomy (NCBI): domain Eukaryota; kingdom Viridiplantae; phylum Streptophyta; class Magnoliopsida; order Lamiales; family Orobanchaceae; genus Rehmannia; species Rehmannia glutinosa. Next base: position 154,004,227 of record CM071926.1, on the reverse strand, counting down.
TTTGATGAGTCAATTTAACTGAACTATGCAGCTAAGTTGTGATTGGTTCTTTTGGCAAGAGTTTCAGCTACTTTAGAGATAAGGTTGATAAAAATCTTGGCCTGGTTGTCCATTCCCTGTTTGGATGCATCCTTTTTTAAACGTATTATTATGATTTTTATTGTGCCTTGTGCACAAAATACACTTTCAAATCATATTTCTTTTGAACCTAGTGCATTTCTGCTTGGACATGATGAGCTAATTTTTACTTGACAATTATTATTTTGTCCATAGATCTTTCATCTCTGTGTGTGAAATTATATCGTCAATCATTCAATAGATAAATGGATAATTTACAAAAATACCCCTGAGGTTTGAGTTAATTAAAAAAAACAAAGATTTTTCAAAATTACAAGATAACCCATCAGTTTAATTATGCCTTACATTTAATGGGTAGTAACTGTAATATAAATATTAGGGGATCTTTTTAAAATATTTTTTTCTTGTGAAGAACAAAATATAAAAATGAAATCAAACATCAAGGGGTTTTTCGCAATTTTATATCGGGGAATTTTTGAAACTAGCCCATAGATAAATGGTAAGTAATTTATTCTAGAAATTTAGAATTTTCTGGATGTGATGAAGATACATTAATTAAGTGCAACGAGGAAAAGAAATCTGCTTAAATTATAGGGTAAATTACAAAATCTACCCACATGGTTTAGCTTAATTACAAAAAAAAAATCATGCATGTCATTTTTCAAAATTATAAATATTCCCCAAAAGTATTACAAACACCTCTTGAAATTTGTATTTTGTTAACAAATATCTCCGTCTTGTAAATCTTAAAGGGGTATTTGTAAATTTAATAGGAAAGTTGGATAAGTTGTAATACAATGAACTTCAGGGATAGTTTTGTAACTAACCCTAAATTATAACTACCATACAATATTTACCTTAAACAGTATGTATAATATTTTGCATATTGCGTTTCCTTTTTTTTTTTTTCTTTGAAGGGGGTTTTGCATATTGTGTTAATTACTATGATGAATAAAAAGTCTTTTCTCAAAATGCCCCCACGCAAAATTTTATTAAAAAGTTCCTAAACTAGGAAAGAGTTGCCCGTGACATCGAATACAGCAAAAAACAAAAAATAAGGGATAATTTCATAAAACCCTCAAGGGTTTGGGCTAATTACAAAAAATTCAGAGATATTTCAAAATTAAAAAAAAAAAAACTCTCAAATTTGATTTTATCTTAAATTTAAGGGGATAATTGTAAACCCTTTATAAATATCAGGAGGAGGTTTGGAATATTTTTTTATTATGAAGGGGAAAAATGTAAGACGGAATAAGACCTCAAGTGACTTTTTGCAATTTTCAAAAATATCTGGTTTTTTTTTTTTGTAATTAGCCGAACTTTAGGGGGGTCTTGTAATTACCCCTAAAAATAATTGTGGGCTCATCTGAATTATTGCCTCCGACCTCCAAGATTGGACGCGTCATCAGTTATCACCTGTAATCCTCTTCACCTGCCATCCAGCCAAAATATGACAAGATAAAAATGGGATGAACCGTAACTATTTAACTTGTATGTAAATGGGGGGCCTAACACTACTGCATAAAGTTGAATGTGCATCCTTACAAGCAGTGCAAATTCATTGAACTTTATGTACAGAAATACATAATCATGGTAATTTCTAATTTCATGAAGTTGACATTCTTAACTAACTATAGAAATTTATATACATTTTGCCCATCACTCCCGTGGTCCAGCCCTTGAATGTACGAATGAACACATCTTTTAGAATATCAAAATTAATAGCACCATATTAACCAGTTAAATTCGGGGGATTCAAGTGCGGCCCCACATACGAAGTGTCGACAATAGAAGAGAAAAAGTCACCATAAAAGTGAGGTTCCATCCTAAAACCAATTGGTGATAGTAGGAGTAACTCACTTGACTTATAAAGTGGACTATCTTCCATTAATCAATCCATGTAGGACAACTCAGAAGTGACTTATCTCAACATAACCCACAAAATAAATAAATAAACATTGTTCAAAAAATCCCCGACTAGCCCCGATTAGTCACCTCCGTAGACGCTAGACTCCTCTTGTTCGCATAGGTTTTTCTTCTGGTTAAGCCCCACCTAACACCGCCTAGTTTCCACAAAGACGCTAGGCCCCAGCCAACCCGCCTGATTAGTGCATGCATAAAACTTTTTAGAACACTGTAAATAAACAAATAAAAAAAATAATGTTTTACAGAAAACCATTAATGGACATCTAATTCAACAAAAGTCACACTTTTGTCATGAAAGGGCATATTTCTTAAAAAAGAGCAAAAATACTGTTATATATGTATCTTTTTAACATGTGATTGATAGTACGACCAATAATGAGAAGAAGGTATGGGTTAGTCCTTTTTTATTTTGTCATAATTCAAATTATGTGAACAAAGTTTTGTGTCTATACTATATTGATTTAATATACATGAAATCATGATCTAAATTGTTGAGAATTCATTCGTTAATATATTTTTCTATGTTAAAGATGTTGAATATTGACTCATGTTAATTAATTAACTTTCTAAAAATTATATATTTTGCGGCGAGATACATGAACTATCGCGTATAAGCAATGATCAAACCCCTTTCTCCCAAAAAATCTTACGCCTTTTGCAGAATAAAATTATGAACTCCAGTCAAAGCGGAGAATACTTCGTTAACGGAAGCTAGTCACCCTATTTCACATAATATAATATCATCATTATTGTTTTAGTTCTTTTAATTTTAACAGATTCCAAATATTACTTCAATTAACTATACAAATTTAATATACAACCGAATATGATATGTGCCTTCTTTTACTTTATGGTATTTCACCTAAAAGAATATGCTACCTAAGTTGAAAGCAACTACTATCCAAAGTGTAGAGCTTTAGAGACACAATGTAGTAGGAAAGTGGGCCACTAATAAAATGTTTTTGTAATTTGGGATGACCCAACATACCAAACCAGTCAAGCCCACCGCCGTCACTCTCCACACCAACATATCTATTTATCAAAAAATAAATATTTATGGACCCACAGTGGCTTCATAATTAGCGCTTTGAATTATTTTGGCTTTATCATAAAGAACGCGTGATATAATTAAATGATGTATATATATTATAGTTTAGAAAAAGTAACATCATAAAATATATCTATTTTGGATCGACCTTGATTGTGAGCCATCCAAGCAGCAGACTTCAAATCCACCTGCTGTCTTTCAAACCTTCTAACACAGTGAGGGGTTGTCTTCATTTATCACTGTGCTCACAACCTGTTCGATAAAATTCCCCAAGGGTGAATTTGGGGAATAAGCAGAGGTAATGGGTTGACTGATCGGATAAAGACGATGCCTCTTCCTCGCCTCCATCTCCGCTCGAGTTATGGAGTCCGAAAATCCTGATTTACTCGGTTCCGATCCCATACCCTCAACGTCACTTGATCGTAATACTTTGGACATGGTTGCAGCGTATTCACCTACTGTTGCTTCCCTTCCCACGACAAACAAAATCTCTGGTGCTCAGTCGACTACTTCTTACAGTGGTATATTGAAACAATCTTCGCCTTCTCAGATTTCCATGCCGAATGTTAAGGTTTTATCTCCGCTCATTCCCAAGAAAAGCGGTAATATCTTTTCTTTAGAGATTAGGATGAGATATATGAATCTAGGCGTCAATTATGCGAAAATTCTTTGATTGGTAGGACTTTATATGCTAAGGGTAGCAAGCCCCTGACAATTTCGAATCTTTACGATAAATTGCAGTCTTTATGGCGTATTGATTCTTTCCGTATTATTTCGTTGGGTAAAGGGTTTTATAACATACATTTTTCTAATCTTAACGATAGAGATGTTGTGTGGGAAAAACGTTTTTATTCTCTGTCACCAGGCACATTTCATTTGCAGCCATGGACACCGGATTTCGATCCCGACAACACAACCACATCCATTGCTCAAGTATGGGTTCGTATTTTTGGTCTTAGTTGGGAATATTGGCACCCCGAGGTGCTTATGGGAATTGCTAGAGCTATTGGTTCGCCTATTAAAATTGATGAAAATAATATTTTCGGGTCTCTGGGTCATTTTGCACGTGTTCTTGTGGATGTGGATTTAAGAATGAGTCTTAGGAGAAGATGAAAATTGATCGTGACAGGCACACTGGATTTATTTCTTTCAAGTATGAACGCTCACCAGGAGGTCTGCCGTCATTGTCAATTTATTGGTCACTCCACAGTAGTATCTTGATGCCGACAAATAAATAACGATCAACTCCCTTTTAGAGCTCGGAGCCGTTCTCGTAATCCCAAGCCACATGGCAAGTCGACATAAGCTCCTAATTCTAAGGTTTCGTCTGATGAGAAATTTTCGAAGCCAAGGGATCTTGATATTGTTGCCCCCAGAAGATCGAAATCCCCCTCTCATGATATTCCTCCACTGCTGAATACTAGTAATGCTTTTGCCGTTCTTGAAAGTCAGGATGGAGATAATTTGGATATGGAAATTGAAAATGTCATGCCTCTGGAGATGATAATTCCTTCGGATAGCCCTATTATAGCGATAGAAGTTGGGCCGGGAATGATGGATTCGGTTTCAAAAGAGGATGCGTGTGGCAAGAACAATGATGCTATTATGGTAATTAATCCGCCTTCAACGGAAGTTGCTTTAGTTGAAGGTGGACGACCGGATCCCCTATTAGGTCCGGACACCTCGATTATTTCTTCCACCTTCAGATCCGAGGATGCACTTGTCGATTTATTAGCGGATAAAAAGTTACAAGAAATTCGTCAAAAGCTATCTGTGGTTCGAAAAGAAGGCCCTTCTAGGCCTGCTCTTTGGGTGCCTATAGGGAAATTTGAGAATCATAATATTATGGACATGGTTGCTTCTAAGTCTTGGGCTGATGAAGTTGAGGAGAAATCCCGACATACTACAATGGCTCCGCTTGAGGAGCTTTCTCGTAAACAATGAATATCCTTCACTGGAACGTTAGAGGGATCTCTAACGATCTCTCTAAAGTTGCGCTACGACATCATTGCTTGATTACCAAACCAGATTGGCTTTTATGCGGTGGAACCTAAAACGAATATCTCTTCGATTCACTCCTCTTATTGGACGGCTATGGGGTTATCCGTTCTGACGGTCAATCATAGGTCGGGCATGCTTGTTAACATTTGGATTTTGGTTTCCTCTCGTTTCACTTCAGCCTCTGTGTTGCATATGAGTGACCAACTTATTTTGGTTGAGGTCGCTCTTCGGTGGGTAACCTCTTTAATTGGTTTTGTTCATGGTCATGCCTCGTATGGGCGCCGTCGGGAACTTTGGCGTGATCTATTAGCTTTCCGGGTTTCTAATTTTCTAGTGGTGGGGATTTTAATCTTTGTGTTAGGTGCTCATGAATGGCGAGCTCTCGACGTTCGAATATGACTTCATGTCATGAATTTATGCGTTTTATCGAAGATTGTCGGTTGATAGACATCCCTTCGCCTGGCCATAAGTATACTTGGAAAGGGCGCATGAATACGGGAAATCACGTGGAATCTAAAATTGATAGGGTCTTATGTCGAGGGTTTCTTGAACTTATGGGAGATTGTTCGTTGCTATATTTTGCCGCACTATGTCCGACCATCATCCCATTTCCATCACTTGTGAGGATTCATCTCCTTTTTCGTCCGCGCCCTTACCGGTTTCAAAGATATGTGGCTTCTAAATGACGGACTCTTTTTTGTGATCGGTGAGTCGTGGAATACGCCTATCTTGTCTAATTCCCCACGGGTCGCATCACCGTAAGCTTAAGCGTCTCAAAGTTTGTCTTAAAGATCGGAATTCTACAGATCTTTGGTAATATTTTTCAACAAAAGGAGTCCATTTTATCGATATTCCGCCATTCAGAGTCGATCGCCATAGATGGTTATTTAGATGAGAATTTTTGCCAAGAGGTGGAGTCTAATGCTGTTATCGGAGAGCTTATGCATAAGGAATATGATATGTTGCGCAAGAGAAGCAGCTTAACGCTTAAGGATGGAGGACGGAGAGAAATACTACGTTTTTCAAGTGGGCGCCTAAAATTCGTAAGTGCAGGAATTCTATATCTTTCTTGGTTATTGATGGGGAGAATTGTAGGAACCCTGTTGCTATTGCGAGCATGTGGTTCAATTTTATGAGAATTTGTTCACGGCTTCCTTTTATCCTACCTCTACGTCGTTGACCCGCATTTCCTCCATCATTCACCCATTGGTCACGCCTCACCAAAACATGAGTCTCATTAATCGCCCTTCCATCGAGGAGATTAAACAAGCGGTTTTTGAGATGGATCCTGCGAGTGCTCCTGGACCCGATGGCTTCCCTGGTAAGTTTTATCAGTTTGCTTGGGAGTTGGTTTCGTCGGATGTGGTTCAAGCTGTTCAGAATTTCTTTGATACGGGCGTCCTCCCCTCTGGGATTAACTCTAGTTTTGTGGTGCTCATTCCGAAGGTAGCAGAGGATGTTAAAGTCGATCAGTTTCGACCCATTATACTTAGTAATTTTCTGTTCAAGATTATTACTAAAATCCTTTCCAGCAGGTTGGCTCAAGTGGCGACCTCTATCATCTCGCCGGTTCAATTTGGGTTTATTGCAGGCCGTTGTATTCATGATTGTGTTTCTCTTGCTTCTGAATGCATTAATTGTTTAGATCGTCAGGCATACGGTGGCAACATGGCCATCAAAGTGGATATTCGCAAAGCTTTTGATACCATATCTTGGGATTTTTTGTTGGGCGTTATGAGAGCCTTTGGATTTTCGAACAAATTTTGTGGTTGGATTTCTAGCATCTTCAGTCTGCCAAGCTTTCGATTTTACTGAACGGCTCCCCGGTTGGCTATTTGGGGTGTTCGCAAGGGGTCCGTCAAGGGGATCCGTTGTCCCCGCTTCTTTTCTGCATTGCGGAGGAGGTTTTAAGTAACCTCATAAGTCAACACGCGTTCAATCTCGGGCTATCTCTAAGATTGATTTGGTCATGGTATCTCCTATCCTACGCATTTATTGTATGTTGATGATGTGATCATTTTTTGTCAAGCTTCCATTGATAATGCTGTGACTATCTCTCGTATTCTCTCGGATTATGAGCAACTTCAGGTCAGTATGCTAATCATGACAAATCCACCATCTATTTTGGCAAATTTGTTCGTCAGAAGAGGTCTATTCTTCGTGCGATACGGATGAGGAGGAGTCGCCTTTTACTTATTTGGGTGTTCCGCTTTTCAAGGGGTGCAAGCCGGATTCATTTGGAGCCAATTATTGATCGTATCATTAGCAAATTCAGTAACTGGAAGGGTCATTCTCTGTCTATGGCTGGTCGGGTTTGCTTGGTAAATTCAGTTATCTTCAGTTCCGCTGTTCATTCTATGATGGTCTACAAATGGCCGGTCGCGCTTATCCGTCGATTGGATCGGGCTGCTCGCAATTTTATCTGGACTGGGGATATCACGAAAAAAGGCATTGTTACGGTCTCTTGGAGTCGTATGTGTGCGCCTACGGAGGAGGGTGGATTGGGTTTGCGTTCTATTTCATCTATGAATGCGTCCTTTCTGATGCGTTTTACTTGGGATATTTTGGCTACGGATTCTCTGGCGGCTAGATTCCTTCGTAGCCGGTTCTTGGATGGCGATCTTGAGCCTAAGGTCACTCCGGCTAGTTCCTCTTTGTGGACGGGTTTTCGCCCTTTTATTTCTTCTCTCAAGACAGACTCTAGATGGATTATCGGAGATGGCTCCGCTATTTCGTTCTGGTGGGATAATTGGCTTGGGTATAGTATTGCAGATAAATTGGGTATCCCTCGTCGATTTCGCAGGATTTTGGCTCAAAAGGTCTCCGACTATCTTTTTGATGGCACTTGGCATCTCACTTCATTGTTCATTTTGAATTGTGAAGATATTGTCATGGATATGTTGGGCATGCCTGTTGTTGGTGGGAAAGATTCTCGGATTTGGTCTAAATCGGTTCATGGCGCTGTCTCATCTCGTATAGCCTACTGGCATATTCATACGAATTTTCCCATTGTTCGTTGGGGTAAATGGATTTGGCACACGTGTATCCCGTCTCGCCGTTCCTTGCTTGTTTGGCGCCTTATTCATAATAAGCTTCCCTTGTGGGGTCATTTGCAGAACAGAGGGACTATTGGGCCTGCAGTTTGTCACTTTTGTTTCCATCATTCGGAGGATTTGGATCATTGTTTTTGGATTGCCCGATGGTGCGACCCTAACCGGGATTTCTTTTCTAGTCTCTTCAATGTTCATTCGATTTCTCTTGGCATTTGGGATGTTATCATCTAGAGCTTGGAGGCTAAGGGGAGCTCTCAAATCCTATTTTTGTGGAAACTTACTTTGATTACTCTCATCTGGGTTATTTGGACTTGTCGCAATAAAGCGATCTTTGAGGATTACAATATTTCGATTATGGGCATTCGGGCTCAAGTTTTTCGTTCATTAGAGAATCTCGTCATACTCCTATCGGCTACATGAATAATGATTCGTTGGATCTTTCTATTTTGAGCAAACTAGCCATCCCTAGCTATTGTAGACGTAATAATTACCCTATTTTTGTGCGTTGGAGTCTCCCTCCGTTTGGTTGGATTAAAGTTAATACTGATGGGAGTGCAATGGGGTCGCCAGAAGACTCTGCTTGTGGTGGTGTCTTTCGGAATTGCCATGGCTTTGTGGTTGGCTGCTTCACTGTCCGGCTTGGTCAGGGTTTCGCTTTTCTGGCAGAGTTACAAGGGGCTATCACTGCTTGTGAAACCGCGTTGGATAAAGGATGGGATTTTATTTGGTTAGAGTCTGACTCGTCTTATGTGGTTTCGATATTTTCTACCTTTTCTATGCAAGTTCCTTGGGTCATCAAGGGCATGCTTATTCTCTTATTCCGCCGTCTTCGTCTCGTTCATTTTCGGGCGTCTCATGTTTATCAGGAGGCTAATCGAGCGGCTGACACCCTTTCTAAGCAAGCGTATGCGGTTGGTAATACTTGGTGGGATGCGGCGCCAGATTTTCTTCAGGAGGTTATTGCTGCGGATCGCACTTTACTTTATCACCTCAGACATTAGTGGGGAGGGTTCCTTGTTGCTGTTTCGCGTCGCTTTAGGCTATTCTTCAGATAGTGTTAGTGATTTGTTTTGCCTTTCTTTCTGGGGTACTCTTTTTCCTACCAAGGGTTTTTCCCACAAGGGTGGGTTTTACCTTAGTAGGTTTTAATGAGGCCCCATTTTGGCTACCAGGTCGGCATGTGACTTGATTTCATCTTCTTTGTCTGATTTTCTCTTGTTTCTCGTTATTGCTAGCTGTTTGGCTTTGTAAACAATATTTTACTCTTTTATTTTTATATTACTAGTAAGGTGCACGTGCGACGCACGTGAACCATATAAATTTTCTAATTTAATTACAAAAATTATTACTTTTATGTGATTTAAATTAGTTTATTATATATATTGTTTTGATGGTACATTGTGCAGACATTATGCTATAATTAAGAAAACTCATCCCAAATAATGAAAATGAGATTGCCCTAGAAACATATCTAAAATAGATTTTTTTTAAAGAGTAATGTGAAATGTAGAAAACAAAAAAGAGCAGGAGAGCATGTACTTGCCAATGCCAATTATATGCCTCGCACCAATTCTAGAACTGCTTCATTGAAAGATAAAAAAGCTTTAACATTGTCTTTTAAAATCATATGACAATTAACGAAATCATAAAAACATATTAAAATCATGAAAACTAATTCAAATTGGTATGAGAAGCAGGAAATTGTTCCTGCAAGGAACCACAATACATGTATATGTAAAGTAACATGAAAGTAATCGTATAGTTGTGCCTTAATTCATAATGGAATGAACATACCTAAAAATTGATTTATCTGAAGTTGTATATAAAAGTATTAGAGGTGAATCTGAATGTTAAAATCTTCAAAAAAGATTAGCGGATTAACTTTCAACGAATGATGTTTAATTCTATATATCAGAAAATGTGAAATTTGGTCAACGAATATATAACTATCCAACATCCATAAAAAAAGAAAGGCTAAAACCTACATATTGGAAGGCCTAAACGTACCTTGTCGAATATAAGATTTTTAAGCTAAATTATATTCAGCACATCAAAATCATAACACATCCATGATCAATAATCGTAGATCATATCAAATAAAATAGAAAACATTGCAAGATGTCATTTATCGATCCTCACAAAACAAAAGGTTTAATTACTTTAATCAATAAGCAAATGTAACACATGGATATTCGTGCAGTATCCATAGTGAGCCTTATGTTGCAAATAGACACAGAAATACAGCACGCCTCAAAATCAATTGAGAATGGTAACTGAAAGTAGTAATTATACATTTTTTAATTTTAAATATTTTTTTGTATCTTATTTATTCGTTTAGGATCTAGTATTAATTTTATTTTACAAAATTTAATTACTTAACTTAAACTCGTTTCTAGAAATTATAATTTCAAGTTTTAAATAATTCAACATTAAAAAATATAAAACAGGGGATGATAAGAAAGGCGTAAAAGTGCAATGTTTAGTACTTGGCTCAACCGCGTCAACTTCATTTAGATATTACTTCTAGACTGAAATCCATTTCGGGGGTCTCAACTTTCCTTGATAGAGCAATTGCCTAATTAAGAACAATTTATTATAGTTTTAAATTTCTGGGATTTTTTTGGTTGACAGAGCAAATAGAATAAGAAAATGGTGTATTTTGCAGTACGCCCCATGGATCGTGTTCAACTACTAATCCTGGCATCCACCACATCAGAAGTGTATTCTGCTAACTATTTGGCCTTAAGGTTAATAAACATACGACAGATCTCCAATATCCACTATCAACTTATCAGAATTAGTGCTTGAAATCCAAAGAAAAGAATCTCATTTTCATAAAAAATACTGAACATCCTAACATTATTGCAGTATCTCTCAATTAAAGACCATAACAGATGAGAGCCAATTTGTACAATGCAATGTCATGGCAAAGATCACTAAATATTGCAATATCTAGCACTTGGTTATCCGCATTAACTTCATTTAGATATTCCCTCTCGACTGAAATCCATTTCAATGAACTTCAAAAATCCATTCCAACTCTCCTTGATAGATGTCCAATAAGAACTTCAAAAATCCAAATCAATTGCCAAGAATCAAATAAAATGGACAAAGAAAATCATACCATAAAGGGAGAGGGGTGATAAGAACAACGTATAAGTAAGTGCCACCATAAAGATCAACCCTGGCTTCACCAAGATTCACAGTTCATCCATTTCCAAGCACTTTAAATGCATTTGATATTGCCCCAAGAATTGCAGCGATGATGTCCACTTTCCCTATCTGGTCTGCACCATAGGATGTCACGTGATATACATGCAGGCTTTCTGTTGCCTGCAATAATTAAACAAGATCAAATAATTATTACAGAGCTTTAAGACAGATGGAACCAATAAACAGTAGAGATTCTTGGAGAACATAAAAGATGATTTATTAATGATTTGTAGTTTATATAAATAAGATTTTAGTACTTACAGAAGCTGGTGGACTTGATATAGAATCAGAATTGTGTTGAAGGAATGAGGCTTTAAACATTTTCATTTTCTGCAAAGCAGCCCTGTAACCATGTCTCCTGGAAAAAATTTCACCACCTTTAGCGAGGCATTATCTCCATACACTTATTCCAGCCACCATGAAGAAGAATATGGCTATTCTTGAGATTTCTATTTCTTGTCTTTTGGGCAACTTAATGCTGTTAGGGATATAGCGTTCAACTAATTAAATTAGAATTCAACTCTCAGAATTAGTGCTTGAAATCCAAAGAAAATAATATTATTTTCATAAAAAATGTTTAATGTCCTAACTTCAAAAATCCAAGCCTATTTCCAAATTAAATAAAATAGACAAAGAAAATCATATCATGGGAGGAGGGGGTTGGAACGATAAGAACAATGTGGAAACACCAAACCACATGCAGTCATTTGTGAGCAACATTATTAATTGTATATATTATCCGATAAATGATTTTTCCAAGAATAAATGGAGAATAACTTGCCTTTATGTAAATATCTAATGGTGATATATTAATATTATGTTTTAATGTCCGGAACTTTGGTCATAATTGGATTTCTTATAGGTTAAGGTGATCATGGGATCAACTGCAGGTCCTTCATAACCCATATAACCCATTATTGAATGGGAACTCTTTCCTCAGCTTTTAGCCTTCAATTCCCAATCTCAAAAACAGGTCTTCATCAATAAATTCATATCCTCTTTGAATCTTGAATCAAAGCTCGAGTGATGATGTCATCCAATAAATCATTCAAGTCATAAGCCAAGTCCCTAAGGCCCTCGAACCCTTACTTTTATAGATTTCTCTGTCAATTGCTTCTACTCTGCTTCACCGAGCACGACCCGAATAACTAATAAATTGTGACTTAACTTCTTGAAATGACCTTCGATTTCTCCATACCATTGTTTAAAGCGGATGACAATTGCTGAAACAATATATGAATAAAGGCTGATAAAAACAGCTATCCCACAACCATTTTCGTGTTTCTTCTTAATGGCAAGAGAGAGAGATTGAAGAATCAAGACAATACTTAGATTCACAAAATTAAAACCACAAAAAAAGGGTCAACAGTTTGGTTATTTTGAACTGAATTGATATTGCAATATTATAGAATTGAAAGTGAACTGATCATTTCATCATTAGATTTTTGTCCATTTCTTGAACTTCATTATCTGAATATATAAAAAGAGTTTATTTTATTGGAGTTTTTTCTTAAAAATTGGAACTATATTCCAAGCTTGTTTAAAATGAAAACAGAAAATAGATAAATAAAAAACTTGCGTGATGTATCTTTTGCCAACCATTACCATAAATACCTGTCCATATTGGATTATATGTAATTGTCTACATGTTTCATCAGAAAATTATATTTCACCCAACATTATCAAAAAAACCATTTCAACAGGGGGAAAAAAGGAAAACTTCAAGTGTGGCGGCAGAAAATCAAATAAAATAGACAAAGAAACTCCAACCAAAACCAATAAAAGGATAATTAGAACAACGTACCAAACCGCGCCAAGACATTTGTGTGAAGCAACACTATTGTATATATTTTCGATTTTTTCCAATATCAATGGATAAAGAAGATTGGGTTTTGGGAATCGGCAATAGCGTCGATCATATTCAAATTAAGTTATCCGGAAAGCTCAACCTTTCTATTCTTCCCAAAAGAAGACATAGAAAACTATAAATATGGTTAAGAACATGTCATCTCTTAGTAATCTGGTTCCTTCTCTAATGTTGTGACTTCATGCTCTCAAAATTATTATCAACACAACTCCTCCTCATGCTTCCTCCAACAACAATACATACGAAGCCCTCAACACCTGCCTGATCGTTTTCGACTTCAAGTCCTGCAAATTCACAAAAGCCTCCTAACCTTCATCATGAATGTTAAAAACAGTTTTTCCTAGGCTTACAAGGTTGAATTTAATTTTTGTCAGTTCCAAGATAAATCAGAAGAAAATTAGTAGGAAGAATAGAGAAAAAAAAATGTAATAGAAGAAAATCCATACATCCAGAAAAACAAAGAAGAAGAAGATCAAACTTGAAGAATACAAGAAACAACCATAAGAGATCAGATTCTGCTGAGTTGATGTCATCTGCTTTCCCATTGGTATCTCGGTAATCTTCTGCCCGTCTTTACTTTATTCTTTGCCATTGAGACTGTTCAGATTTCAAAAGTGATTGATGGCTGTTCGGATTAACCCTTTGTATTCTGTCTGTAAAACGTAAATTATATTTTTGCCATTAGAATTAATAAAGTACAAGGACATTTTTGTCAATCAAAAGTTAGCAGAAATATTCAGACTTTTAAGATAAGTAGAGATATATTCCGAATTTATTCAAAAATAATAAGGCTATATTGGATTGATCGATTTGAAAGTTGAGGTTTTTCTGAGTCATTGAGTTGGTAGATCATTTAATATTCTTCTCCTAAATTCTTGTTTCCAATTCAAATTTTTTTATCCAAATAAAACCTATGGAAACTTCAATAGTGACTGAGCCATACGTTATTTAGAGCACTTTTGAGAGGACTTTTGGATCCAAAGTTCATTACAATAATAATTGCGTTTGGTGATTAATTTAGAATGAACTTTTGGATAAGTCACTCGTTCAAAAAGCTCATTCTAAAGAAGTAAGAATTGGAGCTTTTTGCAAAGTCTCTTATTAAGAAGTCCATTTTTTGAACGGACTTTCGCATAAGTATTCCCAAAAATACACTAAACTGTTCGCTCAACCCGTGTTTCAGCTAATTCTAAAACAGCACACATTTCCATTAGATTCCAAGCCATGAACAACATTGCTAATGCTAGACACATAAATTTAAGGGATAACTACAAAAAAAAAAAAATACACTGAGATTTGGGCTAATTACAAATAAATCGAGAGATATTTCAAAATTACAAAAAACCTCATCAAATTTTGATTAAGTCTTAATGTAAATGGAGGTAACTGCAATATTCTATAAATATCAGGGGATTTTGAAAGGTTTTGCTTACGAAGGAAAAAATGTAAGACCGAATAAAAACCTCAAGATTTTTTTGTAATTTACAAAAACCTGTGGAGTTTTTGTAATTAGCCTGAACATCAGGGAGGTTTTTGTAATTATCCCTAAATTTAATTAAAGCTAAATGAGAAGTCAGCAACTCATAATGAATAAGGAACAATTTTGAGAACCTTAAAAGAGGACTACACATGATCACAACAATCCATACTCTTCACTACAGGTCCCTTGCAGATTGCAATAACAAATCCTTTTTTTTTTTTTTGCAGTAACTAATTTGGCAAGAACGCATAACAAAAAGCTCAAGACATGGCGCTGGCTTGGAATAGAAACTAACAGACCATCCTATTTTCGAGACGGATCGGTTGAAACATCAAAACCTGGAGGGATGAAAACAACATCATCCCACGACGACTCTGAACTATCCTGCAAAGCAAAAGCAATAATTTGAAGATACATTCAGTCATAGTTTCCTGTGCATATGAAAACAAACTTAAAAACGGAAAAAGGCCTACAAAGTTGATTCATAACACTAGAATAATGCTGAGAAAGCAATAACATAGATTCAAACATTCCTCACCTTCATCCCTTGTATTATATCCTCAAGAACAGCAACCTGTATATCTCCTTGTCTCAGACCAGGATTCAACTGCCTCTGATCACGTGAAGCTCTTAATAAGGACTTCTCCAGATCCTCCTGTGCATTTCAGAAATGCAAGAAAATAATCAATTTCATCAAAATGTGAAATTAGGGAAAAAAAACGAAGAGTTCAAGTTATCATATTTTCTAACCTTCCTGAAAAAAACAGGACGATATCTCTTGTTTTGGCTCCTCAAAATCAAACTCTTCGACTGCAATACATAATTTTAGTGGCAATAATACGATAGGATATTGAGAAATAATCAAGAATAAATAATAAATCGAAGATGCCATCTCATCTGAATTTCACATTAGCCACGAATGAACCCAAGTATCCTTATTAGCTTTCAAAGTTCTATACCAGCAAATTGTAGGTTGCTATGGGCTCATTCTTATTGATCATTAGTAATTATGGATTGCATTAGCAGCATTAGGGACAATTACAAAAACACCCCTGAGATTTGGGACGCGAAAGAAGACACGATCACGCGAATATGTTTCAAAATTACAAAAAAACCCTTCAAGTTAGATTATGTCATAAATTGAAGGGGGTAATTGTAATATTTTTATAATGTCAGGGGGGTTTTTGAAATATTTTTTTCTTATGAAGGGGAAAATGTAAGAGCAAATCAAACCTCAAGAGTGTTTTTGTAATTTTCAAAAATGTCAGGGTTTTTTCGTAATCAGCCCGAACCTTAAGGTTTTTTTTACAATTATCCCTTAGCATTATTCTGCTTTTGACATATTGGATCTTTGACTTCATTTGTTGGACTTTGCAGCTACCTCATATGATTGTGGCCTTTCTCAGTAACAATATTTAAAGATCACTGATTCACATTAAGCAAAGCTAAAAAAAATTGTAGCTGAAAACTAACCATTTTGGTTAAGCAATTGGAAAGTCCAGGTACACAAAGAAAATCATCCAAGCAACAGCATATAGTATTTAAACAGATTGACCATTTCTTTCCTAAAAATCATACCACAGCAAGAGGAGCTCCTTCCCGTGTTAACAAGTAGAAGAGCTATTAAAGATGTTTGCATTAGAGTTCAGCCAAAATTTCAGAGGGGTTAACAAATAAGTATTTGAATGCTGAATTTCCTCCAGCCGCCATGCAATACAGTAAAAGTCGAATATTTTCACAAAGGTAGCAGTGAAACAATAAAAGCCACTCAGCTAATCATGAATTGAATAAAAAAGCATTATATACACCCAAGGTAAGGTATTCTTTCATTAAAACGTTGTATAGACTATAGTCAAGATAAGGAACCGCACCCGTCAATAGACTAAGGCACGTTGAGACTGTTTCTGTAAATATTGTTACTATCGATGTCCATATATGAATGGCAAGTGTAAACCAATTCCTCTCTCCATCATTCAATCCCTCCCAGTGAATCACTAACAACAGTATAATTGTACAAATCTCACAAAGCAAATCACTATGGTTTACAGTTAATGTCATCAAAGCCAATTGTCAACAAGTGGTTGTGTAAAAACAGAAATATAAGAGGAAGACAAAGATTAAATGTGAAATAGAGGTTCGCTGTTGACTCATTAGAGTTCTTCTCAAATACAAACTATATCGTTTCCTTGGGATCAAATTGAGCTCATTTGAGCCAAAAATCCCATATTGAGCTGATTCACAGGCTCGTGCTTAAATTAAATATTCTTCGTTTATTTTGTTCCATTTAACCTTTCCTTGGTTGTCAATGACATGGGATACGAGTTACTTTATGGTGTTTCTTCTTTGGATAAAGATTTCATCTGGTCATACATTCACCTCAAACCTTATACCGTATGTTTCGGTTTACTAACATTGTAGTTAAAAAAGTTAGTACATTTTTTTTAAAAGAGCTTCACTGACTCAATTAGGTTCAACGTCAGGAAACACTCAAGCTCAATGGAATTTCTGGCTAAAATGAGCTCAAACTGGGTTCTGAAGAAAGTAAAGGCACATAGGTTAACCAAATGTTAAAGCAGTCAAAAGGAACCTATTATATAGAAAAAATGTCACAAAGTGATCTTACAAGTTTGAATGTCATATATGAAAGTATAAGTCAGGCATTTTGACAGGCATATAGTTATGAGCAATAATATTTGCATCTTAGCAGTATTATTGTTAAAGGCATCATGAGCTGCCAGGTTATAATGGTCTATAATTGCTATGGAGCTCTCTCCAGGCCATCTTTCTCGTTCTAGCCCACTTACTCCCATTGTAAAGCACAATTTTTAATCGTTTATCGTATCACTTACTCTACTAACAATAGACCACTGCATGGAAGTCGACAATCACTGATGTTTACATATTTTAGTTGAAAGTTTCCACACCTGAAAAATGACTGATTCCTTATAATAGCACAACTGAAGATCTTTTTTTGATTTTCAAAAGACACAAAATTCTGAAAACGCAAGGAAAGCAAAATAAACCTGGAAAACTGGAACCCCAGGGAAGCTTTCATTTGGATTGCCAACTCTTCCCCCCTCCTGTAGAGATGCAAAACAGAAAACAGTTTAAACCTGAACATCAGAAAGCGCATGAGCCCTGACTTCAAGTTGAAAATATAGCTCAAAATAACAAGATTTTAACAGAATGGGTAACAATTTTCTTCAATAGATCGAATGCAATGGAAAAAAAAACACAGGGAGGATGAAACAGTTACTGATGATACAGTAGAGTACATGCAAAACAACAGCTTATAGGATGTCCCAGCAGGACTAGCAAAGAGAAACATATTAATAATATCAAATTTCCGTATAATCATTCCGGACATTAATATTTCAAGAACAATTAATTGCTTAATATACAAGGTTGCATACCAGAAAAGAGATAAATTCGAGTCCCTTCAGAGAAGGAAAAACTCAAGTATGCTGCCAAGGCTCACCTCCAATGCATTCCTTATCTGAGAAGCCTCTGGCATCAATCTTAAAGCCACCCCATCAACTTTAAGCTGAAAAACCTGAAACCACCACTTATCTATTACTTCCCATCTTAACTACTCAAAGATTAAAACCACAAATAATAATAAATTAAAAAAATCAGTTAAAACCTATCTCTTCTATTTTTTATCAGTAGGGGAGGGAACACATGCACCCATATGGGATCAAACCCGGGCCAAATACCCTGAACGCACAAATTTCTACCACTGTAGCACAAGATTGATCCCATCTCTCCTAATATTTTAATAAAGTTAACAATTTCGCACCAAAATGTTGAGACAATGATAACCAAAATTCATCACATTCAGTTTATCAAAGCCCCTATACACCACTCATTCAGAAAGAAAAAGATGCAACCTCTAAGGAACAAGGTACTACAATTTTTGCTACACATTATTCTCCTACCATAGCATAAGAAATATGTCCAAGCAAATCAAACTACGCGTACAACGCCTCTCCATACACACACTACTAATAATTATCAAATTCTAATTACCCGAATGTGTAAGCTGGCCACATGCTCGATGAAATGCCTTTGTGAGTAAGCGTAAGTAGGAGAGAGTGAACATATGCAATGTATACCTTGCTTAAAGCAACAGCAACAACTTGTGAGGCAGAACTCGTAGATGGGTCGACAGACTTCATCTGTTTAAGGAGGGTCTCAGCGTCAGCTTCACTAAAACAGAACAAACCAAGATTTTTCCCAGTATTCATGCCCGAAATTAAAACAAATTCTTGAGAACCACTGCTCAGTGCATATACCGGAACTCCAGCCAGCCTCTCCTCAATAGCTTCAGCTGACATAGCATAATTCTTAGCAGTGGAATTACTATTAGTACTGGCATTGAATTTGCTAGAGAACGTGCTGTTTTCGTTTGATATTCTGGCCGCGAAGGTACTTTTATGAGGAGGGTGGCTTTGCAAGTTGTGGAAGAAGTTGGAGAAGTGGGTTTGTAAGGAAGTGACAGCTTGGTGGAGAAGCTGCGACGGCGATAGTGGCGTCGCCGCCGTTGCAGGGGGTTCTTTGGGTTTAAAGAAATCCATGGTTTTTCTGCTTTAGGATTGGAACAACAGTTTAGGAAAAAAGGTTTAGGTGTACACTTGAGACGGCAAAAGAAAATGGAAGATGGGAATAATGGGAAAGAACTGATAAATTTAAAAACCTTCTCAATTTTGTGTTTTATTTAAACAAATGTATTTTTTAACAAACATTATGGCTATACTTGGTTGTATTCTCATTTTCACAATTTTCATTTTTGAAAAACAAAATTTTTTGTTTGCGGAAAAATGTATGTTTGTTTGCGGAAAAAATGAAATAATTTTTTGAAAAAAAAACTCAGGCTGCGATTGGATATGGATGAGATTCTATTTTCGTTCTGTTGAAAAAAACTTTTTGACTAAAAATGTGATTATTTAAAAAAAATTCAAAAAATATATTATTCTCTCATTTTCAACCTTTCTCATTTTTTCTCTTATCAATCACATCTACATATTTTTCCACAAAAATAATCATTATTAACATTCTCCCACAAATTTCACTATTAACTCACTCACATTTCTAATTACCAATCATATTCAATCATTATTTACTAATTTTAAATTAAATCAACTTTAATCATTACTTTTTCATCACACATTCAATCACACTATCAAACTCATCTTTTTCTTCCAAAATTTTTACCACTATTCTCTAAAGAAAATGAAAATTTTCAAAATGAAAATATATCCAACCGCGCTTTGTCTACAAAATTAACCCACTCTTCTCTTTCACTTTCACATTTCCCAATACTCAACAATACTATTTATTTCTTTTTATTATATTCACATAAATAATTCGGTAATTTTTTAATTTATTAATAATTTTATTATTTTTCTCTTAATCGTGATAACAAAAGGTATAAAATAAGATCCATATTGTCTATTTTTAGTTTAGTTTTTAATTTTTTCAATTTTCTTACATTAAATTTTACACTATTATTTCCAAAAAATTTACAAACAGTCACTAATCTCTAAAAGATTCACCATCACATCAACATAATAATTATTTTTTCTCTACACATCCAACTTTCACTTTTGAAAATAATTTCATCACTATTCACTTACAAAATGAAAGTGGACGGAAGGAAAACACAATCAATTACAATTTATATATTCAAAAGTTTTTTTAACAAGGTCATAGGAAGGTGGAATTGTGGGATTTGATATAGGCCAATAATTTGGGTTATGATTCTTATGAATACTAAATCAACTTATTCAAATGTTTAATGTGTTTAGATAGGGATATCAACGTTGGTTTGTTTTGGATCTCATTTTCTATTCCAGGATGGTGTTTCATTTTTTATTCCATCTCACAGATGATTAACGTGTATAGAAGTTACTATATTAAAACCCCACAATTTAGGCATGATTTATGCTCCAAAATTAATATGGGTTGCCTATGAGACCCGCAACACCAAAGGGTAAAATGCAATAGTTCATATGGAATACAGATTGACAATAATGGTACCGCAGAAATTACAGTTTGCAAAATGTCATGTAATTATTTAAAAAGCTCTCAATTTCAGTTGTTTGGTCGCCAAAAATGAATAAAATTCCGGAAAAATTCATGTGTTAACATTTCCACCCAAACCTACTAACGTGGAAACCAGTTTCCGCTTATGTGGGCATCATCTGAGTTAATTTTTTATTTCTAAATTTTTATCCAAATCAACATGCTAACTCATTTTGAGGATGTTCAAATAAGTGAAATTGGTTTCCACGCTAGCTGGATTGGCCGAAAATGGGGATGTGTAGATTTTTTTAGGCAATTTTTTCAATTTTTGGTGACCTAAGAATTGATTCTAGATTTTTTTAAAAAAATTATAGGACTACTTTGCAAATCATTATTTCGGCAAAACCATTATTGCCAATCTCATATTGCTATGTGACTAAAATTTCAATTTAGCCCCACACCACTCATACTGCCTTAGACTGCTAGATTGTCATTTGGTGTATTGCGAGTTATCCAGCCAGAAGCATCAAATTCATTTTATAATTTAAAATATTACATATAGAATATTTTAAAAGTAACATCCATATAATTTTTGAGGCAAAAACTCAAAACTATCTCACAAATTTAAATATGTGAGACGGATCATACTTGTACATGTACACATACCCATAACCAAACATGCCAAGTAAAATTCCTATCTCTCAAGAGAGACAAATATCATAACTGACTAATATTATTTTTTTCTGCAACATGAAATGAGAGGTGTTCCATTTGATGGTAAGTGAAATGATTTGTATTATGAGGAACCAACCAACTATGGGTGATAAATCGTGTAATTGTGTCGTGTTTCGGTTCGACACAATCACGACACAATAAGGTCAAATACAAATACGAAACGATAAAGATCTGTGCATACACAAAAACTTTTATGTTTACATGACACGACATGATTTGACACGATAAGTCAATAACAAAAAGATTGATTTGCACGTTAATACACGATGACAAATTACACGATATAAACATACAAAATATCAGGTTATCGTGTCACATCATGTCATAAACAAGTAAACGCGTTATTATCTTGTTACTATTGTGCCACTAATAGGTAAATGTTGTTAGTCCAAGTGGCTACAATAATCTAGAGGGGGTGAATAGATTATCCCGGTTTTTCAGATTTTGCTCTCTTTTTCGAAAAACACAAGCAAAGATAGAATGCTAAATGCGGAAAGTAAATAGCACACGTCGATTTATAGTAGTTCAACCCACCTAGGGCCTAATCTACTACCACCCCAGTATATCCGGGATGGATTTCAAAAAAGAAAAAAAGATTTTATTAATTTACCAAAAATTAATACAACACCTTGATGATTACCACAACCCTCTTTCACCACCTTGAGGATTACCACAACCCTCTTACAACACCTTGAAGATTACCACAACCTTCAAACACCTATCACCTAGATCACCCAAGTGTATTCTTACCACAAGAATACTCACAAGGATGTCTTGTGTTGAATGATGACCAAAATCAAGATTACAACTCAATAATGATTGATACAATATGAGTACAAGTGTAATCAAGAATTGAAAGCCTAGACCTCAAATTTGTGCAAGTGAAAGTGCTTAGGCTAATACAACAAGATATATGAAAGTGTTTGCTCAATTGCTCTTTGCTTGTATAGAGTGTTGTATCTTGTTGCTTGAATGAAGCCTCTATTTATAGGAGATGACTTGGCTTTCATTTCCAGACATTGGCTCCTCATTGGGGAGTGATTTGCTGCAAAAGAAGCCATTTAAAATGATCAATATAGCTGTTAGAAATCAATCTCACACATTAGGGAAAAGCTGTCTGAAAACGCAACGGATAGTTTGCTGATAAACAGGGGGTTCGACCGGTCGCGCAGAGATAAGATTGAAATTGAATTCTGCGAATTTTTACACGGGGGGACCGGTCGGAGGGTGACGGTCGCTCTTAGTCGTGACCGGTTGGACATGAAGAATTTACGAAACAGAGAAGTCCGGAACAAAAATCCAACTCCAGTGCAGTCGCCCTCACCGGCCGACTACCTGGTCGACGGCTGCCCCGCCCCTATTTTTCTTACGCCCCATTTTCTGCTTTCTCACTCAACTCAGTACGGGTTGCCTATAGGGCGACCGGTTGAACGAAACAAATGTGTTGTCCAATTTTTTTATCAAAAATAAACTCCAAAAAATACTTGAAAAATAGTAAAAACATTTTAAGTTGATCGGAAGTATTTTGACAATATTTAGGGACATTGTTTTGGTTTAAAAACTCATTTGAACAAAATCGAACATAATCATCAAAATCATGATAAAAACATTTATCTAACAAACTCCCCCTTTTTGATGATTACAAACCAAAACAATTTTCTTGAGGACGATTTGAAAAACAAATAAAATTTTCCGGTTTTACAAGAAAACTATCCGTTAGAAGTATTTCATACAAAGCTCCCCCTATCTATGAGCATATCAACAAACGATTATTAAAAGTTAGAAGCACAAGCTATAACAAGCTTATATAAGATGCATCATGAGCTAAGAAGCTCCCCCTGTCACAATACTTATAGTCAATTTTATTTGAGTCCAAAATTCAAGCCATGGACTAGGTATTCTTGGCTTTAAGAAGCCATAGCTTTTTATTGCGTTTTTTTGCGAGCTTTTATTAGCTATTCTTGAGCTAACGAGCCAATATCCTGTTTCTCCCCTTTTGGAATCATCAAAAAAAATGTTAGAATGGTGAAAACACCATACAATAATATCAAAGTGCGCCAAAGGGACGGTTTATTAACCGTTGAGCAATTAGAGCGGAACAATCCAAGGAAAATGGGAGAAATGTATCAAGAAGAGTTCATACGCTTGTTTTATTAGGCAAAACATGATCTCAATAGATGTAGGAGACTTTTGGAAGCAAGAGAATCATGTAAAAGTTGAAATTTTCATTGCGACGTTTCATCGAACACTTTGTGTGCGTGAAAAATAAAAGAGGTTGTATATAACCCTTGTAAATGTTTCAAGCCAAAAATTTTATCACCAATTCACCTCAATCATTATACAATTCAACATAATAGATAAGCTCATCAAAATCATATGCAAAAAAATATCAAGAAATATACCATAAGGTTATTAACTTAAGGGTTCAACCCAATTGAGCAAAAGAAGAGAAATTCTTATCATTTGATCGGAAAAGATGAGCCATAATGATGATGATCATGCTATATAATGTCCATGTTGTGAAAAAAATGCATGAAAACCATTTTTGAATGAAATATGTGAAAATTTGGCAAAGGGGACGAAATATGGCCAAAATATGTTAGAGTTGCGAATGCTGAAGACATAACCATTTTAATCCAAGATTTTACTTAGACGACGGCCGTGGTTGAGGGCGACGGCCCACGTTGAGGGCGACCGGTTGCCCTCAACCCTTTCAGCCCAGTGTCTGTCAGTTTTTCCAAAATCCGAATTTTCAACCAAAAATCCGATTTTTCGCCCCTAAGTATTAAAAACGTGCAAAATGCAAACGTAAGCTTCATTCAATATGCATTATGCCTAACCGAGCTCGTATTGATGAAAAAGTCTCGGAAGATAGCGGTTTTGTAAAAATGTCCGCTAATTGATCTTGAGATGGTACAAAAGATATCTCAATTTTACGTTTTGAAACACAATCCCTTAGAAAATGATGTCGAATCTCAATATGTTTAGTACAATTATGATGAACTGGGTTTTGAGCAATATTTATAGCGGATATATTATCACAAAAGATAGGTACATTTTCAAAAGAGCATTTGTAATCCGCTAAGGTTTGTTTCATCCAAAGAAGTTGAGTACAACAAAATGCGGCGGAAATATATTCGGCTTCTGCCGTTGAAAGAGAAACACAGTTTTGCTTCTTTGAAAACCAAGAAACTAGGCAATCGCCTAAAAATTGACATGATCCGGAAGTACTTTTCCGATCATCAATATTTCCCGCATAATCCGAATCACTATAACCTTTAAGATAAAATTTTTCATTCTTTGGATAAAATAAACCATATTGAATAGTGTCTTTCAAATATCGAAAAATCCTTTTAACGGCATTCATATGAGATTCTTTGGGATTGCTTTGAAAACGAGCACATAGGCATACGACATGGAGAATCTCCTATTTACTAGCGGTTAAATAAAGTAAACTACCAATCATACCTCGATACTTTGATTCATCCACGGACTTGCCTTTCTCATCTTTGTCAATTTTGACATTTGTTGCCATGGGAGTAGAGACAATTCTTCCTTCTTCAATGCCGAACTTTTTCAAAAGTTCTTTTGTATACTTAGATTGTGAAATGTAAATACCTTCTTGACATTGCTTAATTTGGAGTCCAAGAAAGAAGTTGAGCTCCCCCATCATGCTCATTTCAAATTCTCCTTGCATCAACTTAGAGAATTTCTTGCACAAAGAATCATTAGTAGCACCAAAGATAATATCATCAACATAAATTTGCACAAGTAAACAATCTTGCCCTTTTTCAAAAACAAATAGAGTTGTATCAACTTTACCTCTTATAAAACCATTTTGTAAAAGAAAAAGAACTAAGTCTATCATACCATGCACGGGGTGCTTGTTTTAAACCATACAAGGCCTTTTTAAGTTTATAAACATCATTAGGCCTAGAAAAATTTTCAAACCTCGGATGTTGTTTTACATAGACTTCTTCTTGAATAATACCATTTAAGAAAGCGAATTTAACATCCATTTGGTAAAGTTTTAAATTTTTAAAACAAGAATAGGCAAGTAAAATGCGAATAGCTTCTAAACGAGCTACGGGTGCAAAAGTTTCATCATAGTCAATACCTTCTTCTTTGACAATACCCTTGAGCTACTAACCTTGCCTTATTTCGAACAATATTGCCTTGATCATCAAGTTTGTTCCGGAATACCCATTTTGTACCAATAATGGTTTGAGAAGGAGGACAAGGTACCAATTCCCATACATCATTTCTTTCAAATTGATTCAACTCTTCTTGCATCTCTAGGAACCAATCCTCATCCTCAATAGTTTCTTTAGCATTTTTAGGCTCTTTTTGAGAAATAAGATCTTTCTCGGCAAATTTTCTCCGAGTCATTACTTTGTCAAGGGGATCACCAATAATAAGATCTTTTGGGTGATCTCCCTTAAATTTCAATGCAATGGGAAGATCCGAGATATCACCTCTATCTTCTTGAGGACCATTTGAAGTAGACGGTTGATCATTTGATGTAGACGGTTGATCATCAATTTCAATAATATCCTCTTCATCACTTTCATCATTAGGAATTCTTTCAACTCCCGAAGCTTCACTGGATTTAACATGGATGGATTCTTCAACAACTCCACTAGTCTTATTGTAAACCCGATATGCTTTGCTTTTTGTTGAATATCCCATAAATATCCCTTCACCGGCCTTAGGATCAAGTTTGTCCAATTGATCCTTGGTATTCAAAATAAAGCATTTACAACCAAATATCTTGAAATAACTAATATTTGGAGTTCTACCTTTCCAAAGCTCATATGGAGTTTTATTCATTTTAGGACGAATATAGACTCGATTAATGACATAGCAAGCGGTACTTACGGCTTCGGCCTAAAAATATTTTGGAAGTGAAAATTCATTGAGCATGGACCGACTCATTTCTTGTAATGTCCGATTTTTCCGTTCGGCTACTCCATTTTGTTGAGGTGTCCTTGGAGCCGAGAAATTATGAGCATATCCTTTGGTTTCACAAAATACTCTAAATTCACCGTCAAATTCTCCACCTCGATCGCTTCGAATAGACTTGATAGTGTCTTCTTTATCATTCTCAATAAGTCTACACAACTTAACAAATTCATTAATGGCATCGCTTTTATTGGTAAGAAAAAGAGCCCAAGTATATCTAGAAAAATCATCGACGATAACAAAAGTATAATGTTTTCCACTTAGACTAGCCGTACCAATATCCCCATACAAATCAAGGTGTAGGGGTTTGGTTGTGGAAATTTCGTTTTTGGGCTTGAAACTACTTTTAACTAATTTGTTCTTTTGACAAGTGTCACATAAGTCAAGATTTTCAAAATTCAATTTGGGTAGTCCTTTCACATGTTGGTTTTTGTAAATATTTTTCAAATTCTTGTATCCAACATGTCCAAGTCGCCTATGCCATAAGCTAGTTAAATCATTATTGGCGACTAAACAAGAAACATTTTGACTAACCAAATCACTTGTACAAATTTTGTAAAGATTGCCTTTTCTATTTGCTTCACAAATAATTTCACCATTTTTAAGTATAAGACATTTTTCTTTATTAAAGGAAACATCATATTTTGAATCACAAAGTTGGCTAACACTTATCAAATTAAACTTAAGCCCTTCAACTAAAAGAACATTACTAAGAGAGAAAGAAGAGTTACCAATTTCTCCATTTCCAAGAATTTTTCCTTTGCCATTGCCGAACATGACCATACCCTCTTCTTGGAGCTTGATGTTGGTAAAAAGTTCTCTCCTCCCGGTCATATGGCGTGAACATCCGCCGTCCACGAGCCATTTTGAATCTTCCATTGTTGTTATAGCCTCTATTACCTACAAAAGAATTTCTTTTAGGTACCCTATAATTTTGGGGTCCATGGGGGTTAGTCTTGAGACCTTTGGGTCTCCAAACATGTCTTGAGCTATTTCTCAATTTGCAATTATTAGCATAATGTCCAAGTTTGCCATAATAAAAACAAGTAGGAGCATTATAATTATTAGCACGTACAAAAGTCGGACCTTGGTTATTTTTCTTAAAAACACTTTGAAATGGCTTATAACCAAGTCCCGATTTGGAATGCTCACCTCTTTGTGCATCTAAAATTTTTGTGACTTTATCCGTACTTATGTTGAAACGATGCATATCATTTTTCAAACATTCAATATCTTTTGTGAGCGATTCCTTTTCGGTTTCAAGAGAATGAATTCTAGTAAGAGTAAGAGCATGAGCTTTGTCTAGAGATTCATAAGAGATAAATAATTTTTCCTTTTCAACCTTAAGCTCCTTATGCTCCTTTTTCAAATTTTTGTATTTAACAATTAAATTTTGAAACTCAATTTGCAATTCATCAAAATCACATTGCAAGTCATCAACTATGGAGGAAGTAGAAGAATTTGAGTGTACCTCATTGTTTTCATCGCCTATGGCCATGAGACCGTGTTCGGTTTCTCCTTCCTTCCTCATCGGTTGTTTCGAGTAGTTCATCCCATGTTTTGACTTCCGCATTTAGAGCCTTCTTTTTTGTGAAATGCTTCTTTTTCTTTTGCTTCTTCTTCATCGAAGCCGGCAATCGGCAATGAAGTGCCCGGGTTTTCGCATTTAAAGCAAGCATTATCTCTTGGTTTTCTCGCTTTATTTTTATTCACAAATTTTGCAAATTTTCGAACAAACGACTGCCTCTCCTCATCATCATCATCATTATCATAGTATGCATTATTAGAAGAAGAAGCAAGACCTTTAGGAATAATTTGCATACCCGATTGATTTGTGGATGGTTTGGAATTTTTCCTCTCCTTTAGATAGACTTCATAGATGAGTAGATTTCCAATAAGCTCGTCAAACTTGAGTGTCTCAAGATTTTGTGCCTCCGTGATTGTCGTTACCTTTTCGGACCATGAGCCGGAAGAGCATTTAATACTTTGGTCACCTTGTCTTCTTCGGAAATGACTTTGTCGAGGGCCACAAAAGGATTGACGATATTGTCAAGCCTTTCCACCATTTTGGAGATGCTTTCGCCATCATAAATGTTAAAGTTTTCGAAGTCTTTAACAAGCATGGTTTTTCTTGCTTGTTTGACTTTCTTAGTCCCTTCATAGATTGTCTCCAATTTTTCTCAAACCTCATGTGCCGACCTTATGCCTCTTATACGATTGTACTCGGTGGCGGTAAGAGAACAATGCAAAATATTTAAGGCCTTACCGTTTAGAGAGAAAGCCTTTTTTGTCGTTTTCATCAAACTCCTTGAAAGGTTTAGGAGCCAAGGTGCCATCCTCCGATTTCTTTGTTGGTTGATCAACTCCTTCAATGACCACATTCCAAATGTCGAACCCGCACCCTTGTAGGAAGCACTCCATACGGTCTTTCCAAAATGCGTAGTTGTTGGCGTCGAATAGCGGTGGCTTATTGGTGGAGGCGCCGGTGGTGAGATGAGCATCATTTGTAGCCATGGATCTTTCCTCTTTACTCGGAATGAGCTAGCCAAAGAGTTTGGCTCGATACCACTTGTTAGTCCAAGTGGCTACAATAATCTAGAGGGGGTGAATAGATTATCCGGTTTTCGATTTTGCTCTCTTTTTCGAAAAACACAAGCAAAGATAGAATGCTAAATGCGGAAAGTAAATAGCACACGTCGATTTATAGTAGTTTAACCCACCTAGGGCCTAATCTACTACCACCCCAGTATATCCGGGATGGATTTCAAAAAAGAAAAAAGGATTTTATTAATTTACCAAAAATTAATACAACACCTTGAGGATTACCACAACCCTCTTTCACCACCTTGAAGATTACCACAACCCTCTTACAACACCTTGAAGATTACCACAGCCTTCAAACACCTATCACCTAGATCACCCAAGTGTATTCTTACCACAAGAATACTCACAAAGATGTCTTGTGTTGAATGATGACCAAAATCAAGATTACAACTCAATAATGATTGATACAATATGAGTACAAGTGTAATCAAGAATTGAAAGCCTAGACCTCAAATTTGTGCAAGTGAAAGTGTTTAGGCTAATACAACAAGATATATGAAAGTGTTTGCTCAATTGCTCTTTGCTTGTATAGCCTCTATTTATAGGAGAGGACTTGGCTTTCATTTCCAGACATTGGCTCCTCCTTGGGGAGTGATTTGCTGCAAAAGAAACCATTTAAAATGATCAAGATATAGCTGTTAGAAATCAATCCCACAAATTAGGGAAAAGTCATGTCTCAAAATGCAACGGATAGTTTGTCGATAAACAGGGGTTCGACCGGTCACAAGCAGAGATAAGATTGAAATTGAATTTCATGCGAAATTTTACACAGGGGTACCAGGTCGGGAGGGTGCGGACAGGTCGCCCTTAGTCGTGGACCAGGTTGGACATGAAGAATTTACGAAACAGAGAAGTCGGAACAAAAATCCAACTCCTGTGCAGTCGCGCATCGGTCAATCGGTCGCCCTCACGGTCGCCGACCACCTGGTCGACCTGGTTGAGCTCGAAACAAATGTGTTGTCCAATTTTTTATCGAAAATAAACTCCAAAAAATACTTCAAAAAATAGTAAAAACATTTTAAGTTGATCGGAAGTATTTAGACAACATTTAGGGACATTGTTTTGGTTTAAAAACTCATTTGAACAAAATCGAACATAATCATCAAAATCATGATAAAAACATTTATCTAACAAACGTGTCATTATCATATCACTAACAAACTAACATATCGTTAGCATGTGAATGTACTATCTGCTATTTTTATCGTGTTTACACGAATACGACATAAAAGGGCACGAACACGATAAGGCTAAACACCGATCCATTTGTATCGTTGACGTGTTGTGCTATCATGTCGTGTCAAGAATTGTCACCCGTACAAACAACCAGATTGCCCAATTACATTAATGGTGAGTGAAATGATTTGTTTTCTCTTAAACAAACCAAATTACCAAATCACCCTTGTAATCCTACCTGTCTGCCTATGAAAATCAAGCATTTGTCATACATGCACCAACCCTACCTCAACAGTTGTATCCAAATCTATGGTCTCATTCTCCTATAAAACCTCACCCTCTCTCCTCATTACTCACACTCGCAAAATTAATCAAACAGTTCAACAATCATGTCTACTACAAATTTGTCATCAGTGTTCTTCATATGTTTAGTATTGGTCTTAGCCATACCTAATTCCATGGCTAATCTTGATTCAAATGATGATAAAATTGGTCAAGATTTGAAGCACAAGGAGAAAAAGGGATATATGATTATTCCTCCCAAATCAGCACCTGCACCAAAGCACACCATTGATTATAATTCTAACTCTAATGCCGGGAAGAAGAAATCGCCTCCACCACCCGCACCGCACTGAGCACAAGGGAAAGAAACATCCAATTGTAGGCTTTGATTTTGTTGTTCAGATAGCGCCACTAAAAGCTTCACCGTAATAAGCTTTTGTGATTGGAATGGGAGTTGTTATAAACATGTAGGAGTACCATATGATTATCATCAATTTAAAATGTGGGTTATTGTTCAATAATCGTTGAATATTCTCGGGGTCATTTTAGTCTTTTCTCATTTCTAGTTAGTTATACCGAAGTTGTTATTTTGGTTATCGTTTTTCCGTGTTCCTTGCTTTCTACAGTTAGGTGCTAGCCGGGTCTTATAAATAGTGGGTATTTCACACTTTGTAAGGTTTTTTTCATCAAATTGAATAAAGTTTCTCTCATGTTGTTCTTCGCCGCTTTACTACTTTAAACATGGTATCCGAGCACGAGATTATCTTCTTCACATCATGCCACGACATACAAAGACATGGAATGTGTTGCTCATCGAGGAGCAGGATAAAAATACTTTGTTGGATTGAAAGGTCTTTGATGGATCGGGAAAAATTCAATCGAACATCGAGATCTCGACTCATACATCCCGCATAATTCGGATCACCCAGGGATGATACTTGTGACTAATCCTCTAACGGATTCCAATTACTGTCATGGCGTCGCGCGATGATGATTGCTTTAGCGCGAAAACCAAACTTGGCTTTGTTGATGGTCGAATTCAAACAGATCCGCACTCACCGAGTATGAGCGGTGGAAGAGGATTGACTACATGCTATCATTTGGATTTTAAATTCATTAAGCAAGGAGTTGGTAGATGCTTTTCTATATGCCGATTCCGCCAAGGAGTGTGGGATGAAATTGCACAACGGTATGGAGAAAGTAACGAACCTATGCTCTATCACCGCAGAATGAAATTGCCACTCTTAAACAAGGTAATGACATGGTGGTTACATATTTCACGAAGCTAAAACGTCTATGGGACGAATATGCAAGTCCGGTGTCTATACCACCTTGTACATGTGGATCTAGCAAGCAAATTGCTGTTCCGAGACTAATACTCGACTATTACAATTTCTCATGGGGCTTAGTGATACTTATGATAATGTGAGGAGTCAAATTTTATTGCTAGATCCTCTACCATCAAAGTGAACAAGGCTTTTTCGATGATCCAGAGAGTTGAGAAGCGAGAGATCGGTGCAGAGACTTTTCCGGATGTGGTAGAGAATGCCGCAATGCATACTAGAGTTCCCGCACGCGAGAGGTAGTAGTGGACGAGGAGGTTTTCCTAATCTTTGGTTGGCGGGGTAGAGGACGGTTTTGTGCGGATGAGTAAGGAGGAGAAAGCTAAGTTTGGTTTGTGCCCATTGTCATGAGCATGGACACCTTATGCACAATTGCTTCAAACTACATGGCTATCCGGATTGGTACAAAAGTTTCAGGAGAGCGCGGGAAGGAATTTTGATAAAACTGTTGCTAATTTGGTTGATGCAGTAATGGGAAGTGTGACTTATGAAGCTAGAGCAGGTTCAGGGGCGGTGTTGCATTGAATGATATTTCAATATTATTCAACAGAAATTGCCAAATATATGTCCGTAAATCAATTCAGGATCAAGGCACTTTGGAGAGGGGAATGTGAATTATGCACATTTTGTGGATTGTGGAGGTAACATGTCCGAGATCGTTGATTATGCTTTGATTTGGTATTGAGTCCGTGGATGCCGCTCTTGGATTTTTAGACACTGAGCTAGTAGACACATGTGTGCTTACCCTAACCAAATGACCAATATCATCACTCTTTCCTCCCCAATATCTCGTTCTATTACCTCGACGGCACAACCACTCTTGTCACACACTCGGCCAAGTGTATATCACTCCAAAATTGTCATTAATCGATGTCCTTGTGGTTCCTAAGTTTAAATATAATCTCTTTTCTATTGCTCGATTAACACAACAAGCTCATTTGAAATGCATTTTTACCCCTCTCATTACATTTTGCAGGCCTGGAGATCGATACTATTGTGGGTGGCAAGGCAGTTGGACGATTATACATCCTTCTTCCTAGTACTCCAAATAAATCACGTATCTTTCTTCTCGTATCATTTTCTCACTGCATCGATAATTTTGGTCTTTGGCATCAACGGCTTGGACATGCCTCTCCTTATGTACTTGAACATTTGGATTTTTTGAAACCAATGTGTAATTCTTCTTTGAAACAATCAATGCTTGAATGTGTTGTCCGCCATAAATCTAAGCAACCACGTATGCCTTTCCCTCTCAAGAACTCTCATGCCGATGTTTTATTTGAGTTGGTCCACCTTGATGTTTGGGGTCCTTATAACTCATTTGCTGTCACAAATACACCATATATGCTCACATTGGTAGATGATTGTAGTCGGGGTACTGGATATATTTGATGAGTCACAAAAATCAAGTACCTTCCCTTCTATCCGCTTTCATTCTTATGGTTTCTAATCGGTTTGGTACTTCTATTAAATCATTCCGCAGTTGATAATGGGAGTGAATTTTGAGTCAAGAATGTCAGCAACTTTTTGCTACTAATGGCATTTTACATCAAACCTCGTGCACTTACACTCCTCAACAAAATGGCATTGTTGAGAGGAAGCATAGACAACTTTTGAACATTGCTCGAGCTCTCATGTTTCATCTAATATTCCTTCTAAATTCTGGCCAAATTCCCTTCTCACTTCTGCTTTCATCATAAATAGGCTTCCTACTTCTCGCTCTAAATTGGAAAACTCCCTATGAAGTCCTTTATGGAAAATTGCCTGACTATAATTACTTGAAACCTTTTGGTTGTTTGGCTTTTGCTACGAATGTTCATCCTCGTAAATCCAAATTTACTCCTCGAGCTCGCAAGTGCATCTTCTTGGGTTATGTGTTAGGCAAAAAGGGATATAGACTCTTTGATTTAGACAATCACCAATTCCTCATTTCTAGAGATGTTTCTTTTGTTGAGACCACCTTCCCTATCACCCATTCCAGCTTCCCCGATAGTACTCCTCTACCACTTCCTTTTTGGATGATCATCCTATCATCGACTCTTGCATTGGTGTTACTCCTTCCCATCCTTCCTCTTCTCGGCCCTCCTCCTTCTTCTTCGACATAACCCCCGCTTCCCCTGTTCTTCTTCGCAGAAGCACGTAAATGTACAAAAACCATCTTGGCTATCAGATTTTGTATCTCATTGCAACATTGTTCCCCAATTTGTCTCCCTCATTTGCCCGTTCTCCAGGTCCCGCAGTCATCCGCACCTATTTCTACCTTCCCTTATTTTGTTTCTTCCGCTTTTCATAGCACATATGTGGCTTTTTTGGCAGATGTCTAACATGCAGAGCCTCATTCTTATGCTCAAGCCACCAAGATATCCTGAATGGGTGGCAGCCATGGATCAAGAATTAGCGGCTTTGGAGAGTAATCATACATGGGACTTGGTTACTTTACCTCCCGGCAAAAAGGCCATTGGGAGTAAGTGGGTGTTTAAGGTCAAATCGAAACCCGATGGTAGTGTAGAACGATATAAGGCTCGCTTGGTGGCCAAGGGTTATCACCAAGTATACGGCGTGGATTATCTTGGCCTTTCTCCCCCTCAGTGCCAAGATGGATGGATCTTTGTTCGTATCCTTATAGCAATTGCAAAGACTAAAGAATTGGCCTTTACATCATCTTGATATCAACAACGCTTTTCTCCATGGTTTTTGGAGGAGGATATCTTCATGCTCTCCTCCCGATGGCTACTCAGGGCGTTGCAGGCGGAGTTTGTCATTTGAGGAAAAGTTTATACGGGCTTAAGCAAGCCTCGCGACAACGGAATACGGAGTTTTGTTCAAAACCGATTGCTTATGGGTTCTAGCAAAGTCCATGCATGATCACCGCTTATTTTATCGTTTTTTCTTCGGACAAGTTCTTGGCTTTGGTGGTCTATGTTGATGATATTTTACTCATGGGGTCGAATGAGGATGATATTTGTAGTCTTAAGAATTATTTGCATCAGCTTTTTACCATTAAAGATTTAGGCTATGCGAAATACTTTCTTGGGATTGAGATTGCACGGGAGAGCGGGGCATCTATCTTAATCAACGCAAGTATGTCCTTGACATTGTCTCGGATGTTGGCCTTCTTGGATGTAAGCTGCTAAAGACTCCTTTACCACCTGGTTTTAAGTTGGTTGCTCGGGAGGGACTCCTTTATCCAATCCGGATCAAGATATAGGCGTTTGGTGGGTCGCCTTCTATACCTTAATATGACCCGACCAGACTTGACTTATTCCGTTCAACAATTAAGTCCGTTCGTTAATTCACCTCATTCTACGCATTGGGATGCCGCTTTACATGTTGTTCGTTATCTTAAGGGTGCACCTTCCACGGTCTTTTCTATCCTAGTCCGAGCTTTTACCTTGGAGGCATTTTGCGGCCTTGATTGGGGATCTGTCAAGACACCCGCAAGTCTTTGACAAAGTTATTGTATTTTTTGGGGCCTGCTTCGGTGGCTTGGAAAACTAAGAAGCGAGACACCGTTTCCGTTCCTCGGCGCAGTACGCGTGCATTGGGTAGTACAGGTTTGTGAGTTACAATGGTTATCCTACTTGCTTCGTGATCTTCATATTTCGTTCCCTACTCCTATTTCCCTTTGGTGCGACAATCAACCGCGTTACATATTGTTGAGAATCCCGTGTTTCATGAGCGGACTAAGCATTTGGAGATTGACGTCACTTGGTTGGAATCGTTTAAGGCGGGCTTTGTGCTTCCTCGCAAGATCGATTCTTCTTTGCAATGGCGGATATTTTTACGGCCTTTGGGTGTGTTTTTTTCAAATTCGTTAGCAAGTGGGTCCGCTGGATGCTCATCAGTCTCGACTTGAGGGGGATGTTGAATATTCTCGGGGTCATTTTAGTCTTTTCTCATTTCTAGTTAGTTATACGAAGTTGTTATTTTGGTTATTGCGTTTTTCCCGTGTTCCTTGCTTTTCTGAGTTAGGTGCTAGCCGGGTATTTCACACTTCTTTGTAAGGTTTTTTTCATCAAATTGAATAAAGTTTCTCTCATGTTGTTCTTGCCGCTTTACTACTTTAAACAATAACTAAATGTTTAGTTTGTTTAATCGCATCCTTGTTTCTTAGCTTCTTACTAAAGTTATTTGCAATTTTGGCCAAAGTAATCAAGTCCGAAGAAGAAAGAAGCATTTTTTTTTATCAAAGATAAAGATGAAAATATTGAAAAGATTCCAGTGGGTAAATTAATTAATTGATTGAATACATTATTTAATTGATTTAATAATTTATAAAAAAATATATTATTTTACTTATTAAATAAGGGATATTAAAAAAACGAGATTTAGGATAATTATAAGAAAACCAATTTTTTTTTGAAAATTACAGGAAAAAAAATCCGTCTTACATTTTTCCCCTTCATAAGAAAAAAAAATATTTTGAAAATCCATTGGAATTTATAAAAATATTACAATTAACCCCTTAAATTTAGAGCACAATCAATTTTTTTTTTTAATTTTGAAACATCTCTATGTTTTCTTTGTAATTAGTTCAAACCTGATCGGTGTTTTTGTAATTACTTGGACCGAGTTTTATTATGTTTTTTTAATAAATTACTTAGTTAATTGTCTCATCAGTTCAATTCAACTGGACTCAAATAATTTATGGAGACAAAATGATTGGGTTTAATTAATTAATTAAAGGCCAAACCAAAAGGGTTCTATAATATAAGAGAAAATTTCTTGTAGGACCGTCTTACAGATCCTACTATCCGGATCCGGGTACCAGTCACTAATAAGCAGCTGCCAGCTGTGATCTTGTCAGCGAATCTCTCTTTCTATCTTCTCTTATTCAGTGGTCCCCTCAAATAGAGACTCTCTCTCTCTCTCTCTCTCTCTCTCTCTCTCTCTCTCTCTCTCTCTCTCTCTCTCTCTCTTTTTATTCCCAGATCTTCTCCAACAAAGGCACAAATCTTGCTAGTTGTGAAATCTTTTGAGAATATCTCTCTTTCTCTCTCCTCTTATCCTCTAACATATCTCTGTATCGTTTTTTATCCCCAGATCGCCTCCAACAAAGCCACAAATCTCGCCAGTGATACTTTTGAGCAATATATATGATACTTTTAAGATATTTTGTGATACTTTTACATTTTAAATATTATAAACATCAAAAGTGATACCTTTTCATTTAAATATGGTACTTTAAAATGAACAATAATACTTTCATATTTTTTAACATTAAATATGTTACTTTTAAGATGCATAATGATAGTTTCATATTTTATATAATGATAGTTTCATATTTTATATATTACATGTACAATGTATAAGTTATGTCACTTTTTGGACAAATAGTGATACTTTTCAGCCTTATACATAATACTTTTAAGATGCACAATGATATATATTTCATTTTGAACATGCACAATACTCTGACATAAAAAAGTGATACCTTTTACGTAATTACTGATACTTCTCAGCATTAAAAATGATACTTTTAATTCAAAGGAACTCTAACGTTAAACTGCAATTTCAGTTAACTGTGTATCAATACATAAACTTCAATAACATACAAATGATAAAAGAATCTCAAATGACAATAGTTTATCCACAAAAAATCACCCGTAAATGTAGTCTTCTTTTTCAATTTACGGCTAGTGCTATCTTCTATCATCGAACTTCCTTCTTTTACATCAATTGTTTCCGAAGTTCTTTCCACTACAGTGCCTTTTCTGGGTTGCTCCTTTTTCTCTCCCAGACACTAATCAAGTTTCGTCGTGTCATCTACAAATATGAAAAAACAGATACTTTTAAGAAAAATTATGATACTTTTGAGGCAATTTCCGATACTTTTAAGGAAAAATTCTTAAACACGTATATTAATAAATCTAACAATTTCAGTCACCATCTAACAATAAAACAAACAAAAATATAGTTCAACAAAAAGTTTAATGTTGAAATACACGCAATCATATAAATATATATTCAATGTTGAAATACAATGACACAAAACTGATATTTTTAAGGCAATTTATGATACTTTTATGCTAATTTCTGATACATTTAGACATTAGTATTCACAGATTTGTACTATAACAACAATACATGTATTGAAGTATTTCTGACAACAATGTTCATAATTTCAGTCACCATCTAACAACAAATTTAACAAAAAATGCAGTTTTATAAAAAAATCAACACACAAATCGACAAATTATTCCACTTCAGAAAACTAATATTTCCACTTCAATAAATCAATCGGCAAAACATATTTTCAATATTTTTCCAGAAATTATCAAAGTAATTTACAAACCTTCAAACTTCAATGGTGGAATCGAGAAGATACTTCGACTACAATCGACAAAATACACTTCGGAGCAACGAAACGAGAAAAAACTCAAAAAAAAAGAACGACATTAACACAAAGCAAATCGACAAGAAGAGAGAAGAAAAAGCAAGAATAATAGAAGAAGAAGAAGAAGAAGAAGAACGGAGGAAGAAAAAGAAGAAGAACAGAGGAGGAGGAAGAAGAACAGAGGAAGACGAAGAAGAAGAAGAAGAAGCAGAAGAGAAGAAGAAAGCGTAAAAAAGATTGGAAATAAACTCTAGTAAAATAGAAAAAGAAAAATTGGAAAAAAATGAAAAAGAAAACAAAAAAAACTGGATTTGGACGGGTATGAGGCGGGTCGGGTAAGTAAGATCCGTCTTACGAAATTAGACCCGTAAGACGGTCTTATACAAAAGTTTTTGCCATAATATAATATCCAATTGTATCCTACAATGACTTGTATTGTTTTTTTTTATAATAAAAATAATTTTATTAATTAATTCAAACTAGCAATACATTGTTGATAGAAGACAGAAATAAATATGTTAAAAACCATAAAAGATGAAACTACGAAAAATTTCATAGCGTCTAGATTAATAATAAAACTCGACATAAAGCCTACAACTTTGAAAATTATATAATGTGTAGAATACCTATGAATCAAGATCTACGACATGTTGAAGATCACAATCTGATTTATCTCTGTCGGATTGAAAACTTGCTCGTCTGAATTGCCCGCACACAAAAAACATCGCACCAAGACGGTTATGGCAAAAAACCAACCTAATCTTCTACTTATGTGAGTTACATCCCCAACTACTTATAGCAATGTGTCCAAGTACAAGTGTTATGAATGCTAAACGAAAACTCTTCTAACAAGCAAATCAAATGTCAAAATGAAATAATGTCATTTTTCTTTTTTTTAGTATAATAGGGTTAGTAGGGGAGGAGACACACGCACTCATATGGGATCGAACTGGGTCAAATACCCTAACAACACATGTCTCTACCACTAGTGCACAAGATTGATCCCTTGTTATATTATCATTACATCCACAGTTATCTGCACTCCTATGAAAATCAAGCATATATTCTACATGCACCAAAGCTAACGGCCAACACTTGTATTCAAATCTATGTGCTCATTCTCCTATAAAACCTCACCCTCTTCTCCTTAATACTCACACACATAAAACATACAATTCAGCAATCATGTCTACTACAAACTTGTTAGTTTTCTGCATTGTATTAATGGTATTAGCCATTCCTTCTATGGCTGATGTTAGTTCCAATGAGGGCTTTGGACAACAACTGCACAAGAGATCTCTCTCAATCCCACAAACTGAATTTCCAGTAACATTTGATAATAATATCCCTCAATCTCTAAATTTGAGGTACAGGGGGAAGAAAACCCGGCCACCGCCACCCCCACCGGAGGGAAAAAAACATCATTGATGCTGGCCAGAACCTTCACTGAGATCTGTAGTTTTCTTCCCTTGGAAAAACTTGTAATTGTAATAATGATTATGATATATATCATCATTTAAAATGTGGCTTATCATTCAAGTAATACATGTTCTGATCCATTTCTGAGATAAGCCTGTGTTTGCCATAGCATTCTCTTTTACCTACTTACATCAAACTTATTTTGCAAAGTTTCACTGAAGACAAAGCAACTGATGAATAAATAAAAAAAGGATAATCGCAAAATTACCCCTGAGGTTTGGGGTAATTACATAAAAAAGAAAACCATGAAAGTTTACAAATATAAAAAGCTCCTTGAGATTTGATTCTATCTCAAATGTAAGGGGTAACTATAATATTTTTACAAATGTAAAAGGGGTGTTTGAAATGTTTTTGCTCGTGAGGGGGTGAAGTGTAATATACAAAACCAAACTCTGTATAACAATAATGATCTATCCATACAGAAAACAATGAGCCACAAGTTCAAACAACTTCTTGACTCCAAAACAAAAAAGCACTAAATTTTGAACTATATCTAGTGCAACATATACATACAATAAAGCCACAGGAAATATTGGCCAACATTGAATAGATCGCACTCTTTAATAACAGTTATATACCACACAGACAACTCTGCAATTTGAATAATAATGATACTCAACAAGACTCCACAGTAAACATACAGAATGAAGAAAATATAATGAAACAGTG
Organism: Rehmannia glutinosa; assembly: GCA_016081115.2. Lineage (NCBI taxonomy): Eukaryota > Viridiplantae > Streptophyta > Magnoliopsida > Lamiales > Orobanchaceae > Rehmannia > Rehmannia glutinosa. Next base: position 153,963,950 of record CM071926.1, on the reverse strand, counting down.
TTTCCCATGTTTCATAATCCCTATGATGAACTTAAGGGTTTATTATAGGTCCCTATGTACTGAAGAGCAGCATACAAATGGGACCCAGTACGATTTCGCCTTCTTCTTCTTCTCTTTCTTAATCTCGACCGGGTATCTTGCCGGAGAATTCCACTCCTCCATGTCTTTATTGTTATCCTGGTCCTTGGGTACTTCTGAGTTTAGAACAGAACTTACAGTAGTCACACCATCACCGTTATCTTTGTGTTTGATTTCATCTTCTTTCTGATTTTCAGCCGGAACTTGTTTCGTGTTTGGTGACTTGACTTCATTCAGAAGACTTTTCAGAGGGTTATGCTGCTTCGTTACTTTGGCTATTATTTCCTCATTTTTCTTTCTGCCTTCTGATTCGTTCAACACGTTAGTTATAGAAGGGAACCACCCAGCCTGGAGAGCATGGGAATCTGGCTGTTGATTGTTCTGCACTGCCTCGATCTCTGAAACAGCACTAACTTGATTGCCTTCACCTCCAGATTGAACCAAAGTCATGAAAGAAGGGGGCTCAAAAACATCCGATTTGTCCTCGGTTGTGGTTTTATGCATTTGGGAATTGGTTTCTAATGCATCCGGTGATTGAGAGTTTGTATCAGCAACAGCGATATTGGATTGAGAAGAAACCGCTGTTCGGTTGATCAAACAAAGTAGGTAATAAAATGAGAACAGATTACATGGAGTATATAGCAAAGTGCACTACATGATGTGTTAAATGGAGTCATATCTAAGTTTAAAATATTTTGGGGGTGATTGCAAAAGCTTCTGCATTTAGAAGAAGTGATTTATTGCAGCAGTTGTAAATATAGTTCAAAATCAAAAGTTGAGTGTTTGGTGAGAAAGTTGTAAACGTGATTATTTGTTTGTAAATATCAAAACGAACTTGTAGCTCAAGTGGTATCGCTCACCCTTTGTAAGAGATAATTATCAAGCTATTAAAATCTCGTATTCTGATTTAGAGATTAGAGAGTTTACCTGAAACTGATCCACAATTAGCATCCAGACTATCAGATCTGCTAATTAAACTAGCTGATAGATCCATGTCAGCAACACCATCCTTCTGTTTAGTCAGCTTGTTATCAACTTCATCTTGCAAGGACTTGGAATTGACACCACTCACATCTTCAACATTAATGACATTCTTATCATCAACAGTATCAGAAGTTTCATGTAAAATTTGGACATCTGATGGAGAAGGTACGGGCTCTTTTAAACATTCGTCTGATGTTACAACATTAACATCACAAGTCGGTTCTTCACTCGAAACAATGACAACAGACTTTGATGCGCCAACATCTTCACTTGAATGCCTCTCCTCAACAACAGGTGAAGTTTCATTTGAACATTTCTTTGTAGGACTCTCTGAAGTTTCCTCGATACGACAACATTGTCACCGTGATTTAGTTTTGAACTCAATTCAGCACCTTCACTAGTGCAGCTATTGTTATTAGCAGAGCTTTCGGTCAGCACTTCTGAATCAGTGAATAGAGATGTAGACTCTTTTGATTTTGGCTGTTCAACCTCACATTTGTCTTCTAATTCGGTCACAATTCCAGCAACATCTGCAGACTCGACTCTAACAACACTGCTCGTCACATGAGTATTATTTGGTGGTTCTGTAATTACTTGCGATATATCACCAATATCAGGATTTTGGTCTAATCCAGCAGAAACAACTGACTGCAGCTCTTCAGTGACCTTATCTGTGCCGAGTCCTTGAGATGGTTTGTCAAAATCATTACCCTGGATTCAGTTTTCGATAATTCTTGCAAATGTATTGCATCACTATCCGCTTCACATGAACTTGGAAAATCAGTTGAGTTATCCGAAGGCATTGTAGAATCAAGCACTTGTTGTACTTCCAGAGGAGCTCCTTCCATTTTGCTAGTTTCCAAAAGCTTACTGTCAGACACTTCTTCACTGTGAACCACATCATCTTTCTCAAATGCCCTCGTAATTTGATCATCTTCAGGTACAAAAGTATTATCTGCAGAGACAGAGGCAACACCCGTATCAAAAGAAAAGTCGTCCTTAGTTTCCAGGTTCTGTTTCTCATTTCCATTCACATCGCACTTCTGTGCCTTGCTTGCGTCAAAGCTACCAACAATCTCACCTCCAGCCAAGGCGGTTTTTTGCTCGACTTCTATGTCAATGGAAGAGGCAACAGGTTTAGATTCAGATAGTTCAGTGACATCTGAAATTTGCGTGCTTTCGCTGGGCTTAACAGAAGGCGTACCCAACAGACTTTCCTCTGGTAAAGTATTTTCAGCAACAGCTCCAATGGACCCAATATGTTCGGTAGAATGAGAAATCTCTTTTACCCCCACAGAAGCATCGACGTTTTCATGAGTCTCCTCAGTAAGAGCAACTGTTTCCAAGTTTTGAAGAGTTTGAGTTTTAGGGGCCTGATCATGTTTGACCACTTCGGAGACCAACTCATCACGTAAATTTTCCTTGCTTTCATCTGCTGTCGGTGCAAGATCTGAAACTTTACCTTCTTCAGAGTCCAAAGTTGCTTTCACCTGACCTTCTAGAACTCCTCCATCACCATATTCATTAGTACTATCTACAACTACATCCTTCAGGATCTCAGATTTGATAACGTCAGGCTGTAAACCATTTACGTGCCCAACAGAAGTAGCTGCTTCAGCACTAGTATCAGTTATTGGTAGTGCACTCCCCGACTGGTTGCTGGCATTTACCATAGCATTGAACTTTTCACTGCTATCTGCGTGCACCGGAATAGAACTTTAAGACTAAAGGAATTCACATAGAAAGATAATATGCATTACAAAGCTGTTTAAATATTCAAAAGCACATACTTGCTTGAGACCAAGAGTGACTTAAATTCAAGGATACTTTCATAATAACATTGAGAAAAAATGATGTAGTACCATATCTTCCTGATGCAGATTCACAAAAATTTAGGCATTTACAGTCCATTTTTGTTTATATCCCCCGGTATACTTTCCAGCAAAGATCATTAATAAAATATATAAGCTGAAAATGAATTAATCATCATAGTCATCAAATATTCAATTCCAAAGACAAACAAGTAACTTTTACTACATTCAAACATATCATTTAAATTCTTACCAGTAAATCCATCAAGATTCAGCGATTCGCTCCCGTAAAGATCACCCTCCAAACTTTTTTGCTCCGTATTCTTGTCCACATTCGTACTCACACTTTCGAAACGCTCCTCCAAACGAGGACTAATTCCACTATCTGAAAATTCCGTGACTGCATCAGAATACACATCATCTTCTGATCTATTCGACTTCCAACCTACTCCACCACTACTACCAATCTCCTCAGTGTTTTTCTTCACAGCCCTAGGATCTTCAAAACAAAACAAAACATTATTGAAATAAATAACTTAATCCAAGGAAATTAATCAAATAAAATCCCAAAAAGGGTTTCTCACCTGGTGTATGCTCATCCTCATCCGAGGCATGCTCATCATCTGAAACAACCAAATGGTCAGAATGGATGATTTTATATCCTTCAATTGTTCCACAAACCTTCTTGTGGTGTCTTCTCTGTTTAGAACTGGGATGTGGATTTGGAAAAGGCCATCCACATCTGTGGCATAGGTGCACCCCATGGCCCACCCCATGACCATCATGCCCTTCAAGAAGCAACACAATGAAACAACTTATAAAATTGGTACTTGTTCCAAGAAAAACAAAAAAGGACAAAATCAATAGAAATTATGTGCAATCAAGAAACTAAAGAAACAAAACAAGCTATTGTACAGTAAATGAAAATAGGATAACTACATAAATAACACTAGAACACGCACGCATAAAAGTATTCATCTTTACAGAACAGAGATATCACGAATTTAATCACAAATAGAAAAACCCAGAAGAATATACAGCAGATTAAGTCCAAGAAAAGATAGTAACACTATTTTCTTTTAAAAAAAAAGGGCAAACACATATTAGAAACCTGTAGAGGTGGCGGAAATCTTGTGATCTTGACTGGCCATATTCTCTGGAAAATCAGTTTAGTGTGTGTAGTGTGTGGGAGACAGAGAGGATCAACTCAAAAATGGCAGTTTAGAGAGAGAAAGAGAGACAGAGAGAGGAGAAAAGGGAAAGACTTTAGATGGAGAGAGAAAGAGGGTGATGATAGCTAGAAAGGATTAATGCAGTGCGCCATGTGCACATGTTAGCACCAGCCCCAGACTTTTGTAATGCATGGCTGACTGACGGACTAATATTCTCTGCGGCAAGGTGCAGGGGATTGCTACAGATTTGTGTTAGTATTGCTTGTACCTTGCTTCAATTTCAACACATGCTTAGTATTTTGCTGTCAAGACATGGTTAATATATCATTTTTTTTTTTGAGTGGAATTAATATATCATTTTTATTTGGTTTATGGAGATGTTTTTCCTTTTTTTTTTTTTTTTTTACTTTTTCCAAATTCACCCACGCTCCCCGGTAACAGACACTGGGGTCGAACCCCTAATCTTCTCCACTAAGGAGGAAAGCGATACTACTAGGCCCAACAGTCATCGGTGGTTTATGAACATGTACTTGCAAAACGGAAATATTGTCTGATTTTAACGCAATTTTCTCTTAAACTTCGTTTGATGATTAAGAGCTAAGGATCTCAAATGTATAATAAATCCTATGCGGTTGTTTTGATGAAATTATTCTATAACGGATTTCAAATTGTTAGAAAATATTTATGTAGTCATTTTGGAGAATATCAAATGCATTGTAAATGAAATCATGAAATCATTATGCAACCTTAAAATATTCTGAATAAGTGAAAGTATATAACTTTTGTTACCCCTCTTGCTCAGTACTACCATTCCATCCATCTTAAAATAATCAGATACTAAAAACTGAAACTTGTTTTATATAAAATTAAAAAAAAAAACAAAAAAAATGTATATTTTTATATGGTTGCCTTTAAAAAATAATAAATGAGACGTTTTTTTGTGCAAGAATAAGATGTTAAATTCAGAAATTATATAGTTTTAAAAATAAAATAATGTTTTGGAACCTCTTAAAACAATTAAAATAACAATTTTGGGGCACACAAAGTGTATTATTATTTAATTACAGGTATACAAACAAAATTTAAATGGAAGAAAAATAATAAAAGTATGATAGAAATTTTAAGCTTATATTTACCAAATTATTTTATGGAAGTGACAATATTGAATTTTGTTAGACAATTTATGGGCTTCTTTTGGTATGTGAATTGAGGTATTGACTGGTGATTACTCCTTCCTATTAGACCTAAAAGGGATTTTGTTATTCAAACAAATTAAAAGTTATCAGCTACCGTGAATATAAATCAAAAATATTAAGTAAATGCATTTTCTTTAATTAATTTCACCATAATAGAGTATAATAGCATGAGATTTCCTTAGCATATATGGGACAAGTAATTAAGTTTGTACATGCATGTACAAACAAACATGAGGCAGTACTAGAATAAGTCAAATGCTTTGATTATTGTCTTTGTACTTTATTCTAGACATTAGTTGAAATGCTTAGTGTCAATAACTAGGTCCTAAACCATTCATGATCCTCTATTAAATTCTCTATTACATCCAAAAAAAATCTTTTTTAGTAACTATTACATCCAATTAAGTTAATGACACATGTAAAAGATGATATCATACTTGTATATGTGATATTTACCCAAATTAAATGAAATAGAAGATTTTTTTTTTAATAAGTTGGGAGTACTGGTTAGAGGGGAGGGGATAAATTCCAAATAAAAGATGAAATAGATATTTAGATAGTCCTACACACCACATTTGTACATATTAGGAGTTAGGTAAATGATTCTTAGAGAACAATAATTTTTTTTTTTTTTTGATATTAAGAGGACAATCTATTTGTTATCTAAATTGTTGAAAGTGCGTGACATACGTATATATATGAGATAACTAATTTTTTTCGTGAATCTTATAAACTTAGTTAAAAATAAATACTCATTTTTAAGTTGTAGTATACATAATATGCTATGCATTTCACTTAACCGCTAGAATTGTGGTCTAAAGAAATTTGAATATTTTATTCAATTTCCAAATTTAATGCCGTAATGAAATATTTTTAATCTTAATTGATTATTATACAATATGGTATTGAACATGTACCTGAATAATTTTTAGAAGTTTCGGTTGTCATTGACAATTAACCATGGGCGGCCCTGGGCGGTGTAGATGGTGCCGCCGGGCCTTCCTCCGGCAAGGGATAGGTTCCATATATGTATTAAAGGTTGTTAAATCTATCAAAAAAATAAGTCAGCTCAATGACAGAGTCTTTATTGCTCAACTTAAAGGTTCGGTGTTTGATACTTGACAAATGCAAATTATTTTTTTTTATGCAAAACAAAAAATGGATATGCTTTTCTAGCAAACAGAAAAACAGTAGCCCACCTTCACACTATTTTTTCTTTTGCAAAACACACACACTAAAAAAAGGAGCTTGAAGGATTTAAATGCATTGTATCTCATTTCAATTGAGAATGAATTTCTTTAAAAACATGATCAATGCAAATAAAAATGCAAGAATACAAATTTTCAACTAATTCATTAGTAGTTCTTTTTTCTTTTTTGTCTTTTCTCTGTGATAAATTATATTGAACGGTTTTTTTTAACTTTATTTTAATAAGACCAAAATGTTAAAGTTAAAGTATGTTATTTTTGTTATTACATATCTTATTTTATATGTAAAATCAACGAAATATATTAATTTGTTACATTGCTTTTATTTTATTTATTCATTATGCATGTAAAAACAAGAGGATCCCAAATTTTTTTGGTTCTAGGCCACTCGAAACCAAGAACCGACTCTGCAATTAACTCTTATGTAATGTATATAACCTAAAGTGTATAATAATTTCTCAAAGAATTTTAAAGTAATTAAATAATCAGTCTACGACTTTCCCGTGTATACATTGACATGCAAAAACACTACAAGAAAATTCCAGTTTACCGACAGAAATGATTTTGTCACTAAATTTTACAATACCTACAGAATACCTACAAAATAAAAAATATCATTTTCCCCCAAATTTTACCTACAATGATTTTACCTACAGTTTACAATTTTCTTAACATTTACCTACAGATTTTTCTGTAGGTAAACTGGTTTTTTCTTGTAGTGAAATTCCATACTTTTGATCCCAATTATATATATTTAAAGTCGTTTTTTTAATAAGTTGGGAGTACTGGTTAGAGGGGAGGGAATAAATTCCAAATAAATTGAAAGGTACAATATTCGAACCCTTGTCAACACCCTTATAAAGGGTAAGTGATACCACTTGAGCTACAAGCTAGTGATGTATATATATTTAAAGTCGTAGTTTTTGTTGGAAATATAATAGATATTTCCGGGTGAATGAGAAATTGTTGCCAAAAGGTGTGACTGTTCATTCGAAACTATTCGGATTGAAAAGGTTTATCCGAATAGTTGTGTTGTTTCATTTGAAACCAATGGACGTGTCTGTTTGGATAGATGGACATGTCTGTTCGAACAGTTGTGTTGTTTCACTTGTGACCTTTGTAGTCTATAAATATTCCCCTTATTCTGCAGAAAATTTATTCAACATTTGCATACGAATCATAAGCATATTTTCTGTCAAATTTTTTTTTTCGATAAAAAAAGAGAGAATACAAAACATTTGAAGTTCGTCGTATCTTGTTGTTTGGAGTGCTACTACAGTAAGAGGAGACCGTTGTATCTTGAGAGACGTTTGCTATTCAACCGTGGACACCGTAGCGGGGCAATTCGTCTTAAAGATATAGAGTCTAACTCTAGCCTCGGTCTAAGATTTATGCATTTTCTGCAATTTCGTTTTTCTGGAATTCAAGTAAGTTTTCAGATTTAATTCGGAATATAATATCGCACATGATAAATTCCCCAACAATTTTATGTACAGTTGCATTTTTTTTAAATTTTGGTTCACGTAACTTTTAGGATTGAATCTCTTACTCTTACTTGTCATCGATAGTTATATATTCATTAAATTTTTCAATGATCTTGGTTTCCATTTGCTTTGCTAGTGGATGGTCAGGTTCGAAACCTGATTATCACTGGAAGTTGGGGTTGAATTGTCTTACCTTTCCGTAGGGATTAGCTAGTTTTAATTTCGGAAAACGGATATTCCATAGTCCGAAAATATATGGGTTTGTGCCCCATCAGTGTGGGGATACCCAAACAAAAAAAGTATAAATAATATATTAGGATTTTTTTATTTTATTTGATTAAGCTGAAACTTATAAAATATATAATTTATTCAAATATTTCTTTTAATGATAATAATTGGTGATAAAACCCCAAACAAGTACTTATAATAGACAATTTGTGTTGGATAAATCACCCCACCAATGAGGTGATAATCATACATTCTCATCTTAATATCTAAAATATATTTGAGCATAATACCATAATTTTAAATTAATTAAAATCATAATAGTCCAAGTAAGTATCCATCAAAATACACGTTTAATGAGAACTCTGATTAATGTATTACTTAAATAATCATATGAGGTTCACATATATTTTAGAGAAAAAAATTATTTTTAATCACATCCCATCTAGTATTCGTAAATATTTCTTTATTTCAACCAATGAAATAAATAATCAATAAGTGTATGACTAATTACAAGTGTCTCATTTTTTAAACTGGAAACCTTATTAACGTTTTAAATAATCAACAAATAAAGAATGTATTATATCCTGTTGGTCAATGTTACTCTTTGAATGCACAAAGTACAACTGTCCCGCATTACACGCCTCTCTCGTTTTGTTGACTTAGATGCATTTCTTAATTGAAGTTGCAAACTGTTCCAGCGGTGTCACAGACCAATCAAATGAGACCTTGACTTTAAATCCACGTCACAACTGGCTTGATAAGGCAATGGCATTTGACGGTGAGATTGTTATATCACCTGTCAGAATACTTTATAACCAAATTTTTTCTATATGATGAAGGTGCCTTGTGGGACTATTATGGTTGAGAGAAGAATCCAAGGGACAAAGATGTGAAAGCTAATTAAAATAATGATTGCAGCCCCCAACGACATTTAAATATAATTTATTGGATAATTTAAAAATTATTTGTCCTATTCATACTCACCAAAGATTTTTTTCTTTTTTTCTTTTTCTTTTATAACTCATCTTCCAAAGTTAGGTCTCACTATATTTTATAACAGCATTGCAGCTCTTTATTACTGTCACCAAGATAAATCGCATGATATGCATACAATGGTTAGTGTTGTGGTGGGGTCTGCTGACGTACAACTAGGTCCTCCCCGATAAAGAGAATAAGTATGTTCGATCTCACCCAATCTAATAATAGTTAATATTCCCTTGAATTGAATCCACACGAATGTTATTCAGTATAAGTATCTACCATATCTTCACTAGTTCATATATATTTTGGAAATCAATTTGATGGGGTGTGTTTACAAAACATAAAGTTCTTTGATGGTGTTAGGCTAAGGGAGAGTCGCTGTTTTTTATTTAATTTATTAATACGCGATGCTTTTCATTTTCACATGCTACGTGACATATTAAAATCGGTTAGGTTTCCTCAAAAAAAAAATCGGTTAGGTATATAAGCAATTACATCACCATCTACATGACTTTTGTCTCTTTATTGACTTGTAATAGTAGGCCATAACAATTGACATTTGAAAATTAAACCAATTCCATTCCATTTTTTGTGGAAATAATTTAGACTAGATTTATTATTTGTTTTGAGTAGTAAAGTTGTTATGTTTTTTTATTAACAAGTACCTGGGGTGCAAACTAATGTGCACCACATTACACGTTTTTTGGCAGATATTTATGTTATTTTAGTTGAAACATCAAAAGTAATTTGGTGAAAGTCTTTAAATCATACACATGCAATTACATTGAATTGAAGACATAAGTTATTAATTCATTAAATCAATTTTTTTTCCTAATTAACACAATGTATATTTTCCCAATTATATATGTTGTTACAGCTAAAAGAAGGTACAATTTTTGTGACATTAAAGATTTTTTCACAGTTTTATGTGTGTCATAGCACCTGCCACATCATAAGCAAAAACTCCACTATTTTACAAAACTTTTCTTCACGATGGTTAAATTTAGTTACAACTTTTTAATGGTCACACCATCCAATTTACAAATATAATTAAAAAGTGAACAAAAAATAATTTAAATCTCTATCTTCACACATGGCCCCACTCCAATATTTTTTACCCGATTTTATCCTCCATGAACCGGATTGTAGCCACAATACGGTGCTTCCCCAAAAACCCAAAACCCTCTCTCAAAATGGTAAGGATTTTGCAGGACACGGTTTTTTAGCGAAAAACCCCTCCAAAATCGTTATCGTTGCTCTAGTTAAATTGCTAAGAAATTATCAATTATTAACCCCTTTATGTTTTTCCTGTATTTTGATGTAACATTTACTTTTAGAAAAAAAATATATATATTCTTTGGCAATGTAGCTAAAAGGAAATCATTTTCATTATTTGAACTTGCAGTTTGACATTGTTCTCAATGAAATATTTGAAATATTGGATGAACATTTAAAGAAAAAGTTGCCCATTGCATCTTTACTTTGAAATTGTGGTGGCGCCCAATATATTAAATATCAATCAAGTATACCATCTTCTTTTATCAAGTTGATTAATTATGTGGGGACTCGTGACATAGAATATATAAAATATTCCTTTTTAATTTTTTGATCCAATATATTGTGGGAAAAAATTTCAAAGTATTAAAAGTTGTAGTTTCTTCTAAAAATAACACAATTGTTGCTATAGACATTAAAAATCTTCCTTGTTATAAATTGACGTGTCTAGTATATTTGGTAATTTAATTCTTTATTTTTCTACTATTTGTAATGTGATACATTGAAAAATCCTAGATTAAATGCTTTTTTCTGGTGGGGAAATTAAATATTATCATGTGTCATTATGAGTTGTTTAAGACAAATAAACGGATCCAGAAATTTTTAACAACGGGACACAAAATAATTATAATTATAATATAAATTAAAAATTATTAATCGCCAGACACTATTTTTTTAATGTAATTAATATATAGCTTTTTAAAAATTTATACAACACCAGTAATGTTATATAAAATTATTAGCACTTTTTTTTAAAATAAGGCATATATATAACGTTGTTTAATTGATAACGGTATAATGTTATTAGTGCTTTATATATTATAACTTTGGGCACACTATTAATTAATTAATAAACTATAATACTTGGATGCACTATTATGTTGTTAATCCAATAATTTTGGAAACATACTTCAAGAAAAAAAAATTGGACACACTATTACCCTAATGTTATAAAACTATTTTCCAAAAAAAAATTAATAATGTTGTACAAATTAAGGGGGTACATGCCCCCATAGAGGGATGTGTAGTTCCGTCCTTAGACAATTAAAGTATGTTTTAAGACTTTTAATTATCAAATCTCAAGATATTGAAAGGCAATTAAATTGGGTCATGCTAGCAATTAATTATGACATGAACTGTGATCTACAAATATAAATAGGGCAATGTGCAATATGTTAAATATATAAATGATTTTAATTCATTATCGCAAGCATAATTTGAAATCCCTCAAATTAATGTTACTGAAAATCAAAATTATTTTATAAGATATCTCATATTCATTTTTATCTTGAGATGGTGACAGATCCTACAACCCAAATGGCCGAATCCTGTTATTAAAAAAAATTATGTTATCCGGCCCACAAATCCAAGTCTGCAACAGGATTTTAGGAGATATTTTTTCTCTCTCCTCTTGCAAGTCTGCAACAACGGGAAAATATTTTTGTTTCTCTCTTCTATTTTCTTTCTCTCTCCTATTTTCCCGCAGATATTTCTTTCTCTCTCCTCTTTCAGTTCTCTCTTTCTCTCTCTTAATTTCCCACAGGCTATACTCAGTTTTGTTTCACAGCTAATACTTTTACTTTGAAAAATTATACTTAGTTTTGCGATAGTGATACTTTTGAGATTAAATATGATATTTTTATGATGGACAATGATACTTGAACATTTTAAATTCTATAAAATAAAAAGTGATACTTGTTCCACAAATAATTATACTTTTGAGTAGTAATTATGATACTTTTAAGATAAACAATGATACTTTCACATTTTAAATATTGTAAACATCAATAGTGGTACTTTTCAAGTAATTAGTGATACTTTTAGGTATTAAATATGGTTCCTTTATGATAAACAATAATAGTTTCACATTTTACATGTTTTTTAAGTACAATGTATAAGTTATGTCCTTTTTTAGACAAATATTATTATTTTTCAACATTAAACATGATATTTTTAAGATGCACAATGATACATATTTCATGTTGAACATGTATAATATGTTGAACATATACAATACTTTGACATAAAAAAATATAGTACTTTTTATGTAATTGCTTATACTTCTCAACATTAATAGATATGTTTAATACAAAGGAATACTAAGTTCGAATGATTTGACATCAATACAAGAACTTCAACTTACATAAAAACATATATTTTTTACACAATTACTGATACTTTTCAACATTAACAATGACACTTTTGATCCAAAGTAATACTTTGTGGTGTGTAACTAGTAATACAAGACTTGAAATTTAAACTGCAATTCCAAATCACTATATATCAATACATGAACTTCAACAATATATAAATGATAAAAAAATCTCAAATGACAACAGTTTGTCAACAACAAAAAATTTACTCAAAAAGTACCCTTCTTTCACTCAAAACACTAAACTATCATACGTGCACACAAAAAAAAACTAAATTATCATATGTGGAATGTAGACAACAAAACAAAACAACCTTTTTTCTGGATATTTGTGGCTGTTGAATCTTCTTGGCTACTTCATCTGTGTTGGTTTCTCCATGCTTCATTTTTTACTTTTCTTGTCATTAATGCACATAAGAACTTCCTGCTCCATTTGCACTTTCATTTCATTCAAATGAGAAAGAACAATTCTTGCGCAATATGAAACTTTTAATTCGCGTCTTTATATGGGTTTAAGCAAAAAAAAAAAAAAACAAGAGTCAAAACACATTCAACAACTATAACTACAAAATGGTCTATTTCAAGAAGAATCATACATGTGACAAATTTGGAGATGATGAAATATTATGCTTTTGAGACGCACAATGATACAAATTAAATGTTTAAAGTGACAATACCATGACATAAAAGTGACACTTTTAAGGCAAATAGTGATACTTTCCAGCATAAGAAATGATACTTTTGAGATACACAATTATATGTTTAGAATGCACAATATTGTAACATAAAAACTGATACTATTCCAACAAAATTTGGTACTTTTAAGTAAATAAGTGATACATTTAAGTGCACATATATCTGAACATAAATAAAAACATAACAGTAAGTTCTCAGCAGACAGTATATTAATCACATATAAGTTATTATCAAAGTTGAACAAAAACCCACCAACAATAATCACTTGAACAGAAATCCACCAACAAGCAAATAAAATCTACATATTACTGCAGAAATTACCTGAACAAACTATAAAATGTAACAAAACTTAACACCCATGAACATCCCCCAAAAATATGTATATATAGGTCAAAATTAATAAAATATACACAGGAAAAAAATTAAAAATTAGCAAACTAGTTACCTCTGCGATTCAATGTAAGCAACAACGACGAGGGAAAGCAACAGTGACGGTTGCCACTTTCCGATGATGGTGCCTGATCCAAGCAAGGTTGTGTAAGTCCAAGCGGCTACGATAATCAAGAGGGGGAGTGAATAGATTATCTCCATTTTCTCGATTATGCGCTCTTTTTCGAAACAAACAAGCCAATATAAGAATGAAGGTGCGAGAAGTAAACAACACGCGTCGATTTATAGAGGTTCAACCCACCTAGGGTCTAATCATCTACCACCCCAGTATCTCCGGGATGGATTTCAAAAAGAAAATAAGATTTTATTAATTACCACAATTAATACAACACCACCTTGAAGAGCACCACACTCTTCTTCAACACCACCTTGGAGATTACGACAATCTCCCTAGAAGATTACCATAATCTTCCTTCAACAGCACATTGTGAAGATTACCACAATCTTCAACATTGAAGAACACCAAATTCTTCAACACCTCAAAGAGCACCAAACTCTTCAACAAGAAGATTACCACAATCTTCTTGCACCTAACACCTAGATCACCCAAGTGTGTTTTTACCACAAGAACATTCACAAGGATATCTTATGTTGAATGATGACCACAAAAATTCAAGATTACAACTCCATAATGAACAATACAATTTTGAGTGCAAGTGTAATCAAGAATTTAGCCTAGACCTCAAGATGTGAAAGCGTAAGACCTTAGGATATTACAATAAGAATATAGAAACTATAAGAGCAAAGTGTATGCTTGAATGTTTCTTGTTGTATTGTAGTTTTATCTCATATTGTGTTGCTTCAAATCTTCCTCTATTTATAGGAGATTATTGATCATGGATAGGCTCCTCTTGGGGACTGATTTCTACAAAAAAAAAATGCAATTAAAATCAAGATTATAGCTGTTACAAATCAACTCCATAATTTAAGGAAAAGTTGTCTACAAACCCAACGGATAGTTTGCTGTCAAAAATGTATAGCGATCGGTCGCGCGGAGATAAGATTTTGAAAGTATTTTCACGAAAATACACAGGGGAACCAGTCGACGGGGGGACCGATTGATGTGGGGTCCGACCGATCGACCCATGTGTGGACCGGTTGGACTCATATAAAATACAAAATAGAGAGTTCTGACTTCAAAACATAACTCATAGGCACCGGTCGCCCTAAGGTCGACCGGTCGCCCTCCATGTTTTTCTTCCATCCCATTTTTCTGTTTCAAAACACAACTCAAGTACGGGTTGCCCTATAGGGCGACCGGTCCAACACGAGATAAAAATGTTGTCCAATTTTTGTCGAAAATAAACTTCAAGAAATACTCCAAAAATTAGTAAAATTATTTTATGTCGATCAGGGGTATTTGGACAACATTTAGAAATATTGTTTTGGTGTAAAAACTCATTTAAACAAAATCATCAAAATCATGATTAAAACATTTATCTAACAGAGTGATGTTGCAAGAGAGAGAGAGAGAGAGAGAGAGAGAGAGAGAGAGAGATAAGCGAGAGAAAGAAAAAACAAAACCCAAAAACCTAAAAACAAGAAAAAGAAAAAAGAATCGGGTATTCTAGTGGATCGGGTGGCCTGGATCCATTTGACAAAAGATAACCCGTAGAACGATTTTATACAAGCTTTTGCCTTTTATCTATAAATATTAGAATTTCAAAAAATTTGGAGAGAAGTTAGATTCAATCTGGAATTGTACTCAAATCTCATAATACCAGTAAAACTTATAACTTATATCTAATGTCGTTATATATTACATTGTTAGTCGTATTACCACCCCCAATTCTTCTAAATACACCTCATACATTTAGTTATACTAGTAAGGTGAACGTGCGTTGCACGTGAACCAAATAATTTTATTAATTTAACTCAAATTAAATCTATAAAGTGGAATCAATTTTTATTATATTTTTTGTATTTATAATAAATGTCATTCATGTATTTTGATCTTAAAAGAAAGTTTGCAAAAACTAAATTTAAACTTATTTGTCGGTGAAATATGGTTAAGACATTTTGGACTAAAAACATGATACTTAAATGATATTATCCCTCAACAAAGTACAATGGATATTAAAAAACTGATGAATAATCTATATAATATTTTAAAAAATATATATTCAAGACGAGTTTTATATTAATGCATCTTGTTTATTTTTTGAGTGTCTACTTCTTCTTCATACTTAGCTTTGTGATTTTTTTGTAGTTTTTTTCTGAATGCACTTTTAGCCCAGGCATGATTTGTCGACGTATTGATGTATTTCTCTTTTACTCAATTTTCTAATGTGTGTTATCCTTTAAATCGGTTTGACTACAAGATTCAGTTTATTCATCACATGTGCCTCTAACGATGAGAAAAGAAAATTATATTTTATGTTTAGAAGCTTCGCTCCTGTACATATTTTGATTCATGTTCTCCTTTTTTCTTTTATATTTAAGTACATATCTCCGGATGGGAGGGATGATGGGAATCAAATACCACACCGCTAGCTGGGATGGAAGTATTTACCACTCGACCATTATCCAAATTTTCTCATGTTCCCCATGATTAAATTAATTATTTATATAACAGAAATGAAGATAAATAAACTAATCAATTGTAATTGAAAACAGTCAATAAATTGATTCAGTTTGAAAGAATCATCACATTTATATATCAAATAAATGACAAAACCATATCATAGAAATCAAAATTATTGAGTGTCTAACAATATTTATGCTCTATTCTATTATCATTAAGAGCATGTACGACATCATAAATTTATTATTTTCCACATAATTTTTTATTATTGAGTGTGTTGATGTGACTAATTGTTATTCTAATTAATTTTTGTATCAACAATTAGTTATGTAATATAGTAATGACAAATTTAATAGCAGTAAAAATTATTAATTAGTACATTGAAATAAATTATATGAAGAACCTCAATTACGTCTTTTATGTTGTTTTCTTTCAAAAAATCACTTTACATTCTAAAATTCCATCCAATGGAGCATATCCAAAGTATAATCTGTCATTCCAAGTTTTACAATAAAATTATAATATATCGAATATAATAATCCAGAAGTGTGTCAAATAACCGTAAAACATAGGTTAAGCTATAACATTTTTATAAAAATGGCATAGAAAAAGCCTCCTCACTTTTAAGTTGTCATGTTCTATACATGTGATGTTTTCGAGCAAAATAGAGGTCTCAATTTATTATGATTTTTTTTTTTGTTGTAAAATCAAGAAAAAAACATCATATATAAATTGATAAGCTATCATTTTATTGTCTTAAGCATAAAAAATGCATTTTATTCATTTTATCTTTGTCGGTGGGCATCTTTCAATGTAGCATACAATTTACAACACAATTCACAAAAGTATAATCCATGTATTTGAATGCTTAAAATGTTAAAAATAAATATCTTCATAAATTTAAATCTTCGACCTAATATTAAATCAATTATACCAGATGATGAATTTGATGTTGAAGAATGTCAATATATACACTTGAGCATTTGATTAAAGGATTATATTATCCATATATAGAATTTTATATATGAATATTTAGAATTCTACTTTTGAACTCTAAAGAAGGAAATAAATATAACTTTTCAAATCTTACTCAAATTATTGTTCTTTTTTGTCTCTTGATATTCCATCACAAACTTTGTATTTATTAATTGTATGTATGTATATTGTTATTCATAGATAGAATTTTAGTTAACAAAATAAAATATAATATAAAAAAATAAGAAAAAAGGTTAAAAGTAAAGAGGATTAAAAAAATAGTATGTCCGTCATAGTAAAATTTAGAAGAAAAACATGAAAAACGTTATTTAGATCTTTGTTAATTTAACGTTTATGATAAAATTTGGTTGCACTTGAAAAATATACATTTTTAAAATTAAATTGTTAAAGAAAGGGACATGTTTTAAAATGCATAACTATGAAAATAACGTCTGACCAAAATTTAAATTATTAATTTAATAATACATATATATGTACATTATAAAATATGAGATCAAAATCATAATTATTTTTTTATATATAAAAAATAAAGTATAGTGATAATATCTTCAAAGAGACTCAAGATATAACGGTGACTAAAATCAATTAATTTTGTTAATAAAATTAATATTTAAATTTTAATGAACAATTTATTTTCAAAAATCATGTTTAATTTTGAAATAAGAAGGAATATATTACTTTGATCCATAAATAAACTTTTTGATAATTTTTTCACTCAAATGTAATGTTGTGGTCTTCACCTAAAATTCAAATATCAAGTAAGTTTTATACTTATTGTGCATAACTTAATATAATATTTTTTAAGTAAAAGATTAGCATATCAACATGTAGGTTATAAAATACGCACTTATGATGTAAATGTCAGATTATTATTTTTTAGTTTTTCTTAGCATATATATATATATATATATATATACTTCTTTAAATATTTGGTTTTGATTCTTGTTTCCATATTATAATTTTTTTTATTAAGTTAGATTATTTCACTACCTAAATAATATAATACATATCTTTTTACCTAAAATTATATAATTTATTAAAGGTGTGTGTAAGTTCTAAGCAAAGCCTTGTAATATACATGTTAAAATGTCCATATGTAAATGATTTTTCTTCAATATTTCATTATTTCTTCTACCATTCTTACAATAGTATAGATATACATATATACCATTTTAACTGTATTTTATTTAAATCTATTTTAATTTACTATATTAGTTTTTATTTTTTAAAATCAAAATCTATTTATTGATGTAGTTTTTCTCAACCAATACACCTCTATATAAATAATAAATAAAAAAACTACCATAAGATAGAAAAACTAAATATGAACAATAATTTCAATATAAATTGAAATTCCTGATATGTAAAACATAATAAGATTATTAAAAGTCATATTGACTTCTTATTTATAATTTAAAAATAAAATATTTTGCTACAATAAAATAACTTATTTTTTTTTATCCAAACTTGTTAGACCTTTTCATCCTATTAATTGAAAATTTATTATGCCAAGAAAAATAAAATTAAAATTTAAAAATATATTTTCATGTTCTCTATCATTGATGTGCATGAGGGAAAATTAACTTTGAGAGTAGGATATGAACAAGTAATTTTTAAAATTCATGTTGATATTGAAAAGGATACTACTTGTGCTTTTGTCGATTCAATTCCTTTGCATGATGAGAAACTCTTGGAGAAAAGTGTTGTTCAAAGTCCATGTTGGAAGCTTATGCCCAAAAAGGGGATCGAAAAGGTCGAAATGCACATTTTGAAGCTTGAGGTTGGGGGTAGTTCTCCTAAACACCAAAGGGATTTTCATAAGTTTGAAGCTCCGCCCGACTAATCTTCACACTTAGGTGAGTTAGTCCAGCTATACGACTTTAAAGAAGCGCTAACCGGGAGGCAACCCGATGTTTGTGTGCAATTATTTCCATTTATTTGTATTTATTTTTATTTTATTTTCTTTCAAAATAATCATAAGTCCTTAGAGTCATTTTCAAATCAAAAAAAAAAAAAACTCTTGAACTTCTTCTTGGTTGTCCTAATTGGGAATGTTTGAGATTTCACGGTATTCGAGTTGTGTGTTGCTTAACTTTGATTAGGTATGAAGATGCCGTTGAAGGTCCCGTACCAAAATAACCCAATGATCGCTCAACACCGATTCCACTATTGTAGTAAGGTCGTATTTTTCTTTTTCCACCTCTTTTATATCATTCTAATTTCTTTGCTTTTTGAGTGTTTGGTGTGTGTTTGTCCATTTCTTTCTTTCACATTGAGGACAATGTGAATCTTAAAAGTTGGAGGTGGGTACAATAACATTTTCAGAATGATTGTATGTTTGTTTGTGAGAGATGTGATTTTTATTTTTTTTAACAAATTGAATGTTTGCTAGTCAATAACTTGGCCCAATTATACCTACATTAACTTGTTAATTTGTGTTTTCAATGTGAAGCAATTGATTGTCAGGATAGATTGGCGTGGATGCAGACATAAAATTTTGATGAGATTTCTAACACCATAAATACTTGATGTGTTAAGGCATATACGACGATACCTAGCGCTATGAACGCCTCGAGAACTCGTGATTTAGTAGTGGTTAACTAGTTGTTAAACCAAGCTTGCGAATAAAAA
Organism: Rehmannia glutinosa; assembly: GCA_016081115.2. Lineage (NCBI taxonomy): Eukaryota > Viridiplantae > Streptophyta > Magnoliopsida > Lamiales > Orobanchaceae > Rehmannia > Rehmannia glutinosa. The sequence continues at coordinate 153,944,084 of CM071926.1, read as the reverse complement.
AAAAGAGAAAGAGAAAATGAAAAAAAGAAAAAGAAGAAAAAAATGGACCAATCGAGGTTATACTCCTCTATTTGTTGTTGCTTAGTAACTAGGAGCATTCATGAGCCCCATGTTTGTCTTTTTACGTAAAACGGCGACACAAATATGAGTATGGGAAACCACCCAGGAGGTTTGAACAGTAAATTCAAAATTTAAACCTAGTGGAAGCATGCTTCAAAGGTCCTAAAAAAAAAAAAAAAAGAAAAAAAAGGGGAATGTATACCTTGACTTCTCATCCCAATAAAGTTCAAGTTTTGGTTATATAACTAGTAGGCTAACTACAAAGATCTATTTAGTTCTTGTATTTTCATAGCATTATTGAATTGAAGTTGTTCATAACTATCAATATTTGTGGAGTGATGATTTTAAGTCTCAATAATGCCTACTCGATATTACGGTCTTTCTTGTGAAGAGATCGCTTTGCAAAATAATGTTTTTTTTGAATGGTTAATTCGGGTTGAGAAGGCTAAGAACTTGACCGCTTGTGTTCAATGTGTTAAAAAAAAAAAAAGAAAAAAAAATTGTGTGTTGTGATTTATTGAATCCCTCTTTTTGATATTATGTTTTGCTTGAGGACAAGCAAAGTTCAAAGTTGGAGGTGGTTTGATAAGGGTCTTTTTATGCATGTTTTATGTGTATATTTGAGCAGAATTTGAGTTATTTTGTTGTTACTTTCGTTAGTTTTTGATTGTATATTGTTTATACTCTTTTGTGAGGTGCTTTTATTGGTGTAGATTGACCATTCGGGGCTAATTTTGGTGAATTTAGGATCATGGATTCATGTCAAAATATACCGGGGAGTTTAAGGATGCAAAAACGCTCGAAATCCCAAGCCAAACGTGTCATTTTGGAGACTTTTTGGTCCAACACGGCCGGGGGTGTCGGGCAACACGGCCATGTTCAAACAGGCGAAAAATCACAATTTTTAGGCTTCGATGACTCAACACTACCTGGCCGTGTCGTACAACATGGCCTGGCCGTGTCGCACGACATGGCCATGTCGCATCAATTTTCAAAGAAAATTCAAGCGGCAAAGACGGGCGGGCGTGTCGGGCGACATGACCGTGTTCGGGGGACTTTTTTTGCAACTTTTCCATGCGAAAATTATGGAAAACTCACCAACCAAGCTTTTTGAATAAAATGAACTAATAATTGAATCTAATCATGTTGAACCGTATATCCATTATTATGGAAAAACAATATACATAAAGATTAATGAATAGATCGTAGAAACAAAATAATATTTATTCAAAATTTTAGTAAAAATATATGTTTAACTTATATATCTTAAAAACTAATTATTTTTTATGGGAAAAGCATAAAATTCCTTGAAATTTTCAATAGTCGCAAATTTCCTCTTCCCATACCTAAAAAATGTACCATTACTCCAACCAAAAATAATATTATCTCACAATTTAGAGTGTGTGATAAATGATAAATTTATAATAATATGGATATTCTCAACCAATAGTGAAGTATAAAAAATATATTTTGTCGTGCTATTTATTTTGAATAAAATAATATTAAATATTTTTTATTTATTTTTTCTCATTTTGCTGCAAATTCACTCTTTTTTCTTTTTTGATTTATTTAATTATATAGAAAATTAAAGAAGATATTATAAATATGTATTTTACATAGCACTCAACTTTAAATCGCTAAATTCTCTTATATGAAATCTTTTATATATGCTTATGACATATTAGAAAGTTCTCGATATCTAGTATAATATAAAATAAATATAATCTAAAAATTTAAATTATTTTAAGAATTAAAATTGAAATAAATCATATGAGAAGAGTTTGGAATATAAAGAGACACTTATCAATATTATTAAATAAATAAAATCAAAATCAATATAAAAAACTACTTAATTACCCTTAAAGCTAACTTTAGCTTGAGGATATTTTTGACAAATCAAAATTTTCAAGAAACCTTAAAACCTATTCACACTTTTATAATAGATAATAATATAGATAGATAGATAATTTTTATCAAAAACTAAAAGACTATAATATCCTTTTTACCCACCAAATCTCCAAATACACCTCAATTCATTAATCGTCTCCAACCTCTTCCCCGCCATGGAAAGCATCACTCTGCTCTCGTTTCCCTCAACCTTGACAAGCAAGTTATGGTGACCACCACCCACAATTGGCCATTCTGGAGGTTTCTTATCCTCCTTCCACCAGCGCAATCCGCCGAGATCTGAACCAAAAACTGTCTTGCATCCTCGATTTCCACAGTAAAGTCGGTTCCCCATTTTTAATTAAAAGACTCATTTAATTATATAATTTTCATAAAAAATTAGTAATATACTTGAGGTGTAAACACTGATTTAGTGTAAGAAGCAGAAATGGCGGTGAAGAATATAAGGCTTTTCTCTCCACTGAATTTTTTCTCACTCACTCACACGGATAACTCTCTCTCTTACACACAAGACTCATTGTTATACTCTATCTCTCTCTGTGTCTCTCTCTTTGGTATGATCAAACTGAGTGATCTATGTAACCAAGACCGTCGCGCGCCCCACCGTCTCATATCACCGCCGATGACAGATTCAAAATAACAACCCTTTTCAGTTCTCCCTTTTGCAAAGGTGTATTTAGAGGTTTGGTGGGGTTATTAAGGGTGTTTAAGACTTTTAAACTGATGGAAATTATTTTAATTAAATAGAAAGAATGTATTTAGAGGAATTGGGAGTGTAGATAGTGTTCCCCTTTTTAAGATTAGATATTTTCTTTTGCAAATATATTCTTATAGTCCTCTAACATCAGGTTAAAAAAATAATATAGAAACTAATGTCGCCGTGGGTAGGAGATAGTGTAATAATAATTCCCCTGGCAACAACTCTGACAGTTGTTATGAGAAGGTGCATTTGCTGGCCATTGGATCCTAAAATAGTTGGACTAGAGTTTATGGCTCCATAAATACCCCTAATTAAATACTGTAATTACCTATACCATTGTTGCTTGTGACACCTGCAACTGTCAAACTTGCCCGGCCCGGTGAGAGGGCCGATCTGTGATATTGTAAGCCGGAAAAGAGTTGCGCCGGCCAAAGTGGCCCAGCCTTTCAAGTGCATGTTCATGGTGACCCATAAAATTCTGGCACATCTAGGCCCGATAGATTAGCACCAGACCAGTCTGCCCGGCCCATTTGAGTGACACCCCTAATCATTGAATGACAATGATGACTGTTTTCTCAAATGGAAGCAGAAATAAGAATTTGGTAGTGTTGTTTTCCTACAAACCTGATTTTTTGTTTGCTTTCGATACGTTTAATTTGGCCATTTGTAAGTAGAAATTAATTCCCAATAGTAAGTTATAAAATAATAATGCTTGAAATCTGTTTGAGTTGCACACGAAATATGGTCAGGCCCACATGTAATCGAGAGTGGATATATTGAGGATTAGATCTTGTTTTTTTTTTTTTTTTGACAAATCTGTTCAACCAATTTTCTCTCCGAAAATATTTTATGCATATCAGCATATGTTTCTTTAAATAAATGATTTGATTCTCAACCCCTCACCTCAATCCGATACATACTTGAGAAAAAGTACCATCGAGGGACATTCTAGAATTTATATCAAGTTTGGTTGGAGTTCAACTAACTATAATGAATAATATTTAATATTTATATATGTAACTAATGTAGTAAAAAAAAATTACAAAAAATAATATTACATGTGATGTAATTAACTAAATTTAGACAAGCTCGGCCAAAGTACAAAAATGACATCATCCACCATGTAGGACCTTAGGCACTATCACGTCGTCTAAAATAAATTGGTGTTGGAAAGACGCATAACCTATCCTAACTGCATTTTTGGGGGCTTCCTGAAAATATAGACATACCTAAATAATACTGTGAAACACATCATTCAACCCCACTTATTGCACACAAACAACGTTGAATGATGCAGACAATCCATTGAATTACATACAATAAACTTACTTCATTACGCTGATAACTTCCATATGCCCGTAATCATCAGCGGTGGCAATAACTTTGTCGGTATCTGCAACCGATTTCAACACCTTCGACTTACAACAAATGGGGATTACGGTCAAATATTTCCCTGGTGCTGGCATCATGTGGTTCTCTTTTAGCAGATGCATGCAATTCTGTGGCTTCATGTGTTAGAACTTCAACATTTGTTTTCCCTCTTGCCACTGAACATTTCCTGTCTTGTTCATTTGCAGCTGGAATAACAGGTCGACTACTTCTCTTTTCGGACAATTTTGCAAAATCAACTTCTTTTGATGAATCGGAATCCAAAATAGATGAGCAACTCTTACTGCTCGGATCATTAACAAGTTGCTCCTTCCCTTTCCGGTCGGTAATATCTCCGCGAGTTCCATCTACAGAAACACAATGTTATTTGCCAATTGAATAAGGATTTGAACAAAATGAAACATTTTACCTTCTTTGGTATAAATGTTTCGAAGTGCAATCTCAAGATGAAGTTTCTTGGGCATCGAACCGTTTCTGCACATAGATAACAAAAACGTTAATACAGAACAAAATGCACTAAGAAATACGAGCCATAATTTTAACATGTAGCAAAAGTATTCGTTACTTGAAAGCCAAAAACACAATGCACTGAGCTCTGAGTTGTTTTAACTGCTGATCCTTAAATAGAAGGCCTGCACTGGGAGCCTGAGAAACAGGAGATTCCCCGATATCTTTAAAAGCACTGGTTCTGAGCACGTTTGGCTCTGGAAGATTGCTCGGAAAGGAACCCTATCAAGGCAAACACAAAAATTAAAATCCAGCTAAACAGAAACAACATGTAACAATCTTAGAGTATTGCAAGAAGAAGTGGTTCAACAGCACATGCGAAAATAGCTACAAGTAGGCCTGTCCACGGTTCCGGAACCGCCGGTTCCAGTTCCAGAACCGCCGGTTCCGATTCCATATTATTTGGAACCGGAACCGAAACCCTGAACAGGCGGTTCCAAGACGGTTCCAGAACCGGAACCATGGAACCGACGGTTCCATTTCGGTTCTGGAACCGTGGAACCATCTTCTTTTTCGTTTTTATTTTTTTTTCAAAAATAAAATTAATATTTTTTGTTTAAATATAACACATTAAAATTCAATACCAAAATTAGAATATTATCTAAGATTATTTGAATACTTTAAATTAAATAGAACAAAAAAAAGGAACAAAAATGGGTTTGAACTTAATATTCATAATTAATATGAATAATTAATATTAAACTGTTTATGTATCCTCTTAGTATATAGTGGAATCAAAGCCCACATAGTTCGAATACGTTTTTTACTATTATATCTTGTAGTAGATATAGGTTGTATTTCTTGTTGACTCGTTTCACCCTTAAATTTTAAACATATTCATTATAGAGTCCATTATATTTGTTGGAACCGTGGAACCGAAACCGTGGAACTGGCAATTTGGAACCGTGGAACCGGAACCTTGGAACCGGAACCGGAACCGATAAAGACCGGTTCCTTCACGGTTCCGATTCCGGTTCCTATTCCGGTTCCGGTTCCATTTGGTCGGGCCTAGCTACAAGGAGGTAGATAAAACAATTGAGTCTCCCTAACTTCTGCAGAACAAAAGTACCTTAGTTACATTTGATACCATACTAGATCCCTCATGATCCAGAGTCTTCTCAGCTATACTTTTGGCAGCAGAATGATCGCCTGAAGGGACAGAAGAAAACACTTCCATGCTCCCGTCCTTATATGTCTTGGCCGCAAGACCTTGGCTATCAAAGGAAGAGTTACCAAATTGCATCCTATTTGCTGACTCTGCTGATAAATAAGAACCTGGAGCACTAGGAGAAACACCATGAACCTTAACTGTAAACCCTTAGTTTAGGAGTCCTAAACCCAGACATGTTTACATTACATATTACTTTAAAAATGCGGAATTCAGAAATATTTAATTAAAAGATTTCTCCTTTGTAAATTGAACTTAACCAACCTGTAAAAATTTCAACCTTCACACCAATATATAAAACATAAATAACTAATGTCCAATATCTAAAAATACCAAACCATAATTTTAAATCAAGTCCCAACTCCAAAGACACTTTAGTCTAAACAATTCAAAATTGAAATAGTAACTAACTTATTAAACAAATTATAGAAAATCACTTCAAGGAAACAAACCATTACATGTCTAAATTAAAGCATCCCAATAATTTATTAAACAATGGTATTGGGGTGAGTCTGCCTCCAAGCAATCCTCTCGAACAAACTAACTTTTATCACCAGAAATGTGGGGAAAATTAAAGGTGTGAGCTATAAAGCTGAGTAAGTAAACCTCATGCATGTGATGCATGTTTATGCTATGGAATGCTTTGAAAACTTTTAAACATATGAATCCCATTTTTCTTTAACTTCTCCAATATTATTCTCTCTTGGACGTGAGCTCACTTGGTGTACCGTCTAGTCAATCAGATGCAGTCAGTCATTCTTATTTGCAACCAGATTCTTTCTACCGGTAGCAACGCAAGGCAGTTAACTTTTACTATGAACTTTGAACTTTCACGTTCAGATTACTTTCTTGGTCGGGTACGCCTGGTCCCCCCGCCCCATTTCCCACTCACACGTTTCATGATGTAGACGTACACCCATTTCCTTCTTAAAACTTGGGATACATATCTTTTAAAATAACTTGCACTTTTCCACATTTATCATTTAAAATCTTTTAACCTTTCAAAATCAGTAACTATGCATGCTTAATGGCGCAATGATATGATATACATGCATGCTTAGACACCTAAAATTCAATGTAACTTCATAAATTCCTCAAATATTCCTTCTTCTGTGAATCTAAATTAATAACAATAAAATAATTGTTAATTGGACTTAATTTCATCATTACACTACACAATATCGGTGATAGCATCATAAATGATAACTTCTGGATCCACTAGGTCAAATATCATTTCTGAATTAAAAGCTTCGACTTGTATCATGTACAATAGACAGAATAACTCGACAACGTTGGACTACTTATTGCAAATATTAGGAATTAATGCTATATATAAGTACCTTACCTCACTACATTATCAATTTCATAATCAATAATTATCAAGTGATTCCTAATAATACCTAACATCTTTCAAAAGATAATAGAAGGAAATGGTTAGCAGGTCAATCACCACATCACATGGATCAATTTCACGAATAAAATCTTCAAGGAACAAAATCGATATTATTGGTATTTGTTCGCATAAGCATCTAACAAATATGCATCTACATGAGGGGTCTTTGGACTGAACATTCGACCAGACCCATATACTGCTTGCTGTACCTCTAAACTGAAGTATCTAAAATATGAAAGTGAATTAGTTCCACTAGTTCACCTAATATCAATTTTGTATTGACTCAAATCTTCATCTATATTTTTTGATTCAATAGCCCATCAATATTTGCAGCAACTCACTTGCAAAAAACTCTAATTTCCTATATTCCACCATTTGTACAGAATTATTCAAAGAAATCTAAACCCCAACATAGTTTTTCCTCTTACACATATACCGCTCAAAAGAAATCGATTCTAGAAATAATTGAATGACATGAAGACTAAGGATCATCAATTTAAAGAATTTAAGCCACTATGTTGCCCAAGCAGAATTTGCTTTTGGATAACTTTCAGTCGAGCCCGCATATATTTGCATTCAAATCATAAATGATACATTATAAACTTACCAATGATTGGAAATTCTCATTAGGTGTTTGTGCGAGTTTTTGGTTTCTTCTTCCCAGCGATCTCTTTTATTTTCCATCAAGCCGGCAAGCCGACTATTTCTGTTTATAACACTATCCTTAGATGAACTGTTCATAAATGGTGCTAGGTAGTGGTGGCAATCCTCACCCAACACAATAACCCGACATGAAGTTATTGAGAGAAACCCCAATCCGAACACGAACATGAACACGACTGACAGACACAATATTACCAATTTGTCTAAAACATAATTATTTTATATTTTAATTAATTTTTTATGTATTTTAAGCATAACCCAAAATCAAACGCGAACTCATTCGTTTGGGCATGCTTCTAGCCCATTTAAGTTTCCCAGTTTAATTAGATTTTGTTTACTATTTAATTCCAAATTTAGTTAGTGTTGTTGGCTTCGTTTAAATAGTTTTTAGACCATTATTTCGGGTTGTTGAATCATAATTTGGTATTAGCAATAAAAGTTTGCTCCCATTATCCGTCCCGTGTCATGTGAGATGCCTTGGTTCTCTGTCTATTCAAATGTGAATATTACAAGTTTGAAATGTGAGAAATCAGCCTAGTTTGAAATAAAGCACAAGCTTCTCTACCATTACTAGTTTCAAATAAAGCACAAGCTTCTGAATTACTCAACATTATATTCTTACATGAGTTGGTTCCACTAGTTTCAAAAAAAAGAATATTTGCACCCGATGCATTACGTTTCTTCGCCATTAATGAAATTTGAAGCTTATATGCATCATACTATCTCTGTTTCTAACTGGGGTATGGGAGTTGATAGTACCATGAAAGATAAAAATACACATTCATCTATTTATGATTTATAGTACTTTCAGAACTAGTTATGTACATGGACAGCCCACCTATATATCTTACACTGCACAAATATTGAACTTAAGGGTATTTGAAGAAAATATTTATGTTTCATCCTCTTCCATCAAACTTTTGGTGAATAATTCTATTTCTTCCAGTAATTCTTGTTTTCTACTCTGAGAGCTCCAGAGGTGACATTCAGGATGTGATTGAGACGACACAAGACTGACAAGGAAGGCACGGGCTTTCCCCACGTGATCATCTACGTTAACAGCTACATTCTCCGTGCGATCCTGTATGCAGCTATCTTGAATATCATCAGCATACACGTTTCTCCGGGATGCCTAAGATATCTCATACACGTCACATCAAAAACGATACAGTTAATAATGTGATACCATAAAACTTTTATTTCTTCTTTATGTAGTTAAAGAAACCTAACAGACGGAAGACTACATACAATTTGATGGGATAATCACCATGAGGTTTTGTCTAATTATAAAAAACGTCAGTTATCTTTCAAAATTACAAATACTAGTTTTAAGGTGTTACAAACTCCCTCTTGACGTTTATATCTATCTAACAAAAAAAACAAACGTCGAGGGGTATTTATAATCTTGAAAGATAACTGAGTTTATTCGTAATCAGGTTAAATTTCAAGGGTAGTTTTACAATTATCTCTAACATGATAGTAATTCCATTTCTTGTTCTTGTTTCTGTATGCTCAATGGTGGAGGTAATACCTAGTTAGATGAACAAACAAAAAAGATAATGGACATATGATCATCAAAGGAATGCAGTTTCATCACCTGGAACATTCGATTTAGATCGGCAACATGTGCAGAATTTAGATGGCCAGAATCCAGAAGCTCTCGAAATAAAACCACTAATTCAGTGTTGATACTGCTCGCAGATATGTTCTGAATAATGCTTCCTATAGAAGACTCATCAAACACTTTAGTCATCCAGGAGGGTACTTTGCTCAGTTTTAGCAACGCAACTGCAACATTAAGAGCAGGCTTGTGATGAATCATAGAAGATTTTGATGTCACACTTGGAGTACACAAAGACATCACCAGCTCCTCTACGATCAATCTACACCAGTTGTCCTTTTCCGAAAACATAGATTCAATTTTGAGCTGTTTCCATGTCATGAGAGTCGACAAACATTGGGAACAGTTGAGTGCAACCCTGATGTCACCGAAAAATATCAGGCCTTCTAATACGGCTGATATTGACAACAAGTAGCCATCTTTGATATTCAAATTAACTGGTTTTTTACTTGTATACTCTGATATTCCGGTAAATAGTTCCATAAGACAAAATGAAGCACCTAGTTTAACAGGAGCAGATCCGAAATGCATCAACTTGCACAAATCATGGCATCGGATGCTGAGATAGGATAATGGCTGCTGTATGTCACGACCCTCGTCAAACCAAAATTGAAAATCAGTGATTATACCAGGTAAAACAGCACGTACGCTGCAACATCAATGAGGTCGGTGTGGAATAAGCAAACAAGGATAGTATATTTATCCTGCATAAGCATAATTATAAATATGTGTTACCTTCTAAGGGCAAAGAAGAGCAATGAAAGCACAAATATGAGGATTTCCCCTGTTTTTGTTCCCTCATCATGGTCAAACAAAGCATGTCCCTTGGAACAGGCTTCAGAGATTGCGGTATTAATTGTCGAGACCAAAGGAACATTCAAAATTATGATTTTTGAAGCTTCTGTTAGTGCCTCCTTTGTTGAGTGGTGCAAAATCAGAGAAAGAATGCCAAGTATTATGAGAACTTCATCTGTCCATCCATCTGAAGCCACAGCGGGGCTCAGGTAGTCCATCAACTGCGAAACAGATGAACGTCTAGTTAACTTTTGGAGGTAACTAAGTAAATGCTAAAAACAAAATGTGAAAATTCTATACCTTCAGTGTAATCCCTACCCAAGCTTCATTAGTAGACATAGATTCAGAGTGTACTGATTGTAGAAGACTAAAAACAAACTGAGATGTGACCATGAATAATTCTGGAAAAGAATATATTGAATAATTATAAATGTTTTGTAGCACACCATCTATTCCATGCATGCAGAATTGATCTGAAGCTGCTGGAGCAATTTCAATTATTTTTGCACATGCTTTTAATACTGAAATGATGTCATAATCTTCGCAGCCATTTTCTACAAGATCTCCCAATAAACATACAAAAATCATTGCTCCAAAGTTGTCTCCAGATGTTATCAACTCAGCAAACAGATGCAAATCAACTTTTTGGCTAGTTTCATGATCAATAACTACATTATTACCAATTGAGCTGTTGCATCTGCAGAACTTCAGTATCTGAGCAGATAACGACTTGCAGAGTTTTTCTTGTTGGAACAACCATCTCAGTGATGTCAAATGGATCTTTGTAGAAAGAATATCCCAATCCTTTTCAGCCAGTAGCTGAAAAAGGATTCTTTCAGCTTCTGGGCTATACGGTATTTGGTAGCTCATCTTGGCAAATCCCCTATAAAACCCATAAATATTTACTAGTATTTCTATGGTCACTGAGGCAGATGCTCCACAGAGGAAATCACTGCTGTTGAGTAAAATAAATTGCTCCAGGGAAGATAGTACCAACTTCTCATCGGCAATCCTGACAACAAATAATAAATATATTTAATGCCAACTGCAGCAGAGATGTGAGGGTAGAATGCAAATGAGGAGTTTGTTACCTGTCATTATACAAAGAGCTAACATACAGTACTAGCAGAACTGCACATTGACAACAAAACAACTCAGGATTGTGGTAACTCTTCTGACCAAGGAGGAATAGCAAATCTGTAGGGTCAGATGGCAAATCGAGAGCGGCATCCCTAATAGGTTGCCCAGAATCACTACCTAGAAGTACATCCACAATTGAACTGAAGATCAGATAAACCCTCCACTTCATTTTTTCAGTGGGAAACAAACCCAAGCATCCAAATAATACACCAAACCATGACGATGAAACTAGAATCTCTGCAAAATCCTTGGCATCATCATTAGAATTATGCAGTATTGGATGAAAAGTTTCAATCACACCCAAGGCAATAACCTCTTCTTCCATCTCATTGATCACTGTCATGAACCAAGGTAGAATTTGCGATTTAAGTATGTCAATAATAAGAAACTCTAGCCCAACCTTAGAAGAGGCTGGGAAATTATCTTCCTGACCATATGCATATGCTTCCTTCAGAAGGTAAAGGCAGTGCAAAATTTGATCCGTGTTTATATGGCTATTGTTTATACAAGTTGAAACAGCAGATTTTACAGCATCTTTTACTGATGCTGCCAAGCTTGAATTCCCACGAGAAGACGAACATTGCATAATAGCAACAAGTATTGAGCATGATAAAGTGAATGTCTCTGGAAGCATGCCGATCTCACCATCTATATGTTTCTTAAACATTCCAGCCAATATACTACTTATTTCTTCACCACTACAGGTGGATACTATTCCAGGAGTGTTTAGCACACAGTCTAAAATGAGCTTCAGTAACTGACATTGTACAGGTTGAAAAGGGATTTCAGCTACATAACGCAGAATGGGAACCAGCGTTGAGAATCCAATTGCAAGTCTTTGTCTGAAGGCTTGCTCAACATTTGATAAAAGATCAAGAACCCGAATCGAAGAGTTGACAATTGGGTCTTTGCTTCCTAATAAAATCACCAGAACAAGAAAAAGAGAAAAGGAAAGAGATTGTCAAAATGCCAACAGTTAGCTGTATGAACTCGCACAATTTTGGATGCAATCATCTTTTTACATAAAATGGGAAACTAAGCTCAGGGATTTTGGTGTATAATCTATATGAATATATGATAGATACTGATTAAAATTAAGAGAATTTAAAAACGAACAGAAGTTTACTTATGGGCAAAAGTTATGATGATATCACATATATCCAGAAAAAGTTTAGCTTGAAATCAGTAAAATGACATATTAGCATCAATTTTTTGTTGATAACTAAGCACATTGTATAACTTTGTGAAATATTTAGCACAGTATGTTTCATCAAACGTTTACCTGATAATCTCAGTATTTCAAATATGTAATCAGCTATATTCTCTTCTATGAATATTTGGCGTTCTTTCCCGAGACATCTAAAAGATACCTAGAGACTAAATCCAATGTAGCAATCTGAACTTGGCTATCTGAAGAAAGCAGGGGGCCTTTGACTGCCTCAGCAAACAAGACTTCTAGAGGCGGCCCATCTATCACATGCTCTGTTACATGCATGAAGTTGTCAGCTTCAAAAGAATCTGTGTTCCCTACATAATTTGAGCATGCACTCTGAAAGAATCCCCTTTGAGCCAACACCGTCAAAAATGCTGCAGAGTAGTAAGAAGTAGTTATGATTACCAAAATAACATGTATCTATTACATGTACAAACCCCTATTCGGCTATCATATGCTGCATGTTTAAAATGAGTGTCAACATAGACGTCTCAGATAATTACGAGCTGAGAATTATAAGGTATGTTAATTTTCATTGTCTGGTTGCGTTGAAGAGCTTCACCCTTCAAGCTTATTCATCACAAGGTGATAATCACCACTTAACACCATTGTTTTTACATAAGAGGTATGATGCTTTAGTTGTTCCATGAAAATCAAAGATCATTTGACTCAGGAACAAGCTATTCCACTTTTAAGCTTATGCATAAAATCAACCAAAACAATTATAATAATTGTTTTCATACAAATGCTGTTTAGCCATTAGCCAATGAACTATCATATCAGAAACTTGCTACCGCAAATTATGTTTATTGCTTGAAAGGGAAAGGGAAATTTTGGATAGATTGCATGGATAAATTGCAAAATGATAGCAAGGGAAAGAAATCAACCTACACAGTTAAGCCGAACATCATCACTTTGACTTTTCATGAGGATGTCAAGTGATATGTACAAAAGCTTGGGACAGTATTTAAGCCACACATCAGTGCCGCTATCATCCGTATATGTGTAATGGAGGAGGGATGATCTGTACAAAACAAACATAATCTCCCTTGGATTTCATCACTATATAAGAAGGAACAAAAGTGTTTCAGGACTAGGTTTGTTCAAGGTATAAGGAAATATTTTGCACGTATATTAGTTCAACTCACTTTGACAACTGAAGACCTGTGACAAGTTTGAAAATCAGGGCATCTTTGCTTTTAATGCAGCTATTTAAATTACAATCCTGATTGTCCAAGAGAACACCAAAGCAGTGAAGCTGCATCAAGATATGAAACATTTACACGAAGGGACAAGTTTAGAAATATTTAGAATGGAAATGGCATGTGCTTGACTTATTGCAATGATAAAGGAATAATGAATACAGAGCCACTCTTCCGAGTGTAATGCAGGCCCTGGAACATTAATATGAAGCTATTCCACACGATGCATGTACAGACGCATAAAACACTCAAAAAAAGGAATATGCAGGCTTAACACATAAAAAACAAGTCTCAAACACATATGCTATTGAATTTTTAAGTATTTCACATCATTTCAGCCAGTTAACTTTTCATATAGCTATGCTACACATTTCATAAGCCAGGTTCGGAGGTTCAACAATACCAAGCAAAATCAGTTAGTCTCAAGTGTTTTAATTGCAATAATCATTTGTAGAAACAATACATGCTGATGAATTTACATCAACTGAAGAATCTGCTAATTTATCAACTGAAGGTTAAAGAACCAGAACAGAGAAGTGAACCTGCAAAAAGACCATCAATGTTATGTCTAGATTTTCCAATGTACTTTGTGAAGATCAAAGTACATTCCACAGAGTCAGATTTCCTTTCCATCTAACTCATGAGTCATGACGCAATGAATACAAGAATAAATTTCAGAGTGCTTGATCTTTTTCTGCTTACAAGAACCAAACTGCAATTCAATGATCATAGATATAACATATTACCTTTACCTGATGCCCTTTATTTATTACGTTATGGAAAAACACTCTTTCCTGTTTGGGAACATCTCAAAAACTTTTTCATGATAAATCAGAGATTATCTAAATAATCATACAATCATCCAGAAGCAATTTATATTGAATTATGCTAGATTCACCCATACAGGAAAGATCAAATGGGAAAAAAGATTGTTCTAATTGTCAGATAGTTGGAGTTTAAAGCATCGAACAATAATCACAATCAACACGAAAAACATTTATAAATCACTTGTTTCTCATATTTAAAATTTTAAGTCCAATGAAGAGCGTATGGCGAGGAAAAAGTCATTTTGTATACCTCAAATTTGGCCAAACAGCAATATGAACAGGGAGTACTTAATGAATTTTTACTTCTGACAGCACAATGGAAGTCAAAATCACGCTGATGTACAATCATAAAACTAGCATGCAAGTGTTAATTTTCAACACTAGAGAAAGGTAGGAATGCTCATCTTTTTCTTGTGAAATTCAGATATTTATGTGATTAAGTTCCAACCTACCAATGAAATATAATGTACCAAAAATTAAGGGTGTTTAGCTCAGAAAAGTTACAAATGCTCACAGGATAAAGCTTATGGTATGATACAGGAACTTTGTGCTTTTAGGATTCAGCGCTTACACCTTCCTCAGAAGCTTATCATTGTTTCAAAGTTCATTAACTTTTAATGATATTCCGTTTAGCTTGTGTAGTTGTAGTTTTTGGATAATGCAAGAACACAACTACCTATGGCATTTATCAATAGCCAAACAATGAAAAACATATGCAACTACCATGGAGATCAATAGAACCAATGGCTCGGGTATTACCATGTACAACTGGCGACGGCTCCAAGCCAATGAATCACGAGAAAGCCAATCGGAAACCCTAGCCACAAACTCCTTATGCACATCCTGATTTCCATTAGAATTGCTATTCGAACCATCACATAATGTCAGGATCAGATCGATGGTCTGTTTGGCAATGGGCTCATCGTCAAAGTTGGATAAGACAGAAACAAGAGGAGAAATGAGGAAATGAGAGTGAAAGGTGAGAAGAGAGTGGAGGAATTGGGGCTGAGAGAGAGCTTGAGAAAGCTGGGAAAGGGCGTAGGAGACGTGGACGGTGGGGGACTTGGGGTTGGAAAGTAGATTCGAGAGGCAGAGGAGACAAATCGAGCCGCCCTCGGCTGTTGGGAGGATCAGAGTGGAGCGGTGGCCTTGGGTGCAGGCTTCCGGCGTCATCGGCCGTACCACCGGAGCGGTGATGATGGAGTACATAATTGAGACTTGACAGAGAAATTTCAAATGGGAGGCGGGAAAGACGATTTTTATACAGTTAGGTTATAATTAGAAGAAATTACACAAAATACCCTGATTTTCTTTATAAAAAAAAAAGACAAAAATACCAACTCATCACAAATATATCCGGCCCGGTCCTGGACTTGACAAATATACCCACCCGTTACTTTTCTCTTCAGTTTTTTACCCTCCTCCACTTTCTTATGTTTCCATAGCTAGGTTAAAGCATTATTATTACTGAATTTGAACTCGAATTGGCGCGCATTTTTTTTGCGATTCCACAGTCAATCGTGGCCACGTTCTCCATCATTGCTTTCAGTTTCAGTCGTTCGAGCTTCATCACATTCTCTGTAGGTTTAATTTCTTTTTGGAACCTCTGGTTTTGGTAGTATTTTTAATGGCTCCTAAAAACTCTCCTCAAAAGAGAATATTGAGAAGTTCTTCGAAGGAAGCAGCAGATTCCTCGAAAAAGAGGAAAGTTCAGAAGGGTGTTGCTGGTTCTATAGCTTCTAAGAAGAGGAAAGTAGAAAAGATTGTTGAGGAAGAAGCGGTTCTGGATGTCAAATCGCCTTCCAAATGTGTGAAATTGAATGTTGGTGTTAAAGCTGCTGGGAAAAAGAAAGTTTCTCTTGAAGAAACGGATGTTGCTGAGGTACGAGTTTTGTGTATTTTGATTTGTACTCTTTTGTTTGTTTCGATGTTGTTTCTTATTTGTTTCTCATTTGTTTCCGTTATGTTTCATTTGTTCTTTTATGTATTTAAGTTGAAATAGTTGTTGATTTTGTGTTTCTTTTGTGTTTCTTTATTTCATTGTTGTTTCTAGGGTTTCAAGTATGTTCTTGACCCTGTTGACTGGTTTACTACTCGAGTAAATATTGCCTTCTCTTTTGATGTAATTAAGAATATAAAGAAAACTTTAACTGACACCCAACAGGAGGCATTCAAGAATACATGTTTTGGATATTTCTTAGACATGAAAGAAGTTGATTTCCAGAATCAGCTTGTCCATTCGTTGTTGAAACATCAAGTCGTCCACTCGAAGAATGATAAAATTGTTGTGTCTGTGGGTGGGAAGTTGTTGAGGTTTGGGTTGGGGGAGTTTGCTATTGTGATCGGTCTGAATTGTGTTGGTGTTAGGCCTTCGTTGTCGGGGGATGTTTGTAGCTCTGTTATATTTCAGAAGTATTTTGCTAGCAGAAACAAGTTTAATAGGCAGTCGATTGAGGAATGTTTTTTAATGCGTGTTTGGGGTGATGAGGATTTAGATGCCCTGAAATTGGCTTTACTTTATTTTTTCCATTTTTTTCTTTTTACTTTTACGGGTAGTTCTGTTGAGATGTCATTTTTTGAGTTGGTTGACAAGGATATGGATGCGTTTGACACATATCCATGGGGGAGTGAGTTGTTTGATGTTACTATGCATGAGTTGAGACAACAAATCTTGTACAGAAATAAACTTCAAGGTGAGGAGAATCCGGGTGGGAAACGTACGAAATTTTGTAGAATTCAAGGATTTCTGTTGGCTTTCCAGATTTGGTTCTACGAGTGTTGCCCAGAGGTGAACGGGAAGTTTTGTGCTCGGGTTGATTGTGAGATCCCGAGGATTTTGAACTGGACTTGTTCAAAGTCCGGGAAAGACAACAAAGTGAGGGCCGAAGACTTGGAGATGAAGATCTTTAATCGGTCTGCTGAACAGGCAATATATTTTACTATTTTTTTCTTGATGTTTTGTTTCATTTATGTTTCAGAACTGTTTCTTTATTGTTTCTGACTTTTGTTTTATTTTTTCTTATTTTAGTTGGGTTTGAAGAATTTGTAGCCTTCGAGGATTAGCTTGTGCAGCTGTACATTCAGACATTTTATGATAAATCAAAGTACACCTTCAGCCCGCTTGATGATGATTTTGTCGTTGGAAAGTTGAAGCGAAAGGAGGTTGTTGTTGGTGGTGGGTCGAATCATACCGTTGATGAGATTGCTAGGAACCAGCAGTTGTTTTCTAAGGATTTTGAGGTTTTTAAGGTTTCCACTACAAAATTCTTGGAAGAACAATTTGCAATTGTTTTTCTCTGAGTTGGCTGATATTAAGAGGAAACTAGAGGTTATTGTACTTTTTTGGGGGTTTTAATTATAAGTATTTTTTTTTATCTTTCTAGATTTTCCTTGGTGTTTTTTTTTTGTGTTTCAAGATTGTTTATTTGTTGTTTCTGTCCATCACATGGTTGTTGTTTTTTATGTAGGTTTGTGGTGGTGTCGAGGAAGTGGAGCAGATTGATGAATCAGAGTCGACGAGTGAAACCGAATCTAATGGCATGTCATTAGGTTCAGGTTCTGAGGAAGATGCAGATGAGGAAAAAGATGGAGAGGATGAGGTTGATGATGGGAATGTGGATATTCCCGTTGGGGAAGCTAGAAATGCAATGCCTACGGAATTGGGTGATGTTGGTGGTCGTTCTAAGGAGCTTTCTGCTGTTGTTTTTGAGGTGAAGCTGATCTGAGTGCTGCGGAGGGAGTTGCAGCTAGTGGCATGGTGAGTTTGGAACAGAGCATGGATAAGGTGGTTGGTGAATCAAGGAAGGACAATGGTGAGATGGAGAAGGTGACTGATGAATCAAGCAAGGACCGTGGTGAGATGGAGAAGGTTGCTGATGAATCGAGCAAGGACGGTGGGGAGGAGAACAAATTTCTTAGTTCTCAGGAACTTGACAATCTCAACCTTTCTCAAATTGATGACATATTGAACATTGCAAGTCAAGCAGCATTAGGGAAGGTGTGTTTAAATTATAATTTCTGTTATTTTGTTGTTTTGGATTATGTTTGTTCTTTGTTATTTTATTCCCTTTTGTTTCTTTTTTTTTTGTTTCAGGATGCTTTGAAAAGTCCAGTTGGGGTCTCATCTGATCTGTCTCCTTCTATGAAGATGGTTTTGAAACCATCAGTTGTAGTCAGAACTCCGTTCACCACTAACTTTGAGTCTTCCGGTGATGTTGTCGCTGAAAGTGGTGAACCCGCGGACGTGGTGATTGGATTGGAAGACGTCCGCGACAAAGATGTTGTTGTGGATGCTGGCGAAAAAGTTCCAAAACCTTTGGTGAAGGGAAGGTGCCCGCTGGGCGAGAATATGGGTGAAGGTCCGGGGTAAGGGTTCTGTCGGATGGATTTAACGACTGGCTTGCGGAAGGGTTTGATTCTCAAGGGTAAACACCTTTATTATTTTCATATTTGTAATTAATAACTATCTGAAACAATTGTGAAACAATTACATAAATGTTTATAAATTTATGATTGTTTTTTTTTATTTGAAACTATTTTTCAGCCTGAATCGATACTCGGAGGAAGATAACAAAGTTGAGCCTTCTTTGAAACTTGGTGTCTACGAAATGAAGTCAAAGTCATGGTTTCACAACCTGTATTATGTTGATGAGTACTTGGCTTCTTCTGTAAGTTTTTATTGTCTTTCATGTTATTTTTTGAATTGTTCCTTCTGTTTTTTATTGTGTTTTGTGTTTTGCAGCATATTGATGTATTTTTCTACTATTTGAGAAATAAGTTCCTATACGGGCATAGTGATGTGACATTCACAACAACCGATTTGATATTTGACTGGTGCATCCAAAGCATTTATAAGAAATTTTGCCAAGTGAACAAAAGAAAGAAGAAACATTTTGATCTGTCCATGATCAATGTCAATACCACAGTTGTGGACTATATCATGGGATATGATATAGCGTGCGGACGACCATGGTCGGAAGTTGAACATATCTTGTTCCTCATACATTGCATTGATATGGATCATTGGGTAATGGGATGGTTGAGCGTGAAGGAGAGAACTATCTATCTATACAATTCATTGAAGACGGATGATTTTCTTAAAGTCGCTGCTGAAGCTGTGAAAGCTTGCAGCTCTCTCCTTTCTCGGTTCCTGTCCTTGGTAGCCTTTTATGGTGTCCATCCCAATGCTATTCTTGGCGAGGGTGCGTATTCCGGTGATCCAAATTCTACTATGAAAGTCGTTGTTGTGAAAGACATTTCTTTGCAGACCAAGAAGTAAGTTTTTTCTATGTATTTTCGATTTGTTTGTTCTTTTTTGTTGTTTTTGTTTTTGTTGTTTTATATGTCTGACTGTCCATTTCTTCATTTCTTTTTCTAATGATTGTGGCATTTTTGTTGCGTGTTACGTGGAGTATTTTATTGTCGGGAAGAAAATGGATGCTGAGGCGTTTGATGTAGAGAATGAGCGGTCAAGGTTTAGTCATTTGCTCTACAATCACGCGAAACTGAAGCAACAAAACGGCGACGAGGACCACAGCAACATTGAAATTCTGCATCCACTCCCTAAGGATTGTAGGGAATTGTTGTTACGAAAATCTTGATAATTTGTGTAATCACCTGAACAAATTTGTCTTAAGTTTGGTACTTTATAGTAGTATATGATATTTGGTATTTGTAATAGCTTTCCTTGGAGGATTTGGATCGTTATTGACTGTTTTGTTTCTCGGTTAGATTTTTTGGGTAGTACGTTTTTGAATAATTTGGAGACGAGTTATGAGATGTTTTTCAGTTAATGTATTGTTGTTGCTTGGTTTGGGATTCAAATTATTGTGCGTTTTGTGTTACGTTTCTTATGATCTCTATATAGTAAATGGTTTCGTTGTGTAATAGAAACATATTTGAAATACATTCAAAACAAACATTTGTTTTGTCATCTTATTGTAAGAAACATATTTGAAACAACATAGAAACAATTTGCTTTTGATTTTCTATATGTCGAAGTTGTATCAATTACACGTATATTCGTAATAGTAATATTCTACTACTAGTCCTATTTTATTTTTGGTTGATTCCTATATGTTTTTCTATTATGATCAGGATCCCCACATTTACCACATTTGGTTTTGGCGCTTTTCTCCCAAGCTGCCTTATGTCTTCTTTTATTTGGCCTTCTAGATTTTGCCTTGCCCTCCGACAGTAGAATCTTCATTGTGTTGATTTCTCCTGGAAGGACCCAGGTATCTTCATGTGGGATTGGATACGATGTTTCCAAATAAGCTGCTTCCATTATTTTCTTCATGTAGTATGTCGAGCAGTATTGGTACGGATTTGCATTCAAATCTTTTACTACCGCTAAAGCATGTGGGCAAGGAATTTCATCCATTTGAAACTTGTTGCATGTGCAAGTCCTTTTTTCCATGTCCACAACAAATGTTTTCTCAGCTTCTGTGACTTTGAAGATAAAGTCATTTGATCACTTCACCTGAAACATAAATGAAACATATAAGAAACATGTTTGAAACAATGGGCCATCTGCTGAAAGTTTGCATTAAATTACCCTTAAATTTAGTGATATGGTGTAGTTTTTCCCCATATACTCTTCAGCTCTTTTTGTCATCCTTGTGAATATTGATCTTGCTTCAATTTGATGTATGCATGTCCGATGTTGAACTAAAGATCTCAAGTATTCGAGCAAAGTTGTTACCGGTAGGTCTTTCCCGACCACCTTTATTCTTTGCATTGGTGATTACGCAATGTTTGAAGTCATGACAAAGTATCGTTTGCTCTGACAGTGGTGTTGTGTCCATTTCTCGTAGCCGATGATGGACAAGTATGGTCTAATTTTGTTGTTTATGCTGTCAAATGCAGACATTTGCTTTTCGAACTCTTTATTCGTGTATGCTTTTGCTGCTGCAATGAACGGATCTCACATTTTGCTATTTTTCCTTTTGAAGTTTGCCTTCAAATTATTTAGTAGATGATACGTGCACAGCCCGTGAGAGACCTCGGGATATACCTGATCGTTAAAATAATATACTTGTGAGAAATTTGTAAATGGGAATATTTTTGAAACTATATGTGAAACATGAAAGAAACATATATGAAACAAACGTGAAACATCATATAAAGAAATATTTACATTATGTACCTCTTTTATTGTTGTTTCGATACTCACGTGTCTGTCTAAGACTATGCACATCCCTTCCCTGAGACCAAAGGTTTATCTTATCTTTGTGAAAAATGACACCCAACTCCCATCATTTTCAAAATCCACTATTGAAAAAGCCAATGGGAAAATGCTCACATTCCCATCCTGTGTGCAGACAGACAACAAAGTCCCCCCCATAGCTTGCTTTCAGGAATGTACCGTCAACAACAATTATGGGCCTGCAGTGCCTGCATCCTTTTATTGATGCATTGATAGCCATGAACAAGAAGAGGAATGTGTCATCCTCCTTTCTTACTATTTCAGTGATCGATCCGGGATTCATTTCCTCCAACATGTACAAGTAAGCCGGTAGTTTCTGATAAGAATCATCCGGCCTTCCCCTTATTATGTCCAACACTTTCTCTTTTGATCTCCACGCTTTTTTGTAGTCGAGACTTATTCCATACTCGTCTTTCATGTCTCTAATTATATTTGTTGGTGTGTAGACTGTTTTGATGTTGTTGAGGTACTTTGATTTGATAAGGTCCCCAACTATTTTTGTCGTAGCGTGCATATTGTCGTTCATCCTCTTATCCAACGGACATGTGTGTGTTGTTTCATGCTTTTTTACTATGAATCTTGTTGTCCCTGATGTGGATGAGGCTTTCAAATGCCAATTGCAATTTTCATCGAGACATTTTACGTAGTAATTCTGTTTGCACGACTTCTTCACCTTATATTGCAAGTGATGTTTCAACGCATAACAATCGAAAATTTATTTGATCAATTCCTCCTTGGTGTTGTAGACATCTCCCTTTTGGAATTGTTCTTCAGCATGTGTACTTTCTTGAATTTCCATTGTGTCTTCTTCTCCGGCCACATTTCTGCTTATGAGGTTTGCATAGTCGATGTAGTCAATCGCGTTTTGGCCCATGTTTTCCTTCAGTGAGCTCTCTATAGGCATGATGCTCGTTACTTCCATTGCATTTTGTTGTGTTGTTATTGCCAAGCTTGGTTCCTTTCTTACTATGTCTATGCACAAAGGAAACTTCATCCAGTCCATTTCTTTGTTTTTCACTTCTAGGTAGAATTTGAGATTGCAATCACTTTCAATCTTCAATGGTGGCAGAGTCTCTGCCAATTTGTATCTAATCTGCATAACTTCTACATCTTTTCTGTATTGAATTTGTTATTCCAAGATTTCCTTTAGTGTGCTGAATGTGCAGTCCATTGGAATGAGTATTCATGTTATCTCAAAGTTCCTATACTCTCTATTTTCCCCCTTTATCCATTGTGGTATACGACAATTAGGATTTTCTCCATGCAACTGTGGAATTTAATGAAAAGTTTCCTAAGTGAAACATACAAGAAACATAAATGAAACATGTATGAAAAAATGTTTATGTACATCAAGAAGCAATGTGATGTATTAGGCGAACGGAACAATTGTGAAACATAAAAGAAACATATGTGAAACAAGAAAGAAACATATGTGAAACAATCACGTAATGTACTGCATTCAGTTTTTTCCAGATTCACACGATTTATTTATAGATAATCACGAGAAGCAATTTTTGTAGAATTTTGGATCATAATTCGAACAAAATAAGCATTTTGAAGAAGCTCACAACATCGGAGGTTTTGGATTCGCATGCAAAATTACTGGTTCAATTCAATGTCAATGTCATTCAATACACATTGAATCCTAAATTTCTATCTGTAAAATCATGAAATTAATCGAAACAAGGTATTCTCAGAACAAGATAAACAGTCGCGTTGTTGTTACCTGTTTTGGTCTTCTTCTTCCTCTTGATATTGAGCTTGAATTGTGATCTCAAACAGTCCAGTATTTTCTCTCGATTTGTTTTCTCGTATCTCTACGTTTCTTCTGTTCTTTGTTAATATTTGGGATGGGAGAATTGTATTTTTGATCAGAGATGTTGTTTTGATTAGCGCCGTGATTTTTGGAGGGAAAATGTTGCAATACCCTGAAGAGCGGTATTTTTGTCCATAATTTACCGGATCTGGTATATTTGTGAAAGAACTGGGCCTGGTAGGTATTGTGCAGGGATTGAGTATGAAAAATAGGATATTCATGTCATTTTCCCTTATAATTATAGCAACTCATTTGGGAGTGGGTTAAAAGGGTTTGGCCCATTTGGTTTGTGGGTTGGGCCGTCAATTATTTTAAAAAATAAAAACAAATAATATATTGGTTTATTATGATTTTAATTTTTAGCTATAATTACATTTGTGTATTTTATAAGTAGCTATTGAAGATTGTTCAGATATTAAAAAAAAAACTTTATCATGTGAAATATTCAATATTCTGGAGATTAGTGATGGAGATAAAGAGGAAGGAGATGGAGAAAAATAATATGATATGTTATGAATCTGATAGTTAATGAATTATAGAAAGCTTTGTATTATTTATTTGGTCAGTTATACTTTATTTAATATTATGCACTCTTAATTTCTTACGCTAATATATTATTGAATGTGAAATTATTTATTTAAATGTAATGAATAATATATAGAATATGAATATGACACTTTTTTTTTTTTTTTTTTTTTTTTTACTTTTAGTGGGTTGTCCGCTTAACTCGCAACCCTTGGTTAATCGGTTTTGGTTGGGGGTTTTCCAACCCACATAAATGGTGGACTAGCCTACCTCACCCTCCCTAATGATTGGTTGTGGTGGGTTGCAGGTCGGCCCATCCCGTCCATTCGTTTTGACAACTTTAAATATTTCTTCAATTTACAAAAATTCTATCAATTTGTACTATTTATAAAATAAATAAATATCAACATGCAGTTTGGTACATTGACTCAGTTATTTTAATATGTTCTAACTCCAACAAGGGAGGGAACACTCCGTTAGTTGTATTCTCAGTTTTTAGCTGGAAAAAAAATCATTTTATAGTGTTTGCAAATATCAATTTTTTTTCTGGCTTGACTTTTACCAATAAAATATTTTTACAACTTATCCACCAAATATTCTCTCCTAACTTGATCAATTTTTAATTTCTATTGCAAACACTACCAAACTTGTCACTTCTGCAACAACAAATCAATTCCTCCAAATTCCAAAATTATAAATATTTGTAAACACTCTCCATCGCTAAGTTGATGTACATATGGCTTTTAGCAACAACCTTTGCCCCATTAGCAAGCTCTAGCATGGTCTCTCCTATAGTTAGCAATTTTGCTTCATGTCGTTATCTACAAGATTATTTATAAAAATCACCCCTAAAGTTTGACCTAATTACAAAAGGAGAAAACAACTAAATTCTAAAATTATATTAAAAATTACTCTTTATTATGATATATATCCATTATGAATATTCACCAGCCTGCTCCATCAGCTTATGACTTGCGATTGAGCAAAGAACCTCTTCGGCTGACTTTTGCCTTGCGCATTTGCTTCTTGTATAGTCGTTGTCGGCGTGCTTTGTTTCATCGATTAAATTGATTTGCATTTACTTACATTGCGTCAGCGCCTATGCAACCATGAGCTTTTGTAAACTATAAATAGGAGCTTCCTTTTGTTTTGTAATTCATTCAGAAATCAATCAAGTCTCAGATTCTCTCTATATCTCTCATATAATCTTTATACCCGGTTATTTTATAACACTCTTAAGGTTTGTTTGTGTCTTACGTACCAATATTTGGTTGACCTAACGAAATTGTTGTTGTCGTAAAAGATATCATATGAAAATTCGACTCACCCTATAATATTGTTGACAATGTGTGTGTGTGGAGGGGGAGGATTTGTAATATATTATGTTTTAGAGGGTTATAATTGCTATAACTATTTTATAAATATCATAATTTGAATGATATATTTATTTCATTTGAATTAATACATTTTCATAATTTTTATTTTACATGTAAAAGAATTAAAGTTTCAAACGATATAACTAAATAAATTCAAATAATAATGAGATTATATATTTAAAGACTAGACTATATATTTCCATTCAAAATAAATAAATTGATAACCTTTCAAGAAAATATGTATCTATATATATCAAAGTTAATTTTATTATCTATACTTATATCTATATCTATACTAATATAAAAAGTGTGAATAGGTGGAATGGTTTCTTGAAACTTTTACTTGGACAAAAAGATTCCTTCAACATAGTTAAGTTTAGGAACAATTAAGTAATTTGATATTTATTTTAGCTTTTGTTTAGTTACAAGACAAGCGAGTGACTTTTTATATTCTAAATTATTCTTATTTTACAATATTTTAAATTTTTATATATTATCAATTTTATATTAAACGACATTCCGAAAGCTTTCCAACCATATATTATAAGATTATATAGAAGACTTCGGATGGGATCATTTTAGATGTTTAAATTTCATTGTTATGCAAAGTTGCATAATTATATATATATATATATATATATATATATTGTTTTTTGAACAATTGAAATTAAATATATTTATAATAATTCTAGAGGAAAAAAGAATATAAAATTACAACTGAAACAAATAAAAAAAAGGACAAAATAAATGATCCACAAATCTCACTTAAGATTGCAATGCAAATAATTTTGAACTAACAAATATTTATCTAAGTTTTTAATGCATGTATCCTTTAACATTTTAAATCTAAATTTAGACTCAATTATATATTTAATAATTTTGATGATATTTTTATTAGAAATCTAATTATTATCATAATATATTTGAAAAAAACATATTTAAAAATATAAATATCCCACGCTGAGATAAAACAAAATTAAGAAATTAATTAAACGTTGATGATATCAATATTTCTAAAGTAATAATTTTTAATTTGGATGTATAACAAACAACGGATAAAATACTAGCGCTCTTTGTTTTATTTTATTTGTATTCTTATATGTTTATATGGCTTGAAAAATAAGAGAAATGTATTAAAAAAATAACAAAGAAAAAGATGAAGAAAGACATAACAATTTTTTGTTTCAACAACATAGATTTCCTTTAATTATAATGGTTTGGTTTTATTGTAGATGTATAAGAAAGAATAATCATTGTTTTATTTTAAGTGTTTTTCTTGTGCATTTTGTTCGACTTAAAAGAAAGGACGAAAATACCGAAATTAACAAAGAAAAACAAGAAAGAAGGGATAAAAACTCTGCAGCAAGACAAATATTCTTTTAGACTCTAAATAAGGATAACAATATGAGTTTTAAAAAATAATATTTTATCTCTCATCATAAACTTTAGTTTCAAAGTTATTGTTCTTTATTGAAATATATTTATGATTTCAATCTATATCATCAATAGAAAAAATATGATTTAATACACACAAAAAATTGATATAAATTAACAATTAAAAAAAAATTACACGTGATAGAATTACAACTAGCATATACGTCCTCAAACATTTAATTAGAAGTCATTTGATATAATATGAATTTGAGCTTCTTAGTAACATGACTTGATTGTCAGTTAAAAAATTACACTTTTATAAACTTATAAAAATTTAAAATCAATACGATACTTTTGATTGAATTCATGAACCAAACAAATATATATAAACAACATTTTTTTTTATCTATATCTATATCAATATCTAAATTTCTATACTAATACTCTTTTTCAGGTATCTATCTATACTTATATTAAAAATGTGCATAGGTCGAATGATTTTTTTGAAACTTTTGATTCGACAAAAGTATTATTTGGACATAGTAAATGTCAAAATTATTTCTCTTTTTTTTCAAAATTTATTGTAAACTCAATCATTTCCATTTCTTTAAAAATATTTTATTTATATGATGAGATATAGTTCAACTTTTAAAATTTATGTTATTAATAGATAGTTTCGTTTAACCAAATAAAATATATAAAAAGTTGAAAGATTAAAACTAAAGAGGTAAAAATGATATATGTGTCAAACATTCATA
The DNA here is from genome assembly GCA_016081115.2 of Rehmannia glutinosa. Taxonomy (NCBI): domain Eukaryota; kingdom Viridiplantae; phylum Streptophyta; class Magnoliopsida; order Lamiales; family Orobanchaceae; genus Rehmannia; species Rehmannia glutinosa. Next base: position 153,916,442 of record CM071926.1, on the reverse strand, counting down.
TAATATATATGTATATATATACTATGCCATTTTCTATATAAAAAAAATTAATTCACTTAAAAATCATCTATAAAAAGTTTATAAAGACTTAAACACAAAAATAATACTTATTACAAAATCCAAGTATTCAATATCTTAAATTTTGCAAAATGAAGAATAAGAGAAACATTGTAACAAGAATCACGAATGAAAAGTGTTGTATACTCATATGAAATTTTAATAAAAAAATTAATTAAATATAAAATAATTTGATACATGTGTCAAACATTGGTATTTTTTAAATTATAAATTAATGTAGGCAATAATATAGTATAAATAATACTATTTATATATCAAATTAACTTTATTAAACCATACACAATACTAAACTAGAGCGAAGCGACCACATTTAAAGTCCAATTATAAGAACTAGTATTTCACCCGTGCGATGCACGAGTGTATATTAAGAAAAAATAAATTTAATATTTTCAAAAAATATACAATATAATTATATGAATTAAAATGTAACATATATATTTTTAATTTAGATTGAGTTACAAATAATTCTCTATTTAATAGTCTATTTCTGTTCTGAGTGATACTAATGGAAGTGTTAGGACAATTTTCTTCATTTCTTAGAATAATAATAGTACATACATTAGTGGTTGTAAATGACAATAATCACAAAACAAATAATAGAATTTCTGTAATCCGTTGCAAAATAAAAATACAAAAAAAAAATGATTACCTTTATAAATCCTTAAAAATTAAATCCATATATTAATTAATTAATTGGATAAAAATCATGCCATTTGTGTTATCGGATAAAAGAAAAAATAATGTCGGATATAAAATATTTTTCATAAAACTTTCTACACTACACCAATCAAAATTTGGCATTCCTGCAAACATAATTAAAATCTTAATTTTTGGCAAGTATAATTTCTTATTTGATCAAAATAATAAAATATTTAAATAAAGATTAAAAGTACTATATATCTTTTTTTTTTCTTCAATAGAGGCATCAAATTATAAAAATGAATGGGTAATTGTATTTTTTGCAACAAATAGTTGATTCGGATTAATCATAGAGTTTGTGGTGTCTTCAAAAATAAAACTAATATAGATTAGTTTTAGCATATTAAGAGTAATTATAGTTTGTATAACGATATGCTTAAAAAAATTACAAATATATTAATTTTATAACAAACGCAATGAGTCAAATTCAATTGCAAGTACCATCACTAATAACATAATATATATTTCTAAAATTAGTTGAGTTAGTTTTTCTTTTAAATAACATAAGTATTTGCAAAGTAATTTTCAAGTATAAAAGTTTATTGGTATTATATTTAACTATTAAAGTTTGACTCAATATGAATTTTGATAATGGGTTTTTTTAAGACTATCTTTGGTTTTATTATTTATTAAGTGGATATAATTTATATTCAATTGGATAGAGTTTCAAAATTTAGATTTCAAGTTATTACTTTTAGTTTTACTTAAAACATGACTCTTGATGACAATAATGTTTTTTTTATGAAGTATGACAATAATGTTTTAGTTTTCATATTTATTGGATTAAGGTGTATTAATTATTTTAAAGACGACACTCAAAATACATAGATTGCAATAAGTTTAAGTTTAAGTGTTCTGATAAATATATTCACTTTGGAAGTAGAATTAAGATTTTATATGAAAAGAGTTTTCCTTTTTGTCCATATATTTTATTTTTAATATTTGTTTTGAGTTACATTTCATTAACCAAAGTAGTTAGAGAGAATGAAAGAAACACACAATCGTACCAGGTAATGTTAATCTTTAATTTATATATGTTTTTGATAAATAACAATTACAACTAAAATCATGAGGCTATGCCTAAATTTTTTGGTAAAGTAATTTATATCAATTTTAAATTTTTTATTGATGTGATAATGATATATGAATATTTAGCTCATGAATTACCAAATAATCACGCATAATGCATCTAAAATGTTAAAAGGTTTCTGAAATTAATTAACAAAAAGATGTTCATAACCATTAAAGTATAACAAAAGATTGATTAATATGATTGTAAGCTAATATATGAACTTATTTTATTATTATACTAATTTTAAATTTTTTGTTGGCTTGAGTTTTTTAAAAGATTTACTTAATTATTCAAATCGATTTATACTTATGAAAACAAAAATATATATTAAAATATTTTGAAAATTTTCTTTTAATAGTTTGATTAATGGTAAAGCACATTAAGCTGTTTTAAAATATTTAATAATAGAGCAAGTCTCTTGTGAGACGGTCTTACGGATCTAAATCCGTGAGACGGACCTCCTAATGGCTCCGTCTTGAGAACATGAACCATGAAAATAAATTTAAAAATAATAATGAACCATGAAGAAACAAAAATAAACCCTAAAAACATGAACCATGAAGAATAAACCCGAAAAATAAAAAATAAACCCTAAAAAAACTAAAAATTCTAAAAACCCAAATCAATTAAAAATAAACCCAATAAACAAAATAAACCCTAAAAAAACAAATATAAACCCTAAGAAAAATAAAATCTGAAAAAAAAAACCCTTTAAAACTTTGTGTAAGGGCTCCGTCTCACGAATCTAAATCCGTGAGATAGTCTCACGCAAGTTTATGCCTTAATAATATAATTATTTTAATAAAACCAGATTTGATAACGTACGACGCACGTGTTTCTTACTATTTTATGTAAAACGGTTTCAACTGTATCAGGAGCTTGGATTGAGAGAAAGAAATTGCATACTTCCATTTCATGTCACCGTTACTCATATGACATAAATATGCACCCCAAATTTATTGTCCTTCAGTGCATCAATACATGGAAACCAAACCAACGATTTTTTACCATAGCTTAGTACAAAAGTTGCTTGAGTACATGTAAATCAAACCTTAAAGAGAAAGCGCGGATGTTCATATCAATATGCACCCCAAATTTACTCTCCTTTAGGCTTTAGTGAATGAAATGTTGGCACGGACAAATACAAAACCAACCAATGACTACTTTCCCCTTGGCTTAGTACAAAGGTCGATCGAACACATGGAAAACAAACCTCGGAGAAAAAGGTTGTTTTGAGCAAAACCTATCTGGCACACGGAACCCAACTGGATTCAAATATATTCACACGACACCACGAATACGTTATTAATGTTTCACACACAACTGAAAAAAACCAAATAAGAACTACAGCTATCTGTAGACACTACAACAATCAGAAAAGGAGCAGGGTAATGAGACTATGCAGGCTGGGAAGATAAGTGCATTGAACGTAAAAGGATAAAAGTAGGATGAAAACCAGAAAGGTCATTAATAAAGTCACACTGCTAATTTTGGATCCACTGTCCCAGTAGCATTTCCTTCCCCTGAGAGGAGATGGTCTGGATCCTGTAAAGCATTAATAACTTATCATTGTCATTTGACTTACTCATTATAGGAATAAATAAACATTTAAAAATAAGGGATAATTACAAAAACACCCCTACGGTTTGGGCTAATTACAAAAAAACCCAAAGTTCTTTGAAAATTACAAAAAACTCCTTGAGGTTTGATTCCGTCTTACACTTTTCCCGGTGATTTTCGAAAACATTTCAAAAAAAACCCTGACACTTACAAGAATATTACAATTACCCCCCTAAAATTAAGACAAAAGGAAACCTGAAGGGTTTTTTTGTAATTTTGAAACATGTCTGGGTTCTTTTTAATTAACCCAAACCTCATGGGTGTTTTTGTAATTATCCCAAATAAATAAAGAAATAAGAGGCAGCAGATCACCTCCATTCCCCACTTTATGTAATCTGGGGACTCACAAGCCTTGTACTCATCTACAAGACTCTCAATTATGTCTCTAGATTCATCAAATTCTGAAAGATCATTGTCCTGGAATATTTCAACACAATAAGCGTACAAAATATAAGAATATGGAAAGCCTAATTAGGTCCCAGTCTTCAATCAAAATGAAGAGTACAGGGCTAAGGCTGTAGTTGTAGACGAGAATGTCCCCAAATGTTAGTAAATTTTTATGGTAGCCATCAGTTAATTCGGTTTTTGTAGGTAAATCAAAGAAAAAGAAAAACAAATCTATGACATATGTGGGAGGGAAAGCAGTTATTTATCAATCAAGATGAATATCAAAAACACTGATGTCCCATACCCAGAAAGAGTAAAAAAACCAACAAATATCCCTTAAGAATAACACAAAGGAGATGAAGAAACAACTTACGGCAAACATTGGGTGATTCCTGTAATTATCAAGAAAAGCTTGTCTCTTTCTCAGCTTGTCATATTGGCTCAAACACTTGGAGAATAAGTGGCGGATGCCAGTATGACTGGCTAGCATGAGTCCACTCACCTAATAAATACAGAAGGAACATATGACCAGGATGCATTCGTATTTGAACTTAAAATCTACTCTGAATTCAACATATCAACAGAAATATAAAGATGCAGCTCGAGTTGTAGGAGCACTGCAGATAAATCTTTAACAGGGCGAAAAGTGGAAAGATGACTTGAGGTGACCCAGGTGAGTGTCAATTTGCTAAGGTTCAGTTAAGAACTCTGAACATCAATTTGAATTTCTGTCCAGGAAAAACATACAACTTTCTGCGGATGAGAAAATATTCAGGGACACAAATTTTATATGTGATAGCACCAAAAAAGTGAATACTTCCAGTTATAAGTTATAACTTAAATGTTGTCCCATAAGGTTAGACTCGTTAATACACAAAATGCTGGCCAACATAAAAAATCATGTCTCGTGAAATAATAAAGCACGAAGTAAGATCCAACCAAACTATAATGAGACCCTATCAAGCCAAAGTCTGTCAATTTACTTATGTGCTTAGAGGCATATAAGTAAGTGGTATAAGGGAGCAATCACAAATGGGATGTTAACAAGCCAGTTAAAGCGTCAACCCCCAGGCCCACGAGGAGTAGGCAGCAAGCAAACTTGCAATGGCGTTTCATAGCATCTACTTCTGAACTAGCGATAGCTTTAACCAAGATGCTAGAAAGCCCATTGCTCATTTTCTCTCACAACATAAGTAGCACACTATTAATCACCCCTACATTACAGATAGGGCGTACCTCATCAAGTTCCCCCACAAATTTAGGATTGGACCCAGTACATATCCAACACAGACCTTCCGCACCAATAGTCTCCCCCACCCCCAAAGTGACATATGTCACATCCAAGCCCATGGGGGCTGTGCCCATTAAGTGAGAGTCCTCATAATGTACTCGATTAGCAACTACTTCTAACTTACCTTCACTTTTAAGAAAACTATTAACCTAAAGTTGCTACAGATGCTCATTGCACTAATTTTTTCCCACAACCAATCTGGGATACCACATAAAGTAGAAGGGAAGTTCAAAAATTTTCAGATTCCTAAACAGAAACAATTATAAGAAGGAAACTTCTTATGTAAATTCTTTTCAGTTTTCTTCTCGTAGAGTGTTGTATCGTGTCTCCTTTAATCTAAGATCATTAATTGTAAAATGTCATTAGAAAGGATCAAAGGAACAAAAGATAAGAGAAAAGGAAAAAGAAATTACACTCCAACAACCCTGTGGAGTTACGGAACTGTACCAATTCAATAATTCAATTATGTGGTTAAAAGCTGAGATGGGTTAATTTGTTCATAGACGAGCAATCATGAAAGGACAGCAAGCTAGCATATTCCACATTCCTCAACAGAAAGCCATTACAATAGGAAACTAAATGAGTAAAATCTTACACGATGAGCTGTTTGGACATAAGGAGACTTCCTGGACAATGCAACCTAACAAAATGACAAGATAATATCAGGGCATATTAACTTACATATAGAATAGATAACCTCAATCATAAAGCAAGACGTTTGGTACATGCCTGAATGCTAGCAGGTCCCCATTCAATGAAGTTAACGAGTTTTCTTTCGCGTATTCTCTGCAGACTTTCATGAACCTGGTTTTACAATCAAGAATAGTCAAATAAAAATAACCTATGAGCAACATTGCATAATAACCTAAACAACAGGGGATAGTGCTAGGTCCTCTAAGATCAACATCCTAAGCAAGTTAAGTGCTAGATAGAGTAAAAATCGAGGATGCATTTAGCCATTTACATTAATAGAGATCCAGTAATTATAGTTACATAATTTCTCAATGTTTATTCTCCAATCAAATTACTCAAATTTGCATTTCCAGTTCTCTCCTGATTGAAACGAAGTAGCTGTCAATTTTCATGCATAGTTTACATTTTGCAGTAAACCCAATGTAGTCTCATAAAAGAAGTAAAATTGTATGTCTGAGCAACCTTTTTACCCATTGTACACATCTGACAAAGATCCAGCAAGCAATGGCAATTTATATTCTCTTAGAGCCTGTTGGTATACTCCATTATAGCTGCTGAACTTAGGAGTTGAAACAGTAGCTCTCAATTTGTGTTGGCAAAAGTTTTGACTGAGCTAGCCTAAGTTTCTTCATGCTATAAGAATTCAGTCTCGACAATTTATGCCAAACAAGTTTCACTAGCATCATATGTCTGTTTATATTAGGAAAGTCTCACTCACATCACATTTCACATTTAGATCAATTTTGTTGTAAAAGTAAAATGAAATAATCATAAAAGTTAAATAATTGAAAAAATAAGATGCAAAATCAGTTTCACAACAACAGACATGTATTTACCCCAAGTGTCTTCTAAATCCAAACAAGATTAATAGAACACCCAAGTAATTACGAAGGAATCATATCAGTGTGTTGAGCAGTTGACATAAATACCTGAGTAGGATCGACTTCTCCCTGAATAATGTTTAAAATTGATATGTATTTTGCCTGGCTAGCTTCTTTTGTTCGAGCACAAGAGGAAACCATGATATTTTTTGTCTGTAAAGGAGATCGCCATGAGAATATTTTTCATACATGTATAACAAACTTGAAGATATTTTCTCTTGCCTGAAGAAGTCTTCTCATCACATCAAGTACAGTTGTTTTCCGGATCACATTAGCCTGCCAAATTGATGCATCAACATTAGATTGCAAATTTCCAGTTTTGAAGGACAACATGTCACTTCATTTCTAGATATAACGCATAGAAAGCAAGACTTGCTATACATTTCACAAATAAAATCATGTGTTAACAATAATATTCACCATCATCACTGAAAAACAGCCAAACAGCTAGTATTTAACTATTTACCATCTACAGGACACATCTGCCAAGTAGCATCTTATCAGGTTTAACAGATCACTGAATAGTGTTTTTAAATAAGATTAATATGCTGACTGATGCAGATAACTTGTAAAGACATGTACAGCAGTCTGAGAATTAGAGTATAAGGCACTTAAAGAATTTAGATAACAACAATAACTTTCTCAAATTTTACTCCTGAGTTCTTTTATATAATATAAGATCTAAAAACTGGTAACACCTCTGAGGAAATTGAAGCCTTCAAGCAGTGTTTAAAAAGGCGCTAGGTTACACCCAAGCACCTATTTGTGCTCAGGCAACGCGATTTTTGTAAGGTGTGCCTAGGCACCCAAGGCGCTCAAGGCATGCCTAGGCGCGCTTTGAGGCGCTTTTTTCCGCAGATTAATTATTCATATTATTTTAGGGTTTAGGGTACGTTTTAAAATACCAAACACCCTTTTACCCTAAAAAACAATTAAAAAAAAGTCAAAACCCTAAAAAAAAAAAAAAAAAAAGAAGTGGTTATTGATTCTTTTCAAGTGGAAGATGATGAGTAGATCTAGGATAGTATATTTTCCCGTCAGTTATTAGTGGTTTACAGTATTTTAATTTGCAAAATGATGCTTGTTTGAGACTCTGAGTAAAGTGTTATCTAATTAAGATTTTATCTTAGTATTGTCTTATACTTCATTAGTACTAAAATTTATTTTTAATAATTCTAAGACGGGCGCCTCACTTCGCTTAGGCACCGCTTTTTGCCTAGCGCCTAGGCACTATGACCCCTAATCACCTTTTGTTGCCTAACGTTGTTTTAAACATCGCCTTCAAGTTAGAGAATATTGAAATTAACAGTAATACTTGAATAAACAAAAAATAAAAAGTGATCAAGCAAGTGAAATGAAAAGATGTTAAATAGTAATATCAAGCAACCAGAGTAACACTAATATGCAATATATCAAATTTTAGGGCATATATGATATATGTAGTATTTTGGTTATTCAAGAAAATCTCATTTTCAAAATGTAGAAACCTTCTTTCTTAAGAATGATTTATCTTATGCTTACACATCCTGAATGTAAACTGTATTGATTGTACAGAAAGGCAAACATTACATGTCCCATGACTCAAGAGACAATGAGTTAATAGATTTCTCAGCTCCAATTTAGCACCAACATAGCTCAATGCATTAATGAAATACTTCTCTCTGACATTTTTTGTCAAAGAAAGGAATCCATCATAAAAAATGCTTCTACACTTTTCCTGCATAAATAGAAAAAACTATTTTGGAGATATGGTTCCTGACGCTACTTACTCCCTTTCGCACTCAAATCACCCAAAATGAACAGAACATAAAACATAAAAAACATTTTGGTACCTGAATTTTGTCAGTAATGTTAAATTGATATATTAATTCTTACAAATATTCCAATTAGTACACAGATTTGCCATTAAACGTTAAAATTATACTTGAGTTTTTCCGAATGCTCTGATTGACACATGAATTCTGACGTAAAATATCAACTAGTACACATGAAATGGACATATCCAAATCTACGAATGCTCTATAATGATATATATATACCCCTTTAACCCCTATTTAATTTAAGTATTCATTTATCATATAAGTATAAAATATAAATATACATGACATAGGACTACATAAATTCTTTCACTGAATATTACATTATAAATTGAATAATAATACACAGCCATATGAGTTAATGATATCTGACCTGGCGCTCCACTGTAAGCGGTGTATATCCTGTCATTAGAAAGTGGCATCGAGGAGTAGGGATCAAAGAAGCAAGAAGGCCAACCAAGTCATTATTCATATATCCTGGATAGCGTAGAGTTGTTGTGCTTGCTGACATGACAGTAGAAACTAGTGAATTTGTTTGAGTGAATGTGGGAGTTGTGATATGAAGCCTCTCTACAGCAATCCTATTAAGAGCAGTATTATCAAGAACAACTACACAGTCAGCATTCAATGTCAACCGCTTGAGCGTTAGAAGGGAGTTATATGGCTGTACCACCACATCACTAGTCTCATTTTGGTTAGGAAATACACTGTATGTCTGAACAAGTTTTTGCTGTATCGATCATTTAGAGTCTCCAATAGATAAGAACCCATCCCTGCATTAGATCAATCAATTTTTAGAACAATAAGCTTGCAATAATCAGCAGGGCTGGAACAGATAAAGACATAATTTAATCATTCAATTCGACAATGATGAATGGTCTAACATAATGCTCAAGGCCATCAAATTGAAAGGTGGTCTAAAAATATCATGATAAGTCAGTCCGCTATGCCACGAACTCATTGATAGCCTAGTAAGTTTATATAAGCATAACATACCAGTGTCGAATAACCATTATGGCATTACCATACAAATTCTGATATATACCAATGTTCACTAAGGCACTAATAGTTTGTCATGTTAAACCAAGAACTCAACTATTTGGGGATAAAGTACACAGAAGATGTAAAAGCACCTGAGCCTGTTCCCCCAGCAATTGAATGGCATAGAACAAATCCCTCAAGACTATCACTGCCATCTGCCTCTCTATCAATCATGTCCATGAGATCCTCCTCGTATTGCTTACCCTAATCAAAAGGATGAAAGTTGCATCAATAAGAAGTTTATGAAAATTACATAGCCATCCAACATTATGAAATAAACAAGTAACAAGGCTAACAAAATAAAAGTAAGGCCAACAAAGTAGGAAGTTATGTCTAAGGCCTCATTTGGCCCAAGCAAGAAACTATTGCAATGGGCTTAACTGGCAACTATATTCATTCTTGCTTAATGGAAGTAGTTAACCAAGTTCTTACAGAAGATAAATGGATCCACTGATAAACCAAATTGGAACGTCCTTCAACAAACCTATGTGAACAGTATTAACCAAAATTGACGAGCAGGATACTCTCAATCACCTTCCACAAAGACAATAGGTAGTACACAGCCAATCAGGCATCTTGTGCTGATCGTGCTACAGGTGGCATGATACCATGCTATCACAAACCAGAACAGGGGTGGGGCCCACAAGCAAGAGGTAATAAGTTCCTCTAGCAACTATTCAACATTCATCCTTGTTTTCCAAAAATAGTTAATCCAAGTTGATAAATACGCGCATCACAAACATTTACAAACCATTAGGAACTTCCCTTTGCAAACTATGTGAAGCATTACACTGCATATGGTAACAAAATAACCATAATGTGTCAATTGAAAAAATGATTCAACTATAAACTTGCACAAGATGGATAGGTGTGGGTAGCGCAAGGACGGGATACCATAGTCTTCTGAGGTGCGCCTCGCCCGAGGCTCAAGGCTTGCGCCTTTTGAAGACCGAGGCGGGCGATGTTAGCAAGGTGCGCCTCAGTTACAAACCTCTCGAAATGCTTAAAAAAATATTTTTTTAAGGCTGCAAAAATTATTTTTACTAATTCTTTTGGGTGGGGGGCCATTGGAGACAGATTATTAGTTAGGGTTTTGATTAAAACAAAACAAAATGGGGTAGTATTTTGACCACCGCTGACTGCCGCCCATCGCATGCGACAGCCGCCACTGAGCCGCACTGCATTAATATGCTTGTTTTGATAAACTTTGTGTGTTTTGATTTGAGATTTGGTACTTATTACTTAACTTGATTACATGAAATGTGTTTTAATCAAATTATCATTTTCAGTAATATATAACATGAAAGAAGATGAAGAAGACTTTGTGTTTGATGATGAAGAAGACTTTGTGTTTGTGATGAAGAAGAATACAAAGAAGATGAACTATTTGATGATGATGGGGATTATTATATTGAGATTGATGATTCATGACTGAATCAGTAGTATTTAATATTTCTGTGTTTTTGCCATTGTGTATGCGAGGCGCGCCTCAAGGCGTTACCATGGCCTTTGCGCCTCGGTGCGCCTTGCACCCTTAACAACTATGCGGGATACTTAATCATAGTGCAATAGTCTAGTCTTCAACCAATAAAATTTGAAGGACGATAGAAGTTTCCAACAATCTTCCATTTCCAATCATTAAATCAGTCTTGAAGAAATAAGATTTTCTCCAATTTATTCCTATATTAAACATATAACAAATTTGCTATAGATCCACATATCATTACGTAACAGAAATTCATCAAATGAGTAATGAGTTCCTATTACAGGATGACTACGCACTAGAACTAGGAAACCAACATCAAACTGAACGGGAGATATATCAACTATCAATGCAGAAAACACAGAAGACGTAAAGCTCTAGAGTCTAGACCAAAGAAAATGATCATTTTAGTAAGATATTCCCAGTTCAATAGGCCAAGGCATTGCATATTAAGCAAATACAGTTTGACAGAAATGGGCTATAGGCAAGATTTAATGGTTACATTAAAAAATGCCTGCACGTACTACATCCACGAGATTATTTGGAGCACTACAATACACAATCCAAGCACGAGTATAAAAAGGAAGCAGTCCTGACCTGATGGTATCCACTTGCCCAATTATTCCCAGCACCTCCTCCATGATCTGCAATAAATACATTCTCATGATTGTAGAGATTCCTGTATTCACCATTTTGTATGCCATTAATCACTCTAGGCTCTAGATCCATAAGCAACGCTCGTGGTATATAATGTTGATCATCTGCTTGATAGAAAAACACATCTTTTCGGTCACCTCCCTGCAGCATGCATATTCAGAGAAGCACAATGTTACTATTTGTAATAACACTAATTGTTGACTGAAAAATCAATTTCTGAGGTGACACCACGCATACTCTGTGCACTGAGATAAGAACCACCCAAATAAACATGCATGTATCTTCAGTGACATATTTCAATGAATATGCACGCATTGATTTCTAACTAGTGCATGGACTATAATTATCAGCCCTAACAAAAAAGAAACAGAAAACAGGTAACCTTTCTCCAATAGAATAATGTCATAATGAAAATACAAATTTCAGAACTGATTGTATACATCAATGCACATTTCCTAAATTTTGCCCACTTTTCTTTTTCAACTCCGAATTTTTTGGCCCCGAATAGTATCACCGACAGTAGGTTCACTGTTACTTGTAAAAATTAATCTAAAAATAAAGATCTCAATAAAGAACTTGCGAATAATATAAGATACTTCCAAGTTCATTTTGTAATACAAATGAGTCCAAACCATGAGAAAATTAAGTATAACACGAAAAATGAGCAAAATTCTTCTCGCCAAATACAGTACTCCAATAATTCAAGTTTTTGTCCGGCTTAGATTCTCAGCATCCATAGTGAGCTTGTACATTTAACAACTGACACCCAGCAACAAAACACTTTTCTCAGAGTAAATGATCAACTCTCAAAAAGCCAAAGGAAACAAGCATTAACCATCTTTTACTCCATTAATCGAGACTCATTGGATATAAAAATGAATATCAAAACTATCAGCGTAGTCATATTACCAAGTACCAACGCGACAGAAGTACAAACTTCATAACACGAGGTACAACAGAGTGTAAGAAATAAGATAGATACAGGTGAACCTGAGTGGCAAAGTCTTCGAGAATGCCTTCTTTGCTGATGCCATGCTCAAGGCAAAGGTGCTTCCAGAACTCCATCCCGATCTGGTTACCGCATTGCCCCACTTGCAAGGTAATTATTTCCCTCGGCATTTTTCCCCCCCAACTGAACTAGGGTTTTTCGGTTGCTACGCGAACTGCCGAAGAGTAAAGCAAAGGAAAAAAAAAATGGGGATTGAATTTCCTTCTGTTCCAATTTCCGTTTTCCTTGAAATGGCGGGGCCTCGGCTCGCCGGCTGGGATTTTTAAACAAAAAGAATACTTCTTTGCTGGTGGAGTGGGGTTGAGAAGGAGGCGCGCCCAAGCTCATAATTTATTTGAAATAACTTACAACTATATTAAAACTTTTTATTATTTAAGAGATTTTGTCATTAAATTAAATATTTAACAATAAATTATTTAGTATATTTGATTAAAATATAAATAGACAAAGTGGTTTTACTAATAAGGGTTCAGGAGATGTTGTTACATTATTATAAACGATAGACACAAAATTTCAACATACTATAAAATTATTTTTATTTATTCAAATTGCCAATTATCATTCAAGATTACAAATATCCCATAATATATGTCAAGATGAGAGTATTTGTTCGGTAAATACAAATTTAAGGGATTTTAAAATTTTGATAAAATTTATTACTATACCAAGTTACCAACTGCCCAGCTCATCAGATTTCAAAGGCACCGTATACATTTTGTTTATTTAGTTACTAGATTAAATGTACAAATTTATAGGGCTTTCTTTGGATGAATTTGAAGTTGAGAGTTTCAAATCTATAATAATAAATTCATTAAATTTGTTTTTTTAATAAGTTGAGAATAGTGGTTAGAGGGGAGTGGATAATATTCAAAGAAACTGGAAAATACAAGTTCGAACCCTAGTCAACACTCTTATAAAGGGTGAACGATACCACTTGAGCTACAAACTCGTGGTAAATTCATTGAACTTGTTTGGATATAATGAATTTCAAATCCTTATGCTCCTATTTTTAGCTATTTTTTGAGTCATTGTTATGGATTTCAAGTTCATCTTATATATAGAATTATATGAAACCATTCCCTTAAATGTTCATCTTATATAAATTTCAAATTTCATAGTTCTATCTTTCATGGTTTTTAACATATTTATTTATGCGTTTCTATCGATAATCAATGTATTGCTTTTGAATTAATAAATTGTTTTTCTTTTAAAAAAATAATTTTTTTAGAATTTTTCATAAAATAAAATACACACAGGCGAAGGCGTATTCGATGAGGCTTCGTGTGCACGTGTGAAGGTCGAGGGGAAGAGGGTGAATCCCATGCTCATCGCTCTATTCAAAACCCTGAGTAGCTAAAATCATTGTCTACAATGGAGTCATCAAAGGAAATATGGGAATTTTTCTGGCAGATACAGAGATACAGGCTTTGGAAAAAAAACACCAAACACATTTTCAGAAAAAAAAAATGTGCACCTAGATATAAACCAGACGATGTTTTTACCATGGCGACATATTAATCTTGAGCAGGAACAGTGGTCTTGCGCCACTCCCAATAGTTTGCTCTGATTGGATCAACCAATTGCAAGATGGAACATACTCTTTGAATTAAGTCCGAATCGGACGGCGTTGGATCAGGAGACAAAGCATCAATGGCATTTTTCAATTCATTGCTCGGTTGATAGTGATGGCAGAGAAGATCCAAAACCATGTTCAAAGCGTGAACGTAATCCCTTTTGTCCATCAAAACGTCCAAGCAAACTGATCCCACACGAGGATCATTACCTAGAGATTTTACGTCATTTTTGTAAAGTCCGCGCAGATATCTCCATGGACTTTCATTCTCGGGTTTGGTTAAAATGGCTTTAATCGCATACGCAACTTCAGAGTCCCTCATGGCCTCTAACCCTCCAAGGATAGGAGATCTAGTAACAACAAAGTATCTCTGCAAATTGCAAAATGTCAAAATTAAAATATAACAAACCAAAATTTATTTGCCAAAGAAATTGTTAACAATTTTCCTGATTCTATGCTATTGGTTTCTTTTAAGGTCTAAACGTTAACCATAGACTCCTGGTTAATCAAATACCAAAAACACCTGTTACATTCATTTTCTTCTTCATCGTCATCATCATCTTTCCTTTTTTAGTGGTTTCCATTAAGGTCTAAATGTTAACCACCTATGCTCAGATCAATATTTCATCCTCGCCTCAGCCAAGCTGAGAAACAAAAATTTGTGTTGTTTCAAAGAAACATGAAGTACCTACCGGTTAACTGAGAAAAACATCTATTAATTATCCACAACATATTCACCACTCAGTGTGTGTCTGTAAGATAAAGAAAATTTTCAACATTACCTGATTCCAAGCAGAATTGTTGAAAATATCATCTTCAAGGAGTTCATCACAGTAGGCAAGCTCATCTTCCCATCCTCCAAGAGCCTGAAGAACCCACTGCATAACGAAAATCTACTATAACGTTTTGAATAGAACCAACAAAAATGAGTCCTAAAATTAAAAACGTGTTGCATTGTTTTGGTTTATTTTGCTTTTCGCCCCTAAAAAACAAGGAAAAGCGAAATTCCAGCCTACCTGCCTATGGGACCAGGCATGATAGTTCTTTGCATCCTGAGAAAAGATTTCCCTGGTGAATTCAAGCTCCTGAGTTGCTACATGAGTCCCAAGCTTCTCCGCAACCCACCGTCTGTGATGCCTAAAAATTCAATTATTATAATGCCAGCCAAAGTGGGAGAAATTACGAAAACAACCCTTAATCTCTTTTCAAGTTTGAATTCGGGGATACAGCAATTCAAGTGAGCTCATATAATACAAGAGAGAAAGCAGGGGAAAAAAAGTATCATAAAATTAAAGAGTGATAATAATTAACTATGTCTCCCTTCTTATTTAAACTGTGTGTGCGCGCCTGTGTTTCTTCTTTTCCTCCTCCAACTTGGATCTCTAAGCACTTAAAATTATTCTTATCTCAAACTTTGACCAATTATTTTTCACCAGATTCTCCACATGTAAGGCTTGGACATTAGTTGATTTAGCATAAATTGACACTCTAATTTCAAAACTGTTCCACTATCAAGGTCCCTCCCAAGACACTTTATTTTGATGCAAACTGCCATGCTTCAGAGAGCAACAATCACAATGCCATTCTTCTGTTATAAAGACTCATCGAAACAAATGCTGTGAGTCACCAAATTCCTTCATTGGATTCAAGATTTGGAGAGCAACCGAAAGCTTCCACTATTCTCAACACTAAAGACTCGACCAATTCCAACTTTCCCCAGTTCAATTTAAACTTGTTCAAACTGGAAAACTAAATCAATGTAACATAATTAATGACCCTCAAGCTCACTTGAACATAATATATTTTAAGTTTCAGATAGTACAACCAGAAAAAAAAGATGTAACAGAATTTATGATTTTATTATACAAGAACTAAAAGCAGATAAATGTGAATTCATGTATCCTCTCTTGATTGTGATCCCAATGCTCCCCATGAATTTGCCAGGGTGCTTACACACAAAGCTGACAGCATGAAATTCAAAGAAAAATGTACGAGAAACGGAATTCAGATATACAAGGCCACCTAGTTCGTTTTAAGAAGAATCACCAGCATACCAACCAACTTGATATTAGATCAACTTTTCCAAGTCTCGATTAAGTAACCAATCTAGACAATTTTCTCAACAAATATTTTCAAATACTGCTACTTCATCACTTCACTTCCCAGAACCAAGTTTTTCGGATTGATTTCTGTCACTAGCAAACATCTTAAATAAGCCAATCTACTCTCTACTGATAGCTTGGCAAGAATTATCCAGAAAAATGGCATGTCAGTTTGATAGTGTGTATTTTGAACTCCACAATTGTGGCCAGAGAATAAGTACTGGATAGATTTCCATATAACCTGGTTTGAATTACTGCAACAACTCCTAACACCTTTTGTTCACTGCCTTTCCATGGTTTCTTAAGATATTTTCGAAGAGCTTCACGATGCTGGTGCATCGACCATGCTTTAGTTTTTATAAATGCTCTCAGAATTCGTAAGCTCGACGAAAGAGAAAGTATCAGCAATAAGAAACTTCTTGGGGTTAGCAGTGAAAGAAAGAGCCTGACATTCATTTCTTCATTCATATTGATAGCTGAGTCTACTAAAAGAGGGACTAGTCTCATCGTGGTGATTAGGACACCTCTAATGTGACATGCCTCCCCCCCCCAATTATATGATCAAGGGGTAAGGAGTAGTATAAGAGTGGCTCGGTGATCGATAAACCTCTCCTTATTCATTCTATAGGGCAGGGCTGCAGACCAAGAATCCAGCAAAAGGGCTGAAAAGCTCCTTTATCAAACCTTCCCCTTTTCATAATAATAAGGCAAGCTTCAAAACTCAGAAAACCCAACCTATACAAAGAGCTCTTTTCAACCCCTACTCCTAACAAGTGAAAGTTGTTGTTGATTTAAGTTTGACCTTTCCATCCACCAGCATGTTAAAGCATAGAACTATTCAAGTTAAACTAATTATATCCATCACTAGACATCACAAGTCCAAGAGTCTAGTTCGAGTTCCTAAAAATTAAAATAAACAATGAAGTGAGTAAGATAAGCTACTCAGGAAAAAACTGGCAATCAAATTGAAGCTCTTCTCAAATCAGAATTTACTTTTTCAACTAATACATGCTCAGGCATCCACCAGAAGATATATTCAATTTGACACATCAGTAAAATAACATTGCTTACCATATTTGATAGTTTTGGAATTATCTCTAGTAATCTGTTCAACAAAATGCAATTCTTCACGTAAATCAACATTAAGTGCCTCGAGTATTAGACGTCTGAATTGCCACACCTAATAGAAAAGAAAAAAATTCAGCATAAACTTTATACCACGGGGCCTCCAAGAAAAACATTCTATCAAAACCAGACAGCCCACTGTATATGTAGATAAAAACTCACCCCTCTCCCTAAATAAAATTTTTGCGTTTGTGTTATTCCATATATAGCAAACGAGAAGCATTAAAGCCGTGATTCGTAAATCAAGCACCCGAAAGTAATTTCACAAGCAAACCAAAAACCAAACCGGAAAACACAAGGGGTATATAATCTCAGGTTCATGTACAGACACATGAACTCACAACCTTTACATAAACAGCTAAAATCTGTCACTTAATGCTTTGGCAATCTTCCTACCCCAATCTTAGCATCACAAGATTACCAACATGATGTATAAGAATGACCAAATAAAGGTATATATATCTCCAGTCTGGGTTGGCAAAAGTACAATTAAACAATTGAATCACTTTTTACACCTCATACCATTTTATCCCAGTTGCAGTCAACCAAAAAATGGATAAAAAATAACAAAACAAGAAGAAGAACATTACAGTGTAATCCCCGAATTGAGAGAAATGGCTTCTTTAGTGAGTTGAAGTGCGCGTGTGGATCGCTCATCGGCTAAGTATACGGCTCTGAAGTAATCCATGGTTTCGCTGAAATCATCTGTGTAAGCAATCGGTACCACCGGATTTGGGCCGTCGTCTTGCGGTACGGGCCGGACGTCAGCCCATTCGGGCCTCTGACTGATGGGTATTCGCCCACTCTCTTCTTCTACTGCTTGCTCACTCATATTCGATCCCAAGTTGCAAGAAATTTACGAGTGAGAATGAAAATAAAAATGGAGTTTCAGAAACTGGAGATTTGGGGTTCAAGTGTTGAAGATGCTGAACAAAATTTTATTCACTCTGTTTGCATAAGGGAAATTTGAGAAAATACCCCCCTTCAAAGGGGTATTAAAAAAATGCCCCCACTTTATTAAATAAGGAAATCTACCCCTTTTCCCTACCTAAAATGTCTACTTTACCCTTAACTTAAAAAAAAAAAAAAAAAAAAAAGCGAGCACATGGGTGGGAGTGAAATTTTCAACTAGCGGGCCTTTCATTTTCACCATTACAAACCCTAGTTTCACCATTACAAACTCTTCTCAACATTTCGAGCAAAGAGATCAACATTACAAGATTTTCGAGCTCTTCTTCAAAATTACGAACCCTAGTAAATGCGAAAAGCGTTTGAAGGAGGCAAAATCGAGAACTGTGTTCGACAATAAATCTCGATTCTTGCATCAAAAATATGGATAAAGGTTAGTTTTGATTGTTCTTTCGTGTAATGTTAATGATTTTCATTTTCGCAAAATGGTTCAATTAACCAATTTTTCACGATTTTTGAAATGGGTATAATTTGAAGAGTTTCGATTTTTTTCGCAAGTTGTATCAAGAGGCAAACACGTGGGCATAAATAGTAGGGAATGGGTGGCGTTATGTTAAATATTAAAAATTGTGGGTGGACAAGTGAACTGGAAGGGATGTGGGCACTTGGGTGGGTATTTATGTGGGCGATTGTGTGGGCGATTAAATTCAAATGTCATTTTGTTTGGGAGGACAAAGTGAATCGGACAGATGTGGGCACTTGGGTGGGTATTTATGTGGGCGATTGTGGGCGATTAAATTCAAATGTCATTTTGTTTGGGAGGACAAAGTGAACGACAGATGTGGGCACTTGGGTGGGTATTTATGTGGGCGATTGTGTGGGCGAGTTAAATTCAAATGTCATTTTGTTTGGGAGGACAAAGTGAATCTGGACAACGAAACCGATCTTTTTATATCTATCTATTTGCGCAGGGGTTCATATAATGCTCTTATGGGATGGAGTTTGGGATTGTGACATAAGTACATCCCGATGGAGGTATACGAGGAAGCATTCCAAAACTGTTCTCTTCCCTTCGAGTTCACTTATTGAATTGTTGCGGAAAGCTTATATTTTCTCTAAATTCAATCCATATGAGTGTGAAATAGAGTTGACCGAGTTGGTTTGGCTATGAACATGTTGATCCTTTGCCACCATGTCCATCACCGATGATGATGACGATGTCAGGGCTACTTGTTCGCATGAATAGCGAGAAGCCTTTGTCCTGTTCGGTTTGTCGATTAGAAGGGAAAATAAGAAGAAGAAAAAACACTCTTTGGAGTCACTAGTAGCAATCAAGTGATGTTACCAATTAAAAAAGAACCTATCATTGAAGAGCTTATGCCACCTCCGGTGCATTTACCTAAAAAGCGTAAAATGAGGGCGCAAAAAGAAAACCAAGTACACTTCCATATTTTGATATGACTATGGAAGAACTTGAGAATGACCTATGTTTTGGGAGGATGTAGATATGTCAGTGGCGATGATCGTCCTATTACTTCGAGGAGAATGATGGTGGTTTTGAAACTATCTACATCCCAATTGTTCAAGAGGATCTACCACGCCCAAGAATAACATCGATAAAGGCAAAGGGGTTGTCAAAGAAACATCTGGTTTTGAAGAATATTTAGGTATGACTATTGAAGACCTTGAGAATGACCCTCTGTTTTGGGAGGACGAAGATGGTAGTGGTGGTGGTTGTGGTGGTGGTGTTGAGGCAGCAACAAGGGGGAATGCTAAACTCGGGGGTGGGCACAAAAGTCGTCTAGAGAGTAGGCAAGAACATCAACCAGAAAATCGCCATGATGATGGGCAGGATAATTGTAGGCATAAGTGTAGGCAAGATTGTGGGCAGTTGAGTGGGCATAAGAATGACAGCAATGTGGGCAGGCAAGATTGTGGGCAAGATTGTGGGCAAGATTGTGGGCAAGATTGTAGGCATGATTGTGGGCAAGATTGTAGGCATGAAGGTGGGCATAATAGGCATGGTAGTCAATCATGCAAAAGGAATTCTGTCGAAACTGAGCACAGTGGTGTGGGGCCTATTAGCAATCAAACAAGCGATTTGTAACTCTATCTCAAGTAGATGATGATTTACGGGTTGGTCAAGTTTTCCGCATTTAAAGAAGAATTTACTCGGCGACTTGCAATAATTTGTATCTTTGAAAAATAGACAACACATTGTTAAAAAGTCGGATACGATTAGATTTGTTGCCAAGTGTGTGGATAAAAATTGTGGGTGGATGATACACGTGACTAGGCGGCGAGGTGGGCATCTATGGGTTGTTGTGAAATATATAAATTGTCATGAGTGTTCGATTGAAATGAACAACCATGAGTGTGAAATAGAGTTGACCAATTGGGGGGTATTTTACCTAATTTCCCTTTGCATAAACAGCTTTAGGTGGGAATAAAAGTGAGGGGCAATTACATAAATCTCCCTGAGTTTTGGGCTAATTACAAACAAACCCATAGATTTTTAAAAATTGCAGAAAAACACTTAAAGTTTGATTATGCTTAAATCCCCATTCACAAGCAAAAAAAATTCAGAAAAACCCCTGATATTTATTACAGTTGAGGGAATTTTTTGTAATGTTGAAACAACTCTGGTTTTTTCTATAATTAGCCCAAATCTCAAGGGGTCTTTTATAAGTATCCCTAAAAGTTATTATGGGCTTCTCTCAAAATCGTTCACGTAACTATAGCCACAACACCCTTATTCTTTAGCCAAAATACATAAATACCCAATATGCTAGTTAATTCTAAAATTTAAATTGCTATTTTGACTAAAGATAAAATTGTCAAAGACCGATACCGTCACATCAAAAAGTTACAGGACTAAGATTGTTGACCCATAACAATTACAGGACTAAAATTACAATTAATCCATAAATAAACTTTTTAATTGGCATATTTCATCTTCTAATTTCGTTGTTTTATACTTATCTTTTAAATTATATATTTTTTTAGTATAATGAGCTAGTAGGAAAGTGACACACACTCGTATAGAATCGAGAGTCAATCGCTGACAACATAAGTTTTTACCACCTGGAACACAAGACTGATTCATTTTAAAATAATCTCAGTGCACTTCACATTCTCAAATCATAATCATGATAGGGCTCAATCATAATTTTGAATCAAATTATTGTAAGGAGATTATTTCAAATTAAATATTTAAATAATTATATAATTTCAATACTAGGTGAATTTGAAGTTTTGGTCAAGAAATAACTCAAATATGCACTAAATGATCTGAAATTCATTATAATGTTAAATTATCTGAATAAATCTAATAAATATATTATTAATAATTTAGAATGCATAAATTCCTAATTTTCAATCCAAAAACATTTTGAAGGAATTACTCACCTATGATACTCGTGGATAAGTCATAAATGTAGTTGTAAAGGGCAAAAAGTTATGTCAAAGTTGTAAACTGTTAACAATTTTTTTCATTCCATAGTACCATGTCGATGAGGTGAATAAGTGCGTGCCTTTTTTTCATGTGTTTTCCTAGTTTGTTGAGACTAGCTCTAATATACCCAAAGAAAAGAACAATTTTTCTGAAAAAGTTTTCAAACTTCGGATTTTTAATTCAAGTGAAATAGGAAGAACATCAAGATTTAAAGAAGGCCATGGAGTGGTGATACTGTGTGTGAAAGTGAAAATAGTCAAATATTTGTGAAACATGTATTGATTTAGTAATTTGAATGATTAGGCTCCTTGCATCAATTGAGGGGGAGGAAAGGACAATGTCAAGCATTCATATATTTATGCATATGAAAAATCAAAATGGAAGGTGGTCATAATCAATGGAAGGTGGTCATAATCTCTGTTTTTTAAGGTTGAATTAAATAAAAAAATATTATTTATGATACACTAGGTGTATGCTACGTTTAGTGTGTTGATGAAGGACGAGTTCTCATATGATGGACACACATCAGGTGTATGTATACTGCATGGTGTAGCATCTACATAGAAGTGTAAACGAGTTGAGCATAGTATTGTTCAAGCTTGTTTGAATTTGAATCGAGCTTCAAAAATTATGTATGAGTTTGGTTTGATTATTAATCGAATCGAGCTTGAACGAGCTATAGTCAAGCTGAGCACGAATCATGTTTGAGTAGTTTGATATTTTCTACTAATCAAGTCGAGCTCGAGCCGAGCTTTATATCTTATCGAACTGAGAAATGTGTTCAAGCTTGGTTCATTATATTAACGAACCGAGCTCAAACGAGCTTTTAGCGGTTGATCTCGAATTAAGAATCGAGTAGCTTGCCTCGTTTTTCAGCCATACATGTACATGACCGATTTAATAATACATAAACTCTTAAACATTTATCTGGGAAGAGAAATTGAAAGAATAATAGGCATAATTCTTTTTCCAAAATAAAAAAAAATCAAAATAAGACAAATATCACGATATTCAAATGGAAGTTGGGTTCGCTATACCATACGGGGGTTCGACAGACAATGAAATTTAAAATTTTTAATCTAATTAAAACAAGTGCATTCATTGGGTCACAGCGTGCGCACCGGATTGGGCTTAGGTTGCGGATTGAGCTCGCACATGATATCTTCCTTTTACGCATTTTTGAGTCCAGCAAACCGGTCTTAACATAATTTCTAATTCGATGGGGCTTGTGTTTAGAGCTATCAAAATGAGTCGGCCGGTGGGTCGATAAAAATGCGAGATTGGGCTTCATTTTTGGAGGCCCGAGAATCAAGCTATTTGGCGACTCATTGGGCCCAAACACCGAGGTCGGGTCGGTCGACCCAACATTTATGTGTATTTTCTTGGCGCGGCTCGAGAAGTAGTGAATCGGTCATTATTTGGTCAGGCCGGCAAGAGGATGGCCGATTCTGGCCTATTTGACAACTCACTTGTATCGGTCTTTATACAAGACGTAAGCCATCAAATATTGTACCTTCACGATGGCGGCAATAGTGGAATGAACCTAAGCTTGGAGAAAAGGATGGTGGTTGGAATTGAAGTTATTGTTGAAAACGTGTTGCATTTAATGCATGAGGCTGGGATGATTTTATGTCATGATTATATCCTTAACCTTGGCATAATGGTACACTTTATTGTACTAGTAAGAAACACGTGTGTCGCACGAGATCCACACGACTTTACTAAAATAATTTTATTATTTAATAATTTTATTAATTAATATTAAAATATTAAAAAGTGAAATAAATATTAATTAAATTTAAATATTACACAATATTTAATATATATTTTGCTTTACTTTAATTATAGATCGACATGAATTGTTAAATAATCATATTAAAGAACTCAATCCCACAAAAATTTTACATTTAGAATAACAATGAAATAAGTTTTATATTAGCTTACAATCACATTCATCGGTCTTTTATTTCATTGTTATGGCTAGAAAAGTCTTTTTCTTACATGATGCATTTAGCCATTTACATAATCGGACAAATAATTTAGCTTATAAATCATAAGCTAATGATTAGTAAATCACATGCAAGTTACCGCATTGATAAAAAAACTAATTAAATATTATACCAAAATCCATCATGATATCATTGTTAGTCCAGTGGCTACGATAATCTAGAGGAGGTGAATAGATTATCCGATTTTTTAATTAGCCATCTTTTTCGAATGATCAATCAAAGACAAGAATAAAGGTGCGGAAATTAAACAACACTGGCCGATTTAAAGAGGTTCAACCCACCAGGGCCTAATCTCTACCACCCCAAAGAGATCTCCAGGGATGAATTTCAAAAAAAAAAAAAAAATTATTAATTACCACAATTAATACAACACCACATTTGAAGATTACCACAATTTTCTTACAACACCTTTAAGATTAGCACAATCATCCTTCAACACCTATGAAAAGTACCACACTCTTCAACACCTAAGATCACCAAGTATGTTCTTACCACTAGAACACTAACAATGATATCTTATTTTGGATGATAGAAAAATTCAAGATTACAACTCAATAAATGAAGTATACAAACTTTGAGTGCAAGTATAATCAAGAACAAAAAGCTAGACCTCAAGATTGTGCAAGTGCAAGAACTTATGCTATTACAACAAGAATGTAAAAATGAAAGCTTGGAGAATTTTTGATTTCTTGTTGTATTGTATGCTTGTGTGTTGTTTTTTTGTGTCTTCAAATCATCCTCTATTTATAGGAGAGTTTTCACCAACATGTATTCTCCTTATTCACTTTTGTCTACAAAAAGAGGATCACAAAATGTAGAAATATAGTACAAAAATGAAAAGCAAATCTTGTTGATAAGAGTCCAACTAAGCACAAATTTATCTGTCAAAAAATTGCACAGGCGTGGTTGCCCTAGAGAAAATTTTGAACATTGGAAGAATTAGTCGCGATCCGGTACCATGCGGGGGAGGTGCGACCGTCACACTGTCGGGTCCGACCGAGTCCGCCAGGCCCAGAGGTCCGGGAATAAGGTCGGCCGCCTCTCGGCCGAGTCGCCCTCGATTTTCAAGTCGATGCTTGTTTCAAGTTTTTCATTCTCCAGTGCACGGCCGACCTTTTGCTCTCTGGCCGACTCCAACTTGAATGTTGTCCGATTTTTGTCAAAAATAAACTTCAAAAAATACTCCAAAAAATTAGTAAAAATATTTTAAATCAATTGGGAGTATTTGGACAACTTTTATAAATATTGTTTTGGTGTAAAAACTCATTTAAACAAAATCATCAAAATCTTGATAAAAACATTTATCTAGAAACTCCACCTTTTTGATGATTACAAACCAAAACAATTTTAGGAAGTCGATTTTAAAACAAAACATATTTTCCGGTCTAAAACATCAATCCATTACAAGCAAGATTTACCATAAGTAAAACAAACAAGAATAGGAGCAAATATTTTTCAAAAATATTTTTGCACAAGCCCCCCTATCAATATGCATAATAAAAGTAAGGAAAAGCAAACAACTACAAGCTAAAAGCTTGAATTTTATGAGCTTAAAAGCTCCCCCTGTCACAAAGACATTATTAGTCAAGCATAAAAGTTCATAATACATCACATGGACTAAGTATTATTTACAGCTTTTGGCTTTTAAGAGCCCTAGCTTATAGCTTTTCTTGCGAGCTTATTTTCGCTTTTTTGAGCATATGAGCATTTTTCCTGTTTTTTCCCCTTTGGAATCATCAAAAAGAATTTTAGCACGATAAAAACATCATACAATCACATCAACGTGCGCAATTTAAGCGATTTATCGAGCATTTTGAACATTTTAGCTTAAATTCCAAATAAAAAGGGAAAAGTTGCTTATTTGATTTGTAAAAGCTCATTTTATTGATAAAACATGACCTCTATAAACTTATAAGACTTTTCAAAACAAGAGAATCATGTAGGTGATGAATTTTTCATAGAAATATTTTGTCGAACACTTGGCGTGAGTCGAATAAAACAAGAGATATATAACGCCTTTGTAATTCATTTAAGCCAAAAAAAATCATCACCAAATTAGTTCAAACAACATTCAATACATCATAATTAATAAGCTCATCACAATCCTACGAAACTTCCATCAAGAATATTGCAAATAAGTCAAAATCTCAAGGGTTCAACCCAATTGAGCAAAGAGAGTGGAATTCTTACCATTCAATCGGTAAAGATGAGCAATGATGATGATAATCGAGCCTAATTAAGTCCAAGATATGAAATAAATGCAATAAAATAAATTTGAAGTGAAATTTGTGTGCAATTTTGCGAAGGGGACGAAAAATGGACAAAATGAGCCAAAACGGCTAAAAACAAAGCAGAACCATTTTTAACCAAAATCTAGCGGGGGCGGCCGAGGGTGTGGGCGACCGGTCTAGGTGATGGCGACGATCGGTTGGCCTCACCCAATCGACCATTTAATGGTTCTTTATGTTTTTCCAAAATTCAAATTTGAACCAAAAATCCGATTTTGCCCCTAAGTTTTAAAAACGTGCAAAATGCAAACATAAACCTCATTCAATATGCATTATGCCTAACCGAACTCGTATAGACGCAAAAGTCTCGAAAGATAGCGGTTTTGTAAAAATATCCGCCAATTGATCTTGAGATGGTACGAAAGATATCTCAATTTTTTGTTTAGAAACACAATCCCTTAGAAAATGATGTTGGATCTCAATATGTTTAGTACGGTTGTGATGAACCAGGTTTTGAGCAATATTTATAGCGAATATATTATCACAAAAGACAGGAACATTTTCAAAAGAACATTTGTAATCCGCTAAGGTTTGTTTCATCCAAATAAGTTGAGAACAACAAAAAGCCGCGGAAATATATTCGGCTCCGGCCGTTGAAAGTGAAACACAATTTTGTTTCTTTGAAAACCAAAAAACTAGGCAATCGCCTAAAAATTAGCATGATCCGGAAGTACTTTTACGATCATCAATATTTCCCGCATAATCCGAATCACTATAACCTTTAAGAGAAAAATTTTCATTCTTTGGATAAAATAAACCATATTGAATAGTGCCTATCAAATCATCATTGGGTATTCTTTTAACAGACTTCATGAGATTATTTGGATGGATTCTTCAACAACCCCACGAGTCTTATTGTAAACATGAAGAATATTTTGCTCTTGGTTGAATACGTTAAATAAAGTAAACTAACAATTGTCCAATTGATCCTTAGTATTCAAAATAAAACATCTTTTACATACAAATATTTTGAAATAACTAATATTTGGAGTTCTTCAATCGCCAAACTTTTTCAAAAGATCTTTTTATTTTTTGGAAATATAAACTCGATTATTGCATTGCGTTAATTTGAAGTCCAAAAATATTTTTGAAGTTGAAAATTCATCATACTCATTTCAAATTCAAGTGTTCGATTTCCTTAGAAAATCCATTTTGTACAATGATTTATTAGTAGCAAAAATAATATCATCTCTAAATTCTCCATCAAATTCTCCCCTTTTCAAAATAAACTTAATAGTATCAACTTTCATTCTCAAAACCATTTTGCACAATTTAACAAACTCATTAACCATTTATTTGCAAGAAATAGAGCCCAAGTATATCTTTTTAGAAAAATCATCAACTATAAAAAATTGTCAAATTTTCCACTTAAGGTTGTTTTACAAATATCCCCTTACAAATCTAAATGAAGAAATTTAAAATGGATTTTGGAAATTCCATTTTTGGGCTTAAAACTACTATTAACAAAATAGCTTCTAAACGTGTCACATAAGCAATGTTTTTCAAAATCAATTTGGGTAGTCTTGACAATAATGTTGGTTTTGTAAAAGTTTGCAAATTTTTATTCCAACAATATCCAAGTGCCTATGTCATAAACTAGTTAAATCATTTTGCAAGACAATAAACATTTTGACTAACCAAATCACATTTGTACAAATTTTGTAAAGATTGCCTTTTCTATTTGCTTAAAAATAATTTTATCATTTTTGGAAATAAGGCATTTTTTTTTTATTAAAAACAACATTATAATTTGAATCACAAAGTTGGCTAACACTTTCAAATTAAACTTAAGCCCTTCTACTAAAGAACATTACTTAGAGAGAAAGAAGAGTTTCAATTTCTCCATTTCCAAGAATTTTCCTTTGCCATTGCCGAACATGACCATACCCATCTTTCTTCTTTGAGCTTGATGTTGGTAAAAGTTGATCTTTTTGGTCATATCATGAACAATTGATTCAATAACGTCCATTTTCAATCCTCCATAGTTGTTATAGCTCCTATTTCAACAAAATTTATTTTTAGGTACCCTGAGTTTTGGGGATGGATTCTTGAACCTTTGGGTCTCAAACAAACCTAAAATTGTTCTTCAATTTACAATCACTAACATGTTTGATACATGTTTTTATCTTAATTTTGATGATTTTATTTTACACCAAAATAATATTTTTAATCGTTGTCCAAATACTCCTAAATGATTTAAAATGGTTTTTATATTTTCCTGAATATTTCTTCAAGTTTATTTTAAATAAAATTGGACAACACTTTTAATGATTTTGGGTTTATAAGATTTCACTTCTAAACAAGGTTCTAAATGTTGTCTAAATATTTTAGGATTGAATTTAAAATGTTTTTACTAAATTTTTGAGTATTTCTTGGGTTTTATTTTTGAAGTGAAAATTGGACAACATTCGGACCATTTCAAGGTCAGTGTTCGATTCTTAGGGCAACCCATTTTGTTGAAGATGATTTTGGAACAAAAAATGAGACGGAAGTGAAAAATTCTCCATCAAATTCTCCACCTCGATCACTAATAGACTTAATAGATCTTCATTTTCATTCTCAATAAGTTCATCTTAACAAACTCATTAATGTTTTCTTTTTTTCCAAGAAATAGGGGCCCAAGTTATATCTAGAAAAATCATCAACTATAACAAAAGTAAAATTTTTTTCGTTTAAACTTTATTTACAAATATCCCCATACAAATATAAATGAAAAGTTGTGGCCGTTTGGTTGTGGAAAAATTTCCTTAAAATGTGGGATTGATTTCTAACAGCTATATTCTTGATTTTAATTGTAACATAAGCCAAGATTTTCAAAATTCAAGAGGAGCCTATTTGATCAATCATCTTTTATAAATAGTTTGCAAAGTTTTTATATCCAAAACAATGTCCAGATACATGCACATAAACTAGTTAAATCATTTGTTCTTCATTGTTATTATTCTTGTTGAAATATTTTGACTAACCAAATCACA
The DNA here is from genome assembly GCA_016081115.2 of Rehmannia glutinosa. Classification (NCBI taxonomy): domain Eukaryota; kingdom Viridiplantae; phylum Streptophyta; class Magnoliopsida; order Lamiales; family Orobanchaceae; genus Rehmannia; species Rehmannia glutinosa. The sequence goes on along the minus strand of CM071926.1, from coordinate 153,887,279 downwards.
TCCAAATTTTGTAAAGATTACACTTTTCTATTTGCTTAATAAATAATTTTATCATTTTTGAAATAAGACATTTTTCTTTATTAAAAACAACATATAATTTGAATCACAAAGAACTAACACTTATCAAATTAAACTTAAGTCCTTCTACTAAAGAACATTACTAAGAGAGAAAAGAGTTACCAATTTCTCCATTTCCAAGAATTCTTCCTCTTGAACATGACCATAAGGTCTTGGAGCTTGATGTTGGTGGAAAGTTCTTTCTTTCGTGTCATTAATTTTGCGTAATTAATAAAATCTTTTTCTTTTTGAAATCCACGAGGATATTTGAATCCTCCATAGTTGTTATAGCCCTTGGTGGATTGAACCTATTTTTCGGCGTGTGTTGTTTGGGGTCCATGGGGCACCTTTATTATTGTCTTTGAGCATTCGGTCTCAAAAAAGGGTAAAATCGAAAAGATAAAATTGTTCTTCAATTTACAATGACTGACTTACATAACATGGTGACCAAACTTTACCACAATAAAAACAAATAAGATCATAGGCACTTGTTCGCCTATTTTTTTAGCTTCACCGCAAGTGTACGACGCAGTATATAGAATAGAGTTTGCAAGGTCGAATCCACAGGGATTAATAAATTAATGTACCAAGTATTGGATTAGAATAGCCCTATTTTTATCTAAACGATCGAACTGTGATGGATTGGTTTTGTTAATACTAAAGCAGAAATTAATCCTAAAATAACAAAGCAAAGATAGATTGAAAAATCAAGTATGGATGGATGTATTCATGGGTTATGGTTTCAGTTAATATTCCCCTTTTATTATCAGATTAATCAAACCAAGGTTAAACGTGTTCTTCTCTATAGACCAATCACCAAAGTAATCTACCCCCTCTCTCGAGATGTATGTAAAAGCACTTGATTGGAATATCTATGCTAGCATCTCTACTCAACATGAGATATCCAACTCCCAAAAGTTCAATAGATTATAAGGTCTCACAAACATTCACAGACTTCTCAATCATGCAATCTATTTGTGTCAAGTACATAAGATCTAGTATTGAAACTCATCGGTTAGAATTATGAATCGATATATCAAACAAGTTTAAATCAAATGCCTTTTGATAAAACATGAATTAAAGCAAAGTACTTGAATAGAGGAAGAAAACTTTAACTTCAATTATTATTAATCATCAAATAAAAGTATTTATTAACCTTCTCCCAAATCCGGGAATCACAAGATGTTTAGCCAGACATTGAAGATAAACAATTCATAGACAAATTATTCATAATCAAATATCTAACTAATTGAAATAATGATACGATGGAATGAGTGACTCAGGGATGATGATGATCTCTTGATCTATCTTCAATCCTCGAAGGTGTGGTTGCGGTCTTGATCGATCTCTTGAAGTTTCCGTGGAAAACGCTCTTTTCTCTGGTTTCTAGGGTAAAAATCGGCGTGTCCTTGTTTGTGCCCGCCCGTGTCTATTTGTACTTCGTTTGGATCGAAACCTAGTTGAAAACGGATCGACTGCTGTTTTCCCAGAGGAGCACGCCGTACCCCTTTGGCACGCCTGACCGTCTTTGGGTGCCGCATGAAATTTCCAACTTTTCAAGAGAGAGCAGGCGTGCCATATGGCACGGGCGCGTCGTGCTATAGGTCGAACACTACGTCTTCAAGTATGGGTTGAGCACGGCCGCCGTGCTAAGGAGCACGCCCGCCCGTGCTCGCCTTTGTAACATCAAGCACTTGGCTATTTTCTTCCATTTTTCGCCCGGTTCATCCGACTTCTTCTCGATTCGACTCCAAAACTTCGTCTTTTACATCAAGTATTGGTGATTGCAATGCTCGATTTGTTGCCAAAAATGCTACAATTAGCGATAAATTCCTACAAACGAGCAAAGTGTAATCATTTTTCCACAAAACAAGAATAAAACCCTATTTACTCGTATAATGCATGCATATCAACACATTCTAGCCAAGATTGAGCCTAAAATACATACAAAATACATGTCAATCAACACTACTAGCACGTACAAAAAGTCGGACCTTGGTCTTTTTTTCTTTGAAAAGAGGTTGAAAAGGTTTATAGCCAAGTCCTAATTTAGAATGCTCACCTCTTTGTGCATCTAAAATTTTTGTAACTTTATCCGTACTTAAGTTAAAACGATGCACATCCTTTTTCAAACATTCAAGATTATTTGTGAGTGTTTGTTTTTCGGTTTCAAGAGTACGAACTTTAGTAAGTAGTAATAGCATGAGATTTATCAAGAGATTCATAAGATGTAACAATTTATCCTTTTCTAATTTAAGATCTTTATGCTCCTTTTTTAAAGTCTTGTATTTAACAATAAAATTTTGAAACTCATTTTGTAATTCATCAAAATCACATTGTAATTCATCAACTAAGGAAGAAGATGGAGCATTAGAGCGTACCTCGTTGTTTTCATCGTCTATGGCCATAAGACCATGTTCGAATTCTCCTTCTTCATCGGTTGTGGCAAGGAGTTCATATCAAGTCTTGACGTCCGCATTTAAAGCCTTCTTTTTGGGAAAAGACTTTTTCTTCTTTTGTTCCTCCTCCTCGAGTTTTGGGCAATCGGTTATGAAGTGCCCAAATTTTCCGATTTAAAACACGAGTTGTCTCTTGGTTTTCTTGCCTTATTTTTATTCACAAATTTTGCAAATTTCCGGACAAGTGCGGTTGTCTCCTCATCATCATCATCATATCATAGTATGCATTATTAGAAGAAGATGAAAGACCTTTAGAAATATTTTGCATACCCGATTGAGTAATAGATGGTTTGAAATTTTTCCTATCCTTCGGATAGACTTCATAGATGAGGAGGTTCCCGATGAGCTCATCGAATTTGAGTGTCTCGAGATTTTGTGCTTCAGTGATAGCCGTCACCTTTTCGGACCATGAGCCGGGAAGGGCGTTTAACACCTTGGTCACCTTGTCTTCTTCGGAGATGACTTTTCCAAGAGCCACGAGAGGATTGACAATGTTGTCAAGCCTTTCCACCATTTTTGATATGCTTTCACCATCATGCATATTGAAATTTTCAAAATCTTTGACAAGCATTGTTTTTCTTGCTTGCTTCCCTTTCTTTGTGCCCTCATAGATGGTTTATAATTTTTCCCAAACTTCATGTGCCGACCTTATGCCTTTTATATGATTATACTCGGTGGCGGTAAGAGAGCAATGCAAAATATTTAAAGTCTTACCGTTTAGAGAGAAAGTCTTCTTGTCATTTTCATCGAACTCCTTGAAAGGTTTAGGAGTCGTGGTGATATCCTCCAATTTCTTGGTTGGTTGATCAACTCCTTCAATGACCACATTCCAAATGTCAAACTCGCACCCTTGTAGAAAGCACTCCATACGGTCTTTCCAAAATGCGTAGTTGTTGGCGTCGAATAGTGGTGACTTGTTGGTGGAGGCGCCGGTGGTGAGATAAGCTTTATTTGTAGCCATGGATCTTTCCTCTTTACTCGGAATGAGCTAGCCAAAGAGTTTGGATCTGATACCACTTGTTAGTCCAAGTGGCTACGATAATCTAGAAGGGGTGGTGAATAGATTATGCTGATTTTTTCGCAATTAGCCCTCTTTTTCGAATGATCAATCAAAGACAAGAATAAAGGTGCGGAAATTAAACAACACTCGTCGATTTAAAGAGGTTCAACCCACCTAGGGCCTAATCATCTACCACCCCAGTATCTCCGGGATGGATTTCAAAAAGAAAAAAAAATTATAAATTACCACAATTAATACAACACCACCTTTGAAGATTATCACAATCTTCTTACAACACCTTTAAGGAGATTACCACAATCTTCCTTCAACACCTATGAATAGTATCACACTCTTCAACACCTAAGATCACCCAAGTGTGTTCTTACCACAATAACACTAACAAGGATATCTTATTTTGGTTGGGATAAATAGACTTTCCTTCTTTATACTATACGTACAGCCTCTCTGTCCTATACGACGGGGCCTATGATAGAAAAATTCAAGATTACAACTTAATAAATGAAGTATACAAACTTTGAGTGCAAGTGTAATCAAGAACAAAAAGCCACAGACCTCAAGATTGTGCAAGTGCAAGAACTTAGGCTATTACAACAAGAATGTAAAAATGAAAGCTTGGAGAATTTTTGCAGATTTCTTGTTGTATTGTATGCTTGTGTGTTGTTTTTGTGTCTTCAAATCATCATCTATTTATAGGAGAGTCTTCACCAACATAGGCTCCTCCTTCTTCACTTTTGTCTACAAAAAGGGATCACAAGATGTAGAAATATAGTACAAAAATGAAAAGCAAATCTTGTTGATAAGGAGTCCAACGGCACAAATTTATCTGTCAAAAAATTTCATAGGGCGACCGGTTGCCCTATAGAAAATTTTGAACGTTGGAAGGAATTAGTGCGATCCAGGTATCGTGCGGGGAGGGGCGACCGCCACGGGGAGTCCGACCGGTCACCCTAGTGGTCCGACCGGTGGGCCACTCGGGATCGGTCGCCCTCTTCAGTTATTCAAGTCCAGTACGTTCTGTTTCAAGTTTTTCATTCTCCAGGTACCGGTCGACCTTTTGCTCAGTCGGTCGACCTCCAACTTGGAATGTTGTCCGATTTTGTCAAAAATAAACTTAAAAAAATACTCTAAAAATTAGTAAAAATATTTTAAATCAATTGGGAGTATTTGGACAACTTTTATAAACATTGTTTAGGTGTAAAAACTCATTTAAACAAAATCATCAAAATCTTGATAAAAACATTTATCTAACAATCATGATTTTATTTGTTATTGTTATTCAATTAAAATAAAATAAATAAAGGTAAGTCAAATTCTTAACTTCATGTGCTTGCTTATTTTATTCTCTGTCAATTCTTTGATTAAAGAAATATAAAAAATACATTATAATGTATATGCAAAAAAAAAATCATTTATTAATTTAATTCTAGTAACAAAGTCAATATTTTATCATTAATACTTAAACTTAAAGCTTCTAGTCCTCCTATTTCCAATGTCTTAAAAATAATAAACATTAATCTAGTATATAAAAAAATTAATCCATTATTTTCATCGAGAGTCGGGTATTAAATAAAACTATGAAAAAGTGATAAGTCAAAATCTGAATTTTGAAACTCTATTAAATTGCACACAAAATATCTTTATTTGATAAATAATAAAACCAAAGATAGTCTTATGAAAGAAAAAATAAGTCAACAATTTTCAAGTGTCAAACTTCAATAATTAAATATAATACTAATTAACTTTTATGTTTGAATTTCTTTTTGCATTCTCTTATGTTTTTAAAAGTTATACATAATAAACTAAAAACTAATATAGTTTTTTAAATTTCATAAAGTCTTAGAAAGATACATTATACTATTAGAGTTTGTACTTGCAATTGAATTTGGCTATTTTGGTTATATTAATATTTACATATTTGTAAATTTTGTGAGTTGTATAGTTATGAAAATTACAATTATTCTTAATATACTGAAACTAATCTATATTTGTTTGAAGAGGCTGTAAATTTAAAATTGATCTCATTTAATCTCGTTGACAAAATCATATTATTTATTGTAAAATATAATTATATAAATCCATTTTAGTGCCTTTATTGAGAAAATGGTATATAGTACTTTAATCTTTATTTAAAATTTTGATTGAATTTTTGATCAAATAAGAAAATGTAGTTGCCAAAATTTTAGATATCAAGTGTTAAAAACCCTCCTTAACTATTCTCTTCCACCTTCTTATGCCCGGAATAATTCATATTACTTGGTACTAAACATGGTCACTTCACTCAAATTTATTATTATATATAGTTTAACACGATAAATTTGATACATAAATATTATTTTGAATATTTAGATTATTATATTGGTACCTAAATTAACATGCAATTTAAGAAATATTAATATTTGACATAAATATCAAACTATTTCATATTAAATAAGTTTAGTTTATTTATTTATTTTTTACAATTTCATATACATACAGTGACTTTCCATTTCTGATTCTTGTTTTCAAGTTTTTCATAATATTTGATTTTGTATAAATTAGAATAATTTGTACCCAATTTTATAATAATTGTCTTTGTGCTTGAATATTTATAAGACATAAAGGTGAGCTTTTAAAATGAACTAAGAGTTTATCGAAAATATCAAATTTCATGTATTATATGAAAGCCATTTAAATTTTCTTTAGAATTCACAGCTATGACCCACGTATTTTTTCAACTATTTACTGTTATTCTTTCAAATCTTTATAATATGCTTCATTTGGCTTAATCCTAAACTATCTATATATGTGAGATTAACCCTCTAAAATTATTTAGATCAATCTCAACTCATTAATGTCAAGTATAACCATTTATTTTTTAATATTTTTTATTCTTAGTTTTCACTCTTATTTGTTGTAGTTATTTAATTTACTTAGTTTTTATGAATGTTATGTTAGTATTTGAACTAATATATAATTACTTTCTTAATAGTCAAATTGTTACATATTAAATGAGTTTATTTATTTATTCTTTTGCATAGCAAATATGATCTTTTTAACTAACTCAATTTTAGCTCATGTTTCACTCTTTCACACCATTTTCTTAAAATTTAAATATTTTGGTATATATTTTTATTATAACTTATAATTTTTAAGGGTGTAACTTTCAAACGACATTCAAGTTTTATCACAAATGTCAATTTAATAAATATGGATTTTTTTATTAAGTTTGTCTTTTTTTTATAAATTTATATATATACAACTTTTAAAACTTTTTGCACTTGTTCTTAAAATTTATAGGATATAAATAATAATCGAAAGATTGAAATCGTAATATATTAAAAAATAATAAATTAGAAACTAAAACTTATAATGTTATATATAGAAAATTAAGTAAAAGTCATATTAACACATATAGTTAAAATTTAAAAGGTAATGTTTTTGTTGCAACAAACTTGTTTTGGTTCTTGTTTGCTTTTTTTTTTTTCCATGTAATCTTATTTCTTTTATTTTGTACTTTTTATTTTTGATATGGCTAATTAATAAAATATACTTGAAATTGCAATAAAAATAAAATATGAAACTCTCTTGTTTTCAATATTATTCTTTAACAACCATCAATAAATTAATTTTTAAATTGTATATTACTAATTGAGGAAGAATTTTTCGACCATAAAGCAATTATGTATTTTCTCTATTTTTATTTAAAATCAAAACCACCTAAAATATTTTTATTTTAGTTTTTCTTATCGTATATATTGTAATTTGATATTTTTCTTATAAATTATAATAAACATATTTAATTATTGAGAAAATTCAAAAGAATATAAGAAATATACAATTTTGCATCATACTAAATGTTAAATAGTTAAAAGTTTCTTCTATAACGACTTGTGTATATGTTTAGAACATATAGTTGAAGATTTTGAAACTTGGTTTAAATTTGAAATTGATTTTATAAAAAATTTAAAATATTCTTAGTGTTATGATTAAAAAAATATATTTTCAGATTCAAATATTTTTGGCTATAATGAATATCTCTCATATAATTAAACAAAAAATATTAAATAAATAACAAAAAAAAAAACTGTAGGAAAACATAAATTCTTAAATTTTACATAGTGTTGAACTTTAATGTTAAAATTTTCTCATATGAAGTCCTTATATATGCTTATCACATATGGTTAGAAAGCTCTCGAAATCTAGTTTAATATAAAGCCAATATTATTTGAAAATTTAAAATATTTCAAGAGTTATAGTTGAAAGAATAAATACTTTTAAGATAGAATGGATATAAATAGATATAAATAGATATAGATATAATGTGTGCTTTGATATGAATTGTGGAAGTTGTCAAACAAAAAGTTTGTGGTTTTAAAAAAAAATACGAAATGAGGATGTGATTTACAAAAGGTTCGTTATTTCTCAGTTTTGGATTGCAAAATGGATAATTCCAAAATCCAAAACCATGTTTGAACTAGTTTAAAAGTTTCAACTGATTCGCATGATACTTGTCTTTGAAGGAATGTCATCTAAATTAAACTTTCTAAATGGCTAGCTTAGTTTAAAAGTTATTACCATGTTGGAAAGATTACATAAATTTCCCAAAGCGTTAGTGCAAGCAAATCATGATTAGATGACTTGATTAATCAATTGATGATTGAAGAATGCAATCGAATGTCTGAATCTAAATTCGAGAGTCTCGGCGAAGACTAGAGTAAACAGTATTGGAACATTTTTAAGAGTTTCAAACTAATCGGGATTTGTGGGTAGGGGGTGACCACACTTTTCGTCACACGACTTTTCATCATGAGAATCCTTAGTTGCATCTGTCACACAGAAGGTATTGCCAAAAGCATTGTAACACCAGAGCCAAAAGCAAAACAACACCTTTGTAGACTAAAAGGCATACGAGAACCAATTGAGGTTTAAGGTATTGTCAAAGGTGTTGTAACACACAAAAAGTAGACTCATAACGAAGTGAGGTCCGAGGTGCTACAGGAAAGTGTGACAACATCAAAAACCACTCGTTGGAACAAGGGTCTAACAAGAATTTGTTGGAGGTTCTAACGGAAAAAGAAGAAAGGAAGCGAGGTTAATGCTAATGAAGTTATGTAAATTTTGGGATAATCTGGTGTTGAAAAAGGATGCCAAAATGTGGGAAAAGTTGTCTTAATAGTCAACCACAAATTGAATAAAATACCACTTAAAGATAAAGATATGACTCTTTACGAGTTGTAGAGGTATCGTAATCCTTCTTATAAATACCTTAAATTGTGTGGGTGTTTGGCTAAAGCAACAATACCTGAACCAAAACAAGTTAAAATTGGACCAAATACAATTGACTGTGACACTGTGGGATATGCATACAACAAAAATGCATACACAAGTCAAAAATCCGAAAATGACTAAGAGTATCATAGTCGAATGAAGGAATCTAGTATTCTTTGAAGATATCTACCCTTGCAAAGAAAAGATAGAAATGAGTACTAATAAAATAACTCACGAAAAAGCGCAAGTGGTTTAACACCAAGTATTAAAGAACCAAGACGTACTAAAAAGTCTAAAACGGCTAAGTCTTTTGGACCTAACTTCATAATATTTATTTTAGATGGTGAGCCAAACTCGAATAAAAAGAACTCTAAGTAGTTCAGATATTTCGCTCTAGGAAGAAGCTTTCAATAGTGAAATCAAATTTATTCTACAAAACCATATGTGAGAGTTGGTTGACTCTGTTGGTCATAAACCTTTAGGATATAAATGAATCTTATAGAAGAAGTATAAAACAAATGAAACTACTGATAAGTAACCCCAACATGCAGCCAAAGGCTTTAAACAAAGAGAACGGTATGATTTCTTTGATAAATATTCTCCAGTAACGATAATAGCATCTATTTGGGTGCTTCTCACGATTGTTGTTTTGCACAATTTTGAGATTCACTAGACGGCATTTTTAAATATAGAGATAGATGCGGATATCTGCATGGAATACCCGGGCCCCATAGAACGCAAGGTATTTTAAGAAAGATCCCAGGCCCACTGTAGACCGTATCCCAACACCCTACTTACCAAGCAACACAAAATGCGATATGACAGCCATTTTCCCTTTCATTAAAATGCAGTGACATGACACTTGAAAGTTCATATTTAGTTCAGTACACTCTAAAGTCTCATGGAGACCCAGTCAGACCTTCGAATGATATCCTCAGAATCTCTTTGTTTATCTACAATCCCGTTTCTTTTCCTATACATCTACCGATCATATGGGAATTCCAAGTTGTTCTCAGCAACTTTGAATGGCTGAGGGTGTTGACCAGAGCAGTGCAAATTCCACATCTTGAAGTAAGCACGCTCCAAATTCCTCACCTGAAAAAAAGTCAATAAATCCTCAATGTTTTATATCGTATGGGCGATAAAAGCAGCACAAGGAAATGTCTTATATTGTATGGACGATAAAAGCAGCACAAGGAAACACGTAAGATAAGATCCTTAATAGCAGTGTGTATAAAAATGCCAATGAAAAATACACTGAAATATGGATGGTCATTACTAACCCAGCGTGCAGTGTCAAATAGTGGGCAAGTTAAACGTGCAGCCTTCAATCTGTTGGTAAGATCTTGGAGATTTGCACGATTCAGCGCCAAAGAAACTGCCTTCTCTTCATACTCTTTCATGCTGTGCAGCCAAAGATGAGGCAGATGAGATACCGAGAATATAAAAATTAAAAAGGCAATACCAAATGAGTACCAAGTGGCCACCATCTAAAAGGCATAGGTCCAACCAATTATTTAGTAGATAAGCTAAACCTTCTGATGGTTTTGAACAAACAACCACCCAACCCAAAAAAACACAGGCACACCAAAAACAGGCATTCATAGGGGAAGGCAATATATTCATGCCAATGGCAAGTGCTAAGTGGGAGCTGGGACAGCATAGGGAAACGTATAATTTGGTACATCCTTATGAAGCGTGATAACTAATTACTAAAATTAGATTTCTGCAAGGGATAATTACAAGAACTATCCCTGAGGTTTGGGTTAATTGTAATATTTTTTACAAATGTAAGGGGGGTGCTTGAAATGTTTTTCCTTATGAAGAGGGTAAAAGTGTAACACATAATCAAACCTCTGGGGATAGTTTTTGTAATTATCCATTTCTGCAAACAAAACATAAGGTTGTGATTTTTTTTTTTTTTTGAGGAAACATAAGGTTGTGATTGATTGTCCTTCCATTCTGTTCACTTTCATTTTATGAGTGAATAGTGATGAATTTTTTGTACATAATGAAAGTTTGATGTGTAGCGAAAAGATAATGATTATATTGATGTGATTGAGAATCTTTTAGAGATTTTGATTGTTTGTAGATGGAAATAATAGTTACAATATAATACATGAAAATTGAATAAAAATAAAAAATTGAACAAAAAATAAGCAATATAGATCTCATTTTATACCGTTTGTTATCAAGATTAAGAGAAAAAAATAGTGATAAATCAAAGAAATTATCGAAATTCGTTATATGAATAGGAGAAGAGAGAAATAAATAGTATAGTTGAGACTTGAGTATTGAGAAGTTTGTGTGTGTGTGTGTGTGAGAGAGAGAGAGAGAGAGAGAGAGAGAGAGAGAGAGAAGTGAGTTATTTTAATTTTTTTCGAGAGACCAAATATGCGATTGTTTATGAGAAAATATACTATTCTCTCACTTTAACCTTTTTCATTTTTTCTTTAAAATCAAAAACACATTTTTTTTTATTACACACACAAAATTCACTCACTCACACATTTCTAACCACCAATCACATCCAATCATTATTTTACTATTTTTAAATCAAATCAACTTTCATCATTACATATCCATTCACTCTCAAATTTTTTAAAAACTTCCATCAGAATTGTTTTTCACTATTCAAAATAAAAGAAAATTTTCAAATTGAAAGCATATCCAATCGCAAATTTTCGAGAGAAATGAGATTTTCTTTTTAAAAAAATCATTTTTTCCACAAAAATCACACATCCTACAAAGCTCAATGAAAATTTTGGAAAAAAATTTACAAGCAGTCGCAGCCTAAATGATTGAGTCTCTCATTATTGAGAGAGAGAGTCGAGGTGAAAAATTGGCATTCACCATACTACCCTTAAACCCATAACACAGCAACAAAGAGAGGAGGGTAGGGGAGCACAAAGAAGAAAAGAAGAGAAACTTGATAGCAATGCGCTATGAAAATGCTCTCCCAAGAAATGATTAGCACCTCTCATAAGCTGGTGAAAAGTTGAAACACTTACCTATGCACAATCATCTCTTCACCAACTCCTGTAGCCAAACATAGTGAACCAGCAACTCTCGTAGCCATTTTCTCAAGAGGAAGAGTAATCATTGGTAGACCCGCCCAGAGAACATCCGTCCCAGTAGTGTGTGCATTGCAAAGTGGCCTACTCAACAGGAAGCCAGGAAAAATAATTAATGAAAATTCATCGAATACTCATTGCATCAAATGGTTTATGCTATGCTTATACAAAGAAGCTCAGGAAATACATACGTATCAAGAAATAGGTCCGCTAATGAGCTACGTCTGATGTGCTCCTGTTTCATAGCAACATCTGTGAAAATTATTTGGTCTGATTGCACGCCCTGGGCAGCAGCACCTGGACAAAATAACACATTCAGTCAATGTCCTCCAGAAGTACATTTTTGCATTTTTCAGTAAAGAAGAGAAGTCTTTTTATATGATGCCAGGCATAGATGAATGACATACGTGCACGAAGCCTCATCCGCCTGCGGCCGGAAATCTAAGAAGCCAAAGTGCACTATTCGGAACACGCTTAAGAATATTGCACCTGTGCACATATTCAAGACAATTCCCTAAGCATTACAATATTTGCAACATATCAATTGCCCTATTTTAATTTAAACAATATTTACCAGGTCGTAAAAATCTCAGGGTCCATCTTGTAAAGTTGATTGAAACAAGCAAATATAAATTTGTCCTCAGGCAGTCCGTAGTCCGACCGCTTGGGTTGGCACTTTGGATCCAGTACATCAAGATTTTTCTTAAAGACATGCAAAATACGGTGGCCAGTCAGCATAAACCAATATTCAAAATTTTCAAAAAAAAAAAAAAAGTCAAATTCTCAATGTTTACCTGTTTATAATCATTCACAAAGTAGCAATGAGGTACATGGACGATCTTCTCAGAATATATATGTGAGTAAGACAAAGGTGAGACAAACTGCAAGAGAAGTTGGAAAAACAGTTAAATGGAAGCAGCCTAAAACTATGGAAACAGGGTTGTCCAAAAACAGTAAAAGCACTCTGATGCTAGGGGAAGAGGCAGATAAAAAACCATCACAAGTAAAACAAATTCGTACAATAGATAAGTAATAATACCTCATCAGAGACCAAATAATGTATGTAGCTCGCTCCTGTGGTCCCAGGAAATCCCATATAGGAAACCTGAATAGGAGCAGGCTGCATGGCAAATATTTCATTTCTTGCCCCCTGCAATAACGCAGATAGAACCACAGCCATTCTTTTTATAATCAAATTCACAAGTAGCAAGAAGCAGAAACCAAGCAAATTAAATGATGAACAAACCAGAGAAATGAACAATCATAACATTTTTATACCTTAGTATATCCATTAAGGTTGACAAGAATTTGTATCTGATCCTCATTGATCATCTTTGCAATCATATCAGACGCCATAGATGACACGTCAATAAAGTGCTCCGCTTCTGATTGGATTCGCAGCCTCCACTCAGTGCCATCATTTGGACTTAATGCATAGCAGAAAACCTGCAAGGAGAACAGCAATCTTATAACACTATCAAGAATGAAAATCAGAAAAGTTTAACCAATTCAAATACATAAAACACACTAACCTCAACATTTGCTCGGTCATGCATGCCAAATACTGAACCCATGAGGTGTGACAAAGGGTGGTTACCGAAGTCACTGCTCACGTATCTGAGAGAGACGGAACATAATAAACAGATATCTCACTTTTGGTCCACTGGAAAAGAGAAAGTCGTTCTGAAGAGCAATCCTGAAAAACCTTCAATAAACTTACCCGATTCTTAACCGGACATTCCTGCCCCCACTCCTTAGAGGTAGTGGAGGAGGATGGTTAAAAGGAGGAAGCGAATAACGGGATGCCACAACCGAACAGTGTGCAGCATATTTCCAACTGCACATATTAAAGCAACTTATTAGGAAATTTACGACGGAAATTGGATAAACACAAGAAAGTAAATAGCAAAGTCTCTTACCTGATCTCTAGTGCAAGCATGGGGTCAAGCGGATAAGCTATTGCATGGAAAGGTTGCACGCTTGGAATAACTGACATCTACAATAAATAAAAGTTAGACTCAAATGCCACTTATATCTGATAAGGATAAACAAGAACAACTCATGGCTATTATTGAACCGATGAAGGAAGGACTCTTTTGGTGGCCAGAATGAGATGGGTTAGTGAGTTTGCAGAAGCAGATTTTTGGCAAACCTTAATCTGTCTCCTAAGTATGCCTTCAACTTCAAGAAACATCTTCTCCCGATCATCCCAATCGCAAACGCACTGAGGTAAATGCCATTGGACAAGACAATCACATTAAAGAAAGCCCATCTACTTAAATACAGAGAATCAAATGAATAACATCACACAATTATGATTATTTGTTCCTTTCATATCATAATGTAATGTACCACAAGCCATAAATTCACCCACCAAGGAAATCCAACAGCTGTTTCAATGTTAAACCAGAATTAAATAGCAAACTCGTGAGAGCCGCCTGGTACTTTGGAACACAGGCCAACTATAACAATTCAAATGTAATGCAGTATATGCAGAAGCCATCAAAAGATAATGTAAAACAAGCTCATTGTCCTGATCAACACATAAAACCAAATTGATCGTCTCGAACCTGCGAATGCAGTTCTAATAACTAAACAAAAAATCATTTCATCGGGCAATCTACTTGGTAACTTAAAAACTTTCTTTTTCATTCACTTTTAGACTACAATTATTACGAAGTAAATCTTTACCATGATTCCTCCTTGAGTTACAAAAATCCATTATTAAATTTCTCATCTGTTTATATAGACGTGAATTTTACTTGAAAAGCGGACAATAGGATCATGTCCATCTGGAAACAGTTTAGGTGATGACAACACAATATCCATCTCAGGGTCACAGATATAAAACATATGACATCGCATACTTGCAATGTTTAAACCAATCTAACGCAAAGTGCACTGTGCAATCCTCGAACATTCTCTTCACTTTCCAAGCAGAGATGAATAAGATGTGATGGTCAATATCAATTTTACCCATAACATCAGTTCAAGAACCCTACCATCCAATTGAACAACCTGAATCTGCTCAAAAGTTCAGCTTGATAGAGATTCATTCAGTAAAGTCAATATTGGCCTATATTATACCTCATGATTTGTATTTCTCTATTTTCCTTCTGAGCACGTAGCAGATGCGTCATTATGTACCTTAGAAACTCCACTTTATGATCCAACTCAGTATTCAATCAACATTAAAAGTTACTTGTTTCAAGAATCCTAATCATCAAATTTCAAAAGCAATAATACTTCAGCATGCAAGTTTGTGAGTTTCTCAGCTTGCCACAATAGAACTATGATTATCAGTTTAATCAATTTGGCAACAACGCAAAGGTCCCACGTCAAACAATTCAGGTCATAAGAGCAATTAATAAATAGTGTATGTTCATATAATATACACTGTAACACAAACTGACGGAACCACACACAGATCAATATCTGTGTTGAAGAGTCGCCATTTGGATGTTGTCAGATAACTTATTTGGTTAACATAATTTGTACTCGAGCATCAAGAATGTGGAAAACCACAAAATCAGTCATAGACATACCTGCAAAGTGTGAAGAAGGTTACAAGTTGCCTCTGGGAAATCTGGACGCAATACCAATGCTTGCTTATAGCTTTTAATTGCAGCTTCCACATGACCACTGCAGGTAGCCAAATAGAAGTATGTAAACATGCAACATATTAATCAACCATAAATATATAGGTCTAAAATCTCCTAATAACAAATTGTGTTTGATCATAGTAAAACCAATATATTGCTGGCTCAGAACTTTTAATTGCTGCTTCAGCAAAATCACAGCAGTAGCCAGATCAAGGTATGTAAAGCATATTTGGCTCACGAATGTGACGTGTTAGTCCTCCAGAACTAGTTACAATTATCTACCGGAGAAGACATAAAATGGACCTGTCCTTGTAAGCTGAAGCCAAATTAGCATGAGCTTCAGCCATGGTCGGTCGGATGGCAATAGCATGCAGATAGTCTTGAATTGCTTCGTTAACTCTTCCAATTTCTTTGTAAGTGTTGCCACGGTTGACAAGTCCATCAACAGCCAATGGATCAATTCTGAGAACCTCATTGTAGCAAGATATTGCATCTGCATAATTACCCTGCAATTGAATCAAAGAAAATTGCAGCTTTCTTATACATCATGTTAAAAAGTGAGTGAACAATTAATACTAACATCAAGCAACAGTTCCTTGTTATGCAAAACTACTTTTGAGTTCTTTTAAGTTTTAACAACGCTGCTGACCAAGAATTTTGAAGAATGAAACAACATTATACCTGTTGTTTGTATATTATAGCTAAATTATTAAAAGGTGCAGAAAGCCCTGTTGTAACAGATAGTGTCGTCTTGTAGCATTGAGCTGCAGCACTCATATAATTCCTAAAAACAATTAAAAGATATTTCATTATCACCAAGAAGACAACACAAAAGATTAATGTGACAAAGAAGCCCAATACTAGAAACACAAAAATTAGCACAACTCAGTCGCATTGACATTAAACATACCACTCCATATATATATTTCCAAGATTGGTAAGTGCTTGAGGATGACTAGGTTGCAGAGACAGGCATTGCTTCATAAACAAAAAATATGAGAATCAGTAAATGCAAAAGACCAATTACACATTACGCACTTCAATCAGATTGAAAAATAACTAACTCGGTAGCAATGGATTGCTTCCTCTACTCTTCCAGCATCCTTCAACGCATTACCCTGGCAATAGAAGTACATCAAAAATAGAATAGGAAAAACATCTAGTGAATCTTTTATGTGGAAATGTAAATCGAACCAAGTTATTGTATGCCTCCAAGAATCCAGAGTCACAAGCAATAGCTCTCTTGTAGTTAAGTATTGCCATATCAAGGTTGCTCTGCTCATAGTATACGCTAGCCAAGTTACCTGCAAAAGTTGCTTTACAATATCAAAAACTCCAAAAACAATTTGCCAATGACACGAGGCAAATTATTATGAAGAATTTAAAACAATTTCACAAATTAAATATAAAATTTAGTCATTTTATATCATCCAAACTACACATAACGAACATCTGATTACTACAGGAGAAGATGGCTTGATATCAATTTATAGAAGCTGATATTCATGTACTATTAGGGGTGCGTGTCACAAGCAATGCATGTGCATAGTTATTTGAAACTATACAAAAATAAATGCGTTGAATTTTTATGTAACTTACATTATGTATGCTTATATGACACTGATAGATTAATACATGCTCAAATTGATAGACCAACATAAGATATAGGAAAGACAAAAGAGAAATAAGACTAGGGATGGCAATGGGGCGGGGCGACCCAGCACAGGTCACAGAGCGGGTCGTCCTGTGTTGGGAAACAAATTATTATTTTTAAATATTTTTATCTTGTATTTTATATTATTAATAGTTTCTTAATTTTATATTTTGTATTATAAATGCATATTATATATAAAATTTATGATTATATATGTTAAATATAATATTAAATACATAAAACAATATTATCTTATATAATATGCATGTACAAGATATATTAAATATATTTTAAAAAATAAAAAATAAAAACTGCACGGGGCGAGGGTGATACCCAGGCCCGCCATGCCACATGTAGCGGGGCGGCGCGGGTCTTGATCAGGGCAGGGGCGAATTCCCATCCCTAAATAAGACACCCATTTTTAGGTAGTTTTTCGACAAAAACCAATGACACCAATTTGACATTTTAAAAGTCACCAAGTTTTATTCAGGTTTTTCTTATGGGTAGGATTGAAGTAGGTCTCTCAATGAGTGTTGCACCTCATTAGTTGATTCAAACTTCCTATGCAACCCAAGTGATGAAAGTAGAATTTCCACTGTCATGATACATTTAGAAGAGATAACTACAATTTTTAGCATATAAGCAATGGAACCTTTAACTTTCCTGTCTCTTCACTCTTATCCTCTTCTTTTCCACCTATTATGAATACTAGAAGAACAGGAACAGCAACTTCAATCATTGCCATGCCATTCCAACCTCCAGCAAGGCACCTTATTTGTGCATCTAAACCATTCAAAGCACAACTTCCCTACTAAACCCCCAAACAGAACTCATGCAATTTAAAGCTCCATTTTTCTTTTCTTGACAACTTTAAAGTGTTAAGATCCCCTGCACCAATGATATTCCAGACATGCCAATAAAATGCAAAAAAACAATGTCAACTTATATATTACATTTAGGGTTATAGTTAGTTGCAGCCACATGCAGTACAAAAATAGGTGAACAATATAGTGCCTCTCAAAAAACACATGCCCCTTCTCAAATGAAAGAACAGTTTGGCATGTTTACCACGATAACACTCCCCATAAAATCACTCACCGAAAGCCATAGCATTGTCTGGTCGTGACTGCAGCGCTCGTTGATAACATACAATAGCCTCTTGTGGCATTCCCAAGGCCTGGAAACACAAAGAATATTTGTCTCTCCCCGATTCTTGTCCTTGCATTTGCAACCTTATAAGCAAATGCATAAGCTTACCTTGTAAACATTTCCCAAATTCAAGTAGGCATCCGAGAAGTTTGGCTTCAACTTGACAGCTTCCTGTAAATATCACAAACAACGTAAGAAGGGCTCACAATATCATACAACCAACCATACCCTAACATAAAGCAAAACAAATGACTACCACGTCACCAGCAAGGCTCTAAAGAGCTTATATTCCAACTAAAATAAATCGGCAACTCCTACCTTGTAGTACTGCAAGGCCCTGTTAAGATCACCAGCCTCCATAAAAAGACCAGCAAGATTAGACCATGCAATTGCAAAAGTGGGCTGTATCCCAAGAGCGTCCAAATAACAATTGTATGCCTGAGCAAGGAAAGATAGCTAAGAATCTTTCAAAAAATTAATATCACAGGCTCACAGCTGACAGACTTCACCATGAAAAGCAAGTGCGTGTAGTAATGAACGGAGAATCTCAAAAGAGACAACTTCTTGTTTAGAAAAAATGAAGAAATATCTCAGAAAGAATATAGATACCAGTTCAGTTTTCATATTTAAAACCAGAGCAAAATTTTAGCATATACATGAACAGAAACGTTAACCACAGAACAAATAAAATATGAACCTAGAAGCTTACCATTACCAAAAACCATGCTTATAAATATCACAAGTTAACATCAATTTAGGCACAAAAACAAGTAGATTTAGGATAGTAAACAAGTTAAAGAAGATTGGTCATTTGCTATCTTTACCTCTTGCACTAATCCTTGAGCTTTCATCAGATTTCCAAGGTTACTATGAGCATCAACCTAAAACAAACATAAATTGAAATAGATAGGAGAAAAATCTACAAAGTGAGAGACATACTCCAAGAATCACAAATAGAAATATACCAAACGAGGATTTAAAGCGAGAGCTTGACGACAACATTGGGCAGCCTCAGTTAGCCTCCTTTTCCGCATATAAGCACTAGCTAAATTTGACCAAGCATCAGCAAAATTAGGCCGAAGCTGCAAGTGCAATTTGCAGAAATGTCGTTATTTATGCAAGATTTGGTAAATGGCTATTACATGTGCTCTCATGGAGCTTCCTCAGCCACCTACTTTATGACTTTAATGCCTTTTCATATCGTTTCTTATGTTTGTAAGGAATAAATATAGCTAATAGGCAGCCAACCACATTAGATACACTAGGATGTATACTGTTACAATAACAAGGCATAAGACAGAACCACAAAACCTTTTCTAACAATGCATGAGACAGAACCATGAAACCTAAGAGCACTACTATACAGAATGTGAAAACCATTAAGATTAACAACAGTAGTTATCCCAGGAAGAACAATATGATCATACTCAGCAGAGCAGCAACCTCTTGATAAAACGAATATGCAAAAAGAACACTTTAAAGTAAATGGGATTAGTACATTCTGGTAAAGACACTCATGATTTACCATCAAGTGAGTGCAAAGTTTCTGGCGTCTGGGAGAATTTTATGCCAATTGCCATTGAACAACTGAATTCAAAGGTAAGGAGAATACTTAAAGCTAGAGCAGGCCGTAGTATGCTAAGCTTCACTTACTTAGTGATAAGGTAGACCACCAAAAAAGATCCCTTGAGAAAATCTCAATCCAGAAAACCCAATAAATCCAAAGGAGGAACTCTCTAAATGAACCCACTCCATCAATACTATGTTCCATCAACATCATCAAGACAGTGGATAATTAGGTAGTAGTAATAGCTAATACAAAACTTTTCACCATACTGCAGCCTTAAGACCAGCACCCTTTCTAGATAGCGAAGCAAAACAAGTAGAATTTCAGAAGCTATTAAGACTGTTCAAGAGATTATCACAGATTATGTTCCTATGCCACACCCATAAATCATCTCTCAATCATGTATAGCATTACAAGTAGCCATCACAGGCAATAAATGATTGATTTCAATCATCTGTGAAGTCACAACATCTCCAAGGATCCATTTTCAGAAAGACCCCATTCTTAAACATATTATAAATTCATTTCTCGACTGATATTTTGTCCTTTCAGTGAAAGTAGATTGCAGAAGACCTTCGAGTGTCATGAACCAGACATGGTGGTGAAGTAACCTTAGAAAGGATGCAACACGAAAAAGATAAAATTTTCTATTTAAATCCAAAACACCCAACACCGGAAATAGAGAATGTATCTATTAAAGTCCCAACAACAACACCATTCAAGTCAAACAAACGCTTCCCCCAAAACCCCAACGTAGGTAAAGGCTCAGTGAAACTGGAAAATACAGTGTGCTGAATAAAACATAACTTTAAAATTTCAGCACTTTGGAGCGACTATAGAATGCACAAATAACAATACATTGGACATTGGTTCAAGTTTAATCTCTCAAAAGCAAACGACTCTGTAGTTGATTTTCATATATTTCCTTTTCCACTTGCTAGTGGGTGGAAAAAGTAAAATATAAACTCATATTGCTACAAATTCAAAGAAAATGTTAGACAAACCTCGATTGCAATCAAGTAATAGCGAATGGCAACGTCGATATTGCCTTTCTCCTGCCAGAAAAAAAGGAGCAACACATGTTACATGACAGCTTTTTCACTGCCAAACTAAGACAAATCTTGAAAGATACAAACATCACAAAAAATACCTTCCAAGCATTTGCCATATTTCCATAGCACTCGGCAAACTGTGGATCAATTCGAAGAGCTTCTTCATTCTTCGCAATGCACAAATCAAAGTCATGCAACTAAAAAGCAAAACAGCACAAAGCTCAGTTTCAAATGCTTGCATTCAAACTCCCAAGTGCAAATTTATCAAATAATAATAATAATAATAATAATAATAATAATAATAATAAAGAGTAGAAGAAGAAAAAGAAGAGAAGAAGAAGAAACAGCTGCAGCGACAGCAGCAGTAGGCAGAATGAGATATAACATGTAACTTAAGAGTAACCTGATAATAAACTGCGCCCAAAAGAAGAAGGTTATCAGTGCGACGTGGATTTCTCTCATATACAGCCTTGCTCTGTTCTAGTGCCTGTTTATACTTTCCAGCTTTGTAATTTTGATGAGCAAGATTCAACAGCATGTCTTCATCAACTGCATCACAAGGCATAAGAATGTTACACCAAGATAACATCTAAATTTATAGTGGTATAGCAGAACTTATATTGGCATCAACTGTTTGTTTAAAAGAAGAGAAACCAAAATATAGCAGCATTTGTTTTCATCATTCTAGAGCACATAGGCTCAAAACTTACACAAAGAATCAGCCACATCGTTCATGAAATAAAAACAAAGTCCATTAATAAATCATGTTTACCCTCAACAAGTTAGGTATGATTTGGCTTCCAAGATTATAACTATCAATTGACTGCAATCAACACTTTCACCACATCCCATGTGGAGTAAGACAGTATTTCCGATCTTTTTCCCTTCCAACCATCATCAATAAGTTATTTCACCAATGAAGAAAAAAAATGGCGTTCAGAGTACATTTTATATCATCTAAATGGGGATATTTGCCCAAGCCCTTACAAATTCACTATTATTTTTGGTCCAACTTAGGACAAGGAAACTTAACCTAACAAATTCCTCAGAAGAGGAATAATGGCGTCTACATTCCTTTGGTTTTGGTAGAACTCAAGAAATCTTTTCCTTCGATCATTGTAATCACCAAAAATTAAACCTCTGGAAAAAAAATAATACTATAATCATAAATTAGCAAAAATATAAACAGCAATGCTATTTGTGTTGCTTAATGAAGCTGCTGTCAAATATCTCAGCACAGATTTACTATGATACTTGAGCTGGCATAGTCGCTAGATATTCTTCATCCACTAGCAAGCGCAAATAGAGTGCTTTCCAGAACAATAAACAGGTTGGTGTTTTTCTTCATTTGACTATAAATTATCAAAGTAAAGCACCCTTTTGCAGAAAGAACATAGTATTGACTACATATAGTACCCAGTCTTTGTTTAAGGTACCTAAGACAAAAATATTATGGCATTTCGAAAACATCAGCTAAACAAAAGTGGAAATTTAATCAGCTGTTACGTTTTTTTTTTTTTCAAATTTGGACGTAAAATTTTAAAAGTTATGATTATCTCAATCGTAAAAACAATGTCAAGACTCAAATTACATACTTAGATCAAAATCTCATCCGACCCTTAATATTCATATCCATGTTAAAAACTTTTTTCTATTATAAAAGCAATTACTTTCCATAAGTTGTTTTTCCATATTAGTTTGCCTTCTCAGCAATAACACGCCTCATTCATCAAACGGCTGTATTAAATAAGGAATCCTAATCCAAATCCTCACCATATCAGCCATAATAGGCTATTTTTCAAATAAAAGTCCAAACTAATAACACCATAGATTGAATACCCTAGCATCATCTCGTCTAAATATCAGTATCATTCTGGTCTCCTGAATCCAATAAACAAATAGAATCCAAACAAAAATTTGTCAGGAAGCCTACAATAAAAGCTAAAACCACTTAGAAAGGACCAACATATGTGACTGGACAGGTGGCAAGTGGTTTGGAAATATATGGGCCCTGAGGAATAAAAGTCCTTAGGCAATCTCATTCAGAGTAAAATAAGTTATGCCTGACACAAAGTTTAGTGAAACTGTAACCAATTTTAAATTTGTTAATCATTATAATAGAGTCATAAAAAAGTTTAGTTACATTGAAATTTAAAAGTGGTGTATAAGTTCAAGACAAAACGAAATTAGGTATGGGTTTACACTAAAATCAATGAATCCATAAACCAATGAACTTTTAGTCTTAAACCAAGTGGAGATCATGTAAAACGCTAATCAGATCCTAAATTAACAATATTTACATTATTGTCTAGCACCATAGAGTTCAAGTTTTAATTTAACAATCAGTCTGAATGTAAAGAACATCCAGTTGAGAAAATACCAACTTCTTTTAATTAAGTGGTCTTATGATTTTTGAAATGTCTTTAGACTGAGAGGCAATGCAGACATTTCCGAATAAAACTCAAAACTTGAGGAAACACATCCTCCGTACTAAAACAGCGATAGCTCATTTTCAAAATCCAAGAGAACATGAATTCAAAACCCAAGGATCCAGCTCACCCATTAACTCAAACATCAGTGTCTTACAACTACACAGACGCAACAATTCATCATATAATGATAAATCAATATGAAGTCTGAACAAACTTAACAAGCAATAATAATATAAATAAACTCAATAATTAAAACGCTTCATAATAATAGATAAATATGTCAAAAAAGGTGGCTTCCAAAATTTTTCATGCCCTAGAATCGTTTTTTTAAAACAAAAACAAAAGTAAAAGAGAAACCAAAAGTTGATGAAATCAACATCATACAGGAATTTTCCCCAGCCAGATTGTCAGATCATCACTACCCGAGAGTGCATAAAATTCCAAATTATAAAGTTCTATAAAGAGACTCATAAATACCCAGAAAAAAGCTATATATATATATATATATACCGAATGAGCTCAAACCCCTAATTCTTGAAGCACACAAAATAAATTCATCAAACAATAAAACGACATAGCAAAATCACTCACCTTACCCCAAAAAAAAAAAATAGTAGAATATCTCTCTGATTAAAAAAAAATACTAAAACTAAAAAAATCTGAAAAACAAATTTAAAAAGCTACAAAAAAAATCCGAACCTTCACGGGAAAGCTCCGGGTTGATGTTACTCGTGGAGGCCAAGGCCAAGGATGAATCCTCCCGGTAATGGTCGGCGGAGACATTGTACGGAACCCTCGCGACCTGCTGCTGCTGCTGCTGTTGTTGTAACTGCTGCAGATTCAGATTGTAATGCCGCGGGTCGCTCTGCAACGACAGCATGGTTTCCGATCCACCCGATTACGATCCCCGCCGAAGAATTATTTTCATACAATCAAATCAAAATTCAACAATCCACCAGAAAAAAAAAGAGGAAATACGGAATGGAATTAAATTGGGACAGAAAATTGCCCTACTTCACAAGGTTTTTTTCATGGAAAATTTTAGAAATTTAATTTATATATTATATTTATGAGCTCAAGAGAGAGAGAGAGAGACATTATAGAGGACAGAATAAGAAGAAAAAAGAAAAGGAATAGAGAATCCCCTTTTCTTCGTCTCGGTGTTTTTCCTTTCCGTCACTCTTTTTAACTGCGATTCCTCTAGAACTTGGGAATTGGGAAAGACGTTTTGACCCTCGGTCTTTGTTCAAATGAGTGAATTGGTACAAGATTGAGGTTTTTTTTTTTTTAAGTACAATGGGGGAATTTGGGGAGGGGACATACACACTCATGGGATCAGCAGCACACCAGGAAGAAACCTTCTTTTAAATAGTCCAATCGAGTTGTTGCCCCTGTCGGGTCATTCACCCTTACAACATATGTCTCAACCACTAGAGCACAAGGTTGTTCTCGGTACAAGAATGAATTAGTCTGGCACTCGAGAAACAAATTAAGTTAATAATGACAATAAATTATAATTTTTTTATTCCCTTAAAAGAAAGATTATATTTTTTAAAATAAACGTAAAAATATATAAAATAAAGGGAAAAATTTCTGATCACAAGCCAATAATATAACTTAAGTATGGGTCTCATTAAAACCTATTAAGGTAAAATCAACCATTGGCAAAGAAAATGTACCCTTAAAAGACAAAACATCCATACGAGAATGCATAAATAAAAGCACTAAATAATCACTCTAAAATCTTCACTATCATATGAATCCACTTCATCAGCATGGTCCTCCCACCTTTTGGTAGCATCCACGTTTAAGGATTTGAAGCTATCAGATTGAACATCGTCCAAAATAGTGATGTTATGAATCGGAGGAGTCAGGCCTTGGTGGACATCACAAAGAAATTGTTGTTTAGAAGCCACCAACGACTTATCCCGAATAGTCTGACAAAGAGGGTGAATGGGCTTGGCCAACTTGTATTTAACTGTCCGCGACAGCCTATTGGTATCGAAAAAAGTGGGCAAGATGTCCTTCGTAAAGAGTGAGGGTATCCTAGATGTAGTATTCAATGCGGTGTTATCCAATTCTGAGTGTGCATCCAAAGTATCCAACGAACATTCCCGTTGAATTGCAGGATTCAAAGGCGAAGCCAGAGCGCGCTAGCAATCACATCCACGGCCTTATCTTTATCACCCTGGTTGCCCATGGCCATATCCAAAATCGGCCACAACCTCTAAAGCAACAAAAGAATTCCCCATAGTAAAACCATTGAATTTACCAAAAGGAACAGGAGAAGAAACATCAACCTTTGTAGGAGAATGAACCACAATAAATTATAATAAAATTGATCAAAATTAAATTAATAACGACTACAGATTCTAATAAAATTGATTATAATTAAGTGAATAAGCTTTTAAAAATATGGTTAACTTAGCAGTGAACTGAATTCATAGATGTGGCTAAGTGTTTGAAAGGTCACTTCAGCGGAAATTTAGTAGAATTGAGTTTGCTGAAGTAAAAGTAGATTGAGTGATTTTAACTTTAAAAAAATTGGTCCAAAGTTAAATTATACTTGAATAAGCATTATGCTATAAATAACTTGTGCAGTTTGAGTATGTTGTGTGATAGATAATTATGTAGTGCTAGTGTATGTTCTATGCAGTAAATAAAACAAGTAAAGATACATCAATTATATTGGTGATCGGAGTAATCCTCCCATAGCCCATTCTTCCCTTATCTCCAATGGATAAAATTCACTATAATTTATTATTTATTCAATGTGTGTCACGTGTCCTCTTATCAAAAGACACTCTTTGGATTTATCTAGAACATCATCGAACCGAGGGATTTGCAACGAATCTATTCTGAATATTTCTGACATAGTTGACTTGGATTCAACAAACTAGATTCAATTGACGGACTTGACTTGGCTTACTTGAATGATTTTGTTGATGACTTGTCGTTGAACACATCAACGACTGGATTCAAAAAAAAATTAAAAATTATAACTCATTCGTTACTTCAAGTAACGACTGTGGAGGGGGGGTTGTGACGACAAGGTTGTCACAAATAAACTTTCAGGAATTGTCGTCACAAAAGATCTTAAATTACTTGTGTCAATATTGTCGTCACAAATAAGTTTGACGTCATCCGGCGAAAATCTTTTCTGACGACTTATTTGTGGCGACACTATTGTCACAATAACATTTGTGGCGACGACGGCGTCACAAATAACTTTAACCGATGTTGTTTCCTTTAACAACATCGGTTTCCCAGTCGTTACTCCAATTAACGACTGGGATTTTTATTTTTTTAAAAAAGCACCCCAGTCGTTAGTTGGAGTAACATTGTCGTTGCAAATGAGTTTGTTAGTTGGAGTAACATTGTCGTTGCAAATGAGTTTGCAACTTAACTCAGTTGCAAGGACAACTTAGTTGCAAACTAGTTTCACTTGGTTGTCTTGATCTTCACCAATAATCTGACATCTGAAATTCTCTATACTACAATGCTTGACCTAGCTCGACAGACCAAATTAGAAATTTAGCTTTTACAAATGACCAAGGGTCTCTAGCCTATTATATAATAATTCATCATCAAATCTATGCAATATCCTAACAATCCCCCTTCCCTTGATGATGAACGCAAAACTTTTACACGGAAAAATAATTGAAAATGCAACAGTATCAATAATCAACAATAAATAACACAACGAAATCACAAGCAGTGATCTTTGATGCAAAATGATGAATTTTATTAACAAATCAATTAGTTGTTTTACATTTATAACTTAATCGTTCACAACATAATGTAAACTATTGAACAAGTCCTAATCTATTACAATGAATAACTCTTGATCAAAAGGACATCAAATTATTTTCCAACCTCACTCAAAAAAAAAAAAAAAAATTTCCAACTCTAGCCCCTGGAATAATGTCATATTTATCCATTCCAACTCTGGCCCTCATCTCTAAGATCCTTTCTTTGTTTGATTGATGCTCCTTTGGAATCCCACTATTTATAGTTTCACAAGTATAAAGATATTTGTTCCAATTCCACCTAAACTCAGCCAGTGTTCTCACCTTGAAATTGTACACCTTCATTATCTAAGCTATGTCATCATTATCATCTTGTGCAACAAGAACTTCTTTGTGAATTTTTTCCTCATTTTTTAGAAGATCTACATTCTTTAGTGCATTGCTTGTATTTTCTTTTTTTTTTTTTTTTTTTTGAGAAGAGTGCATTGCTTGTATTATTCATTCATTTGGCTGTTGATCACTTCTCTGGCATCTTACTTCAGAACCTTGAGATTGTTGAACTTTTGCTTTTGCCAAAAAAAGGAGCTTTCTTATATGATTCTCACTACGAATATTGAGTGTTTCTTTTTTGTGTATTTTCAGGTATTTTGAGTGTGTGTACATTAAAAACTTTACAGTGTTTTTAGAGGTTCCTATAGCTAGAGGGGGGGGGGGGATCTGTATTAAACGAATAGCAAAAACAAGCAAACAGATCCTTCAATTTTCTTCAAATATCAACCAATCTTCAGTTTGTTTGGGAGTGCAAATTTTTTCTTGAGTTTTAAATAAAAAATCTCTGTTCAGATTCTTTATTAACAATAACACTCTAAATCGCACGACGCATTTGTCGTATGATAACTACCAGAATACAAGAAGTATGTTGATTAGGAGTCTTCAATACACTTCATGACTTCCCTAATCCTACTTCAGCGGGAGTCCGCGTAGTCATCTGGTCAACGGCGTGCACTCTGTCCTGAAGTTCTTCCCATATTGCCTTGTAAACCATCCTCTGCCTATTCACAGCAGATTGCCCCTCAAAAGCTGAAGAGACAACCTCTATGCTGCACATATAGAATAAAATCAAAAGGTAGACAACAATATCTTTTACTAACAGTATATAAGCTGCATTGAAACCTATTGTACATGAATGAGAAACCTCACCTAACATGGCGGCCATCACCATAAGCGTCCTTCACGATAACCGACTCTGCACTTAAGTGTTCCTTGATCTAACGCAACAAATTTTTAAAAGCATTTAGATTATCAAGCCTCATACTAGAAAATTAAAAAATAGTAGATATTAGTAAGTGCATAACCACAAAGATGTTTCTTGCTCATAATGGGTCGCAATGAATAATAGTGCATTTTGCTCTTGATAACTACACCTTATCCTCTTCTAATGAATATATGATCCATTCTCCATAATAAATTCTCTTTTGCATCATAAACTTAATTTTCTACAAAGTTAAAGATAATCCAAAACACCTGATATGGTTGTTCAACAAGTCCATATGTGCAATTTCTTTTCCTTCCAGAGGGGAAACCTTTTCTGGAACCCGCCCTGTGGATGGGCTGGGACTGGGAGGGACATGTAGCTTAAGAATCCAAAGGTGTTCTTTCATTCTTTTAATTTTAAAGTACAAATTTCAATTTGATACAGTAGTTAAACTGACTATGTCTCTTCAGAATTGACACTACGAAACATTAAATAAATTCCTTATTTCAAATTATCTCTGTCCATATGCCATGATACTGAAATTTCCTTATATCAAACTAAAACTTTATTTGAATCAGAACATAAGTTAGATAAATATCAATGCCCAAGTAAATTAATCAAAATCAGGCCCTCAAAATAAGCTCATTTATTTGTTAAGAACTCTAACAACTCACAAGCTAAAAGCAAAAGAAGTTTTTAGAAGCAAAACCCATCGTAAAAATCTCTAGTACAGGATTTTTCATGACCTTCGTTTTTTGTTAATGAAAGAGGGGAAAATGAATGGTATTCAAATGTTGCTCATATCGACCACGTCAACCATCAATTGGCATTGGTTCAGAACCAGTTATGACGTGATGCATCATGTGACCTCAGACCTTACCTTATAACTCATAGGATTCTTATCTCTATCCAGATGCAAAGAGAAGCCCGTTTTAATTCAACTACATCAAAATGTAAGCAATTTCTAAGACAAGCTATATAATCATTAACATAACTGAAATGCAGTCTCTTTTATCTAAGGTCGGTCATAAGGATCTAATACCAATCATAAGGCCATCATAGAGAGTCCTGTAACTGGAATTCCTATTACAAGCATATTTCACCAAATTCCAGAAGCAATCTAATTAAATAATAGAAAATAGTCTAACTGGTTTATTTGCTTTCCAAATGAGAAAAACCTCACGTCAATTTAATCAGGCAAACGAAATCTAAAAATCTAATAATAGCAGAAATGAAGATGAAAGTTAAGATGGAATATAGTGGGACAGACCTTCTTCTCCATTGATTCCATCAAAGGAGATTCGATGGAGGCCGAATTGTCAGAGTCAGTTGTTGCTCGGATGCTGAAAGTCCGACGGATCGGGCAAGCAATGCAAGGAAGAGGAAGTTTCCCCGTAAACAATGACCGGCCAGTCCAAAGGTCGTAGCTCGTAGTCGCCGTCGTAAACCTCCGCCGCAAAAATGAAAGGGTGGGGGGACGGCTGCGCACCAAACATAGAGCCGCCGCGTTGGGCCGTAGAAGCAGCGTCTTCGCCGCCATCATATTGGGTTTTGTTCGATTTGACAACCTCACAATCGTCTTGTAGTAGCAAAGGGATATGGTTTGCAGCAAAACTGGAAGTAGGGCTAGTGATTTTGGTCACCTGTAAATTTCTGTAAAGGGTGGCGCTATTGGCACCCCTTTTTTATGAGTTCACTCACCTTCTAAGACATTATCCTCTTTTTAAAAAATGGGACAATTGATGAGTTCAATTTTTTTTTTCCAATTTTACCCTTGCACTTATTTTCCTCCCAAATACACCCAAAATGATAAACCCAAGGTGCGGATTTGCGGAAGAAATTCCACCAAAATTTTTTGTTAGCAATGAAAAATATGTAATATCTTTTAGATTACGCATTTTTTAATTTATTTTAAATTTAAATTTAATACTTTAATTTAATTTCGCACTTATAGTTGGATTATTTGGGTAATTATTGGGTATAAGTGTTGTGTAATTGTATTTGTTTGATTCTAGAGTTACCATTTTTTTTTCTGGTTTTTGTCTGAGTTTGGGGAAGAAGACGACGGATGGCACGATGGTATACTCGATCGTGCCATAAGGCACGATCGAAAAGTAACTACGATCGTGCCATAAGGCACGATCGAAAAGTAACTACGATCGTGCCATCATGCAAGTGGCACGATCGAAAAGTAACTACGATCGTGCCACACGATTAACTACACTGCGATCGTGCCAAGTATCACACTTTTGTTATTCAACAGTAAATTTTCAGCTGTAAAAATGAAAAAATAACACACTTTTAAGTTACAAAATTAAGGATATACTTATATTATTCGACAAAATTAAATATTTTCAATAATGTGAGTGTTTAAAAATATAGGGTTTACAAAAAAAAATCAGTTTTTTACAAAAACGTGGGTGAGGTGTGAGGAAGATGAAGTGTATTGGAAATTATTTATTTAAGTAAGGGTATCATAGTCTTTTAAACCAATGACATTTTTGAAATTATATAAAGAGGGTGTACTTAACAATTTTGGGGGTGTCAATAGCGCCACCCTTCTGTAAATTGTTTTGTAATTTGGAGTAAATTCCAAAATTCCAATACAATCCCTCTTTCGCTAACCTCTTTTACAGTTTCCTGGTAAAATGCCCTTGCCTTGCACGTGGATTTTTATTTAATAGTATTATTTTATTATATAATATTACTAGCATGAATTAGTGTTTCTTATTTTATTTAGTAATAATATTCATATAGAGTAAATAAAAATAAAAATTTATCTATTAAATTTATATTTACAATTATAAAGTTAAATATTAAATTCAGCTCATTTATATTTATCTTTATCTCAATGGTTATTTATGTATCACTATTTTAATTATCTCTATCATACACATTATATCTCTTTATAAATAATTATATATAATATATATTCCAAAAAATTGTGAAATATATATATTGATATTGAACTTGTATTGTAGAAAAATGAATATTTCACATGAATTAAATATATCTTGCTAGAATTGTATTGATAAATCTATCAAGTTTCAATAAAAATTGTTAATGAATGATATAATTTACAAATTATGGAAAACTTCTTTACATACAACATTTATAGTTATGTTGTTAAGTTATTCTCAACATCACAAATTATTATTTTTAAACCATTACAATTAGTCACTCTATATACAACAACATATAATTAACAATGTTGAATATTGGCTTTTTCAAAAGAAATCCTACATGAGAGAATGTCATTAACTTTTGATGTGAATTCGACTGGTCATCCTTTTTTTCCTATTAGAGCTGTCAAAAAAAAAGAAGCATGGCCCGATGGGTTGGCCCGACCGGTCCGGTAATAGGACCGAACTGGGCTGGGCTGCAATTTTACAAGCCCGAAGGAAATCATGTGTATTTTTAATACATGGGTTGGGTTGGGCTCACCAAACAAGTGGGCTGAAGAAAATTTGGATCGCCCGGCCCGATTTTCCCATTTGGCCCGACGGGCTATCATCGAAACCACGCCCCGCCCTGGCCCCGACCAACCAAATTGACAGCTCTACTTCCTATGGGTTACCTCACTGAGTTGATTGTCTTCGTATATGAAAAGTTCAAAGAAAATTGTCTTTGTTAGAACTTGAAAGACAACCCCAAATCATTGTCGTTTAAGGAATTGATACTTTTTCACTATCATCGTTTTCTGAAAGAATCTTTGCCTCCAAAAGATTATCACCAAGCTTTGTAAACCAACCTAGTGTCGTTGCTCAAACCAAGTGAATGATCTATGTTTCTCAACAACTTCATTAGAGTTCCAACTTCAACTTTAACTCATTATTCGATACCTAAATTACCTAATTGTGCAAAAAATATATAGTGTGTGCACATCCTAATTGCATAAAAGTTTTCGACCATATCAATACAAAAACGAACATTAAGTCTGACCTACCACCAAGTTGGCAATATGAGGTTTTACAGATTTTATTCTCCTAATCACGTTTCTAGAGTTGTTAACCTAAGGGACCCATATTTTACAGTTGACACGCTAGAAAAATCCAAATCCACATGCCAATAAGATTTTTTTATGAAATCACTCATCTTTTCATTTTTAAATCTATATAAAATATATTATTGATTAGTCAAACATAATTTCAAGTGAGCATTTCTCACTTGAAAGCTAACTTAAAATTGGGTTTCAAAATAAATTATGATATTTGTAAAAATATTTACTTTTCAATTTTAATTAGAATAGAGCTGGTAAAATGCAGTCCGACTTGCACAAGATTTGAGTTAGATTGTGTCATGGTTTTCTAGGCCCAAAAAAATTAGGCATGTTTGGCCCGATGGGCCAAGGTTGGCCTGATAGTTTTTGTGTCCAAAATGTACTCATTGATAGGGATAAAACAATTCAAACTGAGTCAAATATCAAGATATTCTATTCGTATTCGACTCATTAGAGAATATTCTTATTTGTATTCTTTAAATGTTCGACTATAAAAAAATAATTTTTATTCTTATTTAAAAATATATTCGAATAACATTCATATTCAAAATCCTATCCTACAATTACCTTCTTTTCTGCAATATCTGATTAGTTTGCAGCAAATTATAATCTAAATAATAACTTTGGTGCGTGAAATTTTTAAATACATGAAAAAAGAATCTATTGTATTGTCGGGTCTATTAAAAATATACTACAAGAATGTAATTATATAGAACTTATTAGTTTAGTCATTTTATAAGTGAACATATGATTTATTAATATCAACAACCTACATAAATAAATATAGACTTATATGTATAAATATTATTATTGGGGGCAAAACGGTATTTTATTATCTAAATAATTATTCATTTTATATATGTTTATTTAATATTAATTGCTTAAGGGGCTCTTAATAATTAAACCGGCCCAAAGAAGTCCAGGTTTGGCCCATCGGTCGTTTTCTCCTACGTGGACTGTCCCATAGGCCAAATTCTCCTACACGACCCACGGGGTCCATCTCCCGGTATAAAAAGATCTCTCATATTATCTGTAGTAGAATAATTCATTATTCTCATACGCATTACTTTACAGTATTCGTTTACTGTTATTTCTCTTGTTCGCCGTGCTGACTTGAGCGTCGAATGGGCCTCCCTGGGACAACCCCCAAGACCCTCTAACATTTGCGCGTGTGTGCATACAAGTTTGTAAGTCCAAGCGACTACGATAATCTAGAGGGGGTGAATAGATTATCTCCATTTTCTCGATTATGCCCTCTTTTCGAATCAAACAAGCCAAGACAAGAATGAAGGTTCGAGAAGTAAATAACACGCGTCGATTTATAGAGGTTCAACCCACCTAGGGCCTAATACTCTACCACCGCAGTATCTCC
Organism: Rehmannia glutinosa; assembly: GCA_016081115.2. NCBI lineage: Eukaryota > Viridiplantae > Streptophyta > Magnoliopsida > Lamiales > Orobanchaceae > Rehmannia > Rehmannia glutinosa. The sequence goes on along the minus strand of CM071926.1, from coordinate 153,853,589 downwards.
GGGATGGATTTCAAAAAGATTTTTTTTTTATTAATTACCACAATTAATACAACATCACCTTACAACACCTTGAAGAGCACCACACTCTTCTTTAACACCACCTTGGAGATTACCATAATCTCCCTAGAAGATTACCACAATCTTCCTTCAACGGCACCTTGTGAAGATCACCACAATCTTCAACCTTGAAGAACACCAAATTTTTCAACACCTCAAAGAGCACCACACTTACCACAATCTTCTTGCACCTAACACCTAGATCACTCAAGTGTGTTCTTACCACAAGAACACTCATAAAGATATCTTGTGTTGAATGATGATCACAAAAAATTCAAGATTACAACTCTATAATGAACGATACAATTTTGAGTGCAAGTGTAATCAAGAATTAAGCATAGACCTCAAGATGTGAAAATGTAAGACCTTAGGCTATTACAACAAGAATATAGACAATGAAAGAACAAGTATATGCTTTGAGTGTATCTTGTTGTGTTGTATCTCAATTGGTTATATTGTTGCTCCAAAACTTCCTCTATTTATAGAAGATATATCATGGATAGGCTCCTCTTGGGGATTGAAAATCTACAGAAAAATGCAATTAAAATCAAGAATATAGCTGTTAGAAATCAATCCCACAAATTAAGGAAGAATTGTCTACTGTCAACGGCTAGAATTTTGCTGTCAAAACAGTAGAGCGATCGGTTGCGTAGAAATAGACATTTGAAAAGAAAACCACATTTTAACACAGGGCGACCAGTCGACGGGGGGTCCGACTGGTCGACCCTGTGTTGGACAAGATAAAAAACAATACAGGGAGTTGTCCATCATCCCATGCACCGGTTGACCTGTGGTCGACCGATCGACCTCATTTATTTTGCTTCAGTCCCGTTTCTGTTTTCAACACACATCTTCATGTACGGGTTGTTCTATAGGGCGACCGGTCCAACACGAGACAAAAGTATTGTCCAATTTTAATCGAAAATAAACTTCAAGAAATATTCCAAAAAATAGTAAAATAGAAGCAATATTACAAAACAATCTGATTTTTCTTCATAGAATCCCAAAATGTTAAAAACAAAGGATTGTTTTTCAAAACTAAAATAAAAAAATCTTGAAATTAAATAAAATATTGAAATTTGTTTTTAAAAAATTCAAAAATTATTTATGATTTTTTCAACAATTTCCATATTTTATTTTTATAATATTTGGATTTTAATAATAAATTCGATTTTTTTTACTATTTTTACTTTTTTAAAAAATTATCAGATTTTATATTTTTTTTTAATTTTAGGTTTTTGAATAATTTTGGATTGTTTATAACGTTTTTTTAGTAAATTGCAAATAGTTTTAAATTTTATTGAAACAAAATTTCATAATTATTAAACAATTATTCATATTTTCAAATATTTATTTATTTATTTTATTAATTTTGGGATAAATGCACTTTTGGTCCTGTATGAATCGAGTTAACGTTGAGTTAAGTTTTCCGTTAGTTTTTGTACTAAAATTGCAACTTTTGAATCGTATAAAACTAAATATGCTAAGATAATTCTATTGAGACCAAAAAGCATACATGAGACTAAAATTGCTTAACCCATTTTCTTATGGGGCCAAAAGTACAATTTTCTTTATATTTTGTTATATAATCAAACAAATTCCACTAAAATCTATTAAAATCTGTATAATTTCATAGAATAAAATTCCATTATTCAATTAGAATCTGATGAAATCATGAAATTCATAATGAAATCCATAGAATTTTCTCAAAATTTATAAAATCTGATTGATTAAAAGATCCTTCAAATTCAATCTTGGCCTCATCTCTCTTAGAAAGATCATTAAAGTCGTCAAAGCTTTACGTGATATTAACTCATTAACCAGATCCCCAAACCCCGAAGCCGATGCCCGATCTGTCCGACTGTTTATAATTTTACTTAATAAATAAAAAATCAAAAAACGGGTGCACGCCACCGGACGATTGAATTGGCGCTATTGGCTAAGGGGCTTTCAGTTTTCTCCTTGATTTCATTTCACTCAAGCCAGCTCACCCTCACAGTCTCAGACCCAGAATCTCTCCCTAACTCCCGTCCCAATCGGCCAAGGCCAACTTTCCGGTGGCGGCATAAGGCATATTACAACGGTAACGTCTCCGAATTCTTCAAATTCTACTCTGCAATGAAAATGAATGCGTGAAATCTGAATTTTGTTCCGATTCAAAATGATATGCAACATAGCATTACCAGAGAACTATGGAGAATGCGTGAATTGTATGCATAAATAGAACTATTGCAGCGAGATTGCTTCTAATTTCAGAGCAAAAACAAGCACTGAGATCTATAGGATTTAGGAATGAATACCATGCAGATCGATCTGGCGTCCGACGAGATCGATCGGATTGGTGTGGGGTGTCAGGTTGCAAGATATGCTATCGGAGGGGATCAGATTGGTCTTGGGTAGCAAAATATGCTACAATCGGGCAGGGGAAGCTCACTGCGAAGAAAACCATGCACTCTCTCTTGCTTTATTTCTTCTCTAAAAAACTTTCACTGAATTCTCACGAGAGTTTCAGATTCGAACAAGAATACGCATTACAAAGAGCTGTCAACAGAAACATTTCACCAATCTCCTCATTTTCTCTTTCAAAAACCTCATTTCGGAAACCCTAGTCTAGTTACGACCCAATTTGACCAAATTTTATTTGAAAGGAAAGATTGCAAGCTCTTCATTGCCACTAATTTGATTTTATATGATTTATTATGAACTTCCAAGTCCGTACTGCTTAAGATACAACATTTGCTATTTATTCATATTTTTAAACTAATATAATACATTTGTGGGTTTTTGATATTATTGTGCTTCTGAAGTATTTTTATAGTGTTTTCCCCATATTTTGTAGATATTAATTTGAATTATTATTTTGTTTTTTTGATTGTCAAGATATGGAATATATTGGAATTACCATAAATGTCAAGTTGGATTTAAGTTTGATTTTGGCTTATAAATGTGTTTAATTTCTTTTTGTGGTTTCAACTTCATATGGAAACTTGGGCAATTTTATAAAAATTAGAAGTATATGATAAATGTTGGAAAACTGCTAATAACTAAAGAAAATCAATAATATTAGAAAACAACATCATGTCATCAACACTAAAAAGTTAAATAAAATCATTCATAATCCATATGTTATCCTATTTTTCTAATTCTTGTATTTTTGAATTTTTGAGACTAAAATTTCTATTGTAGGGACCCGGGAACCGAGTTGTATTAGGACTATTTGGAAGGTGAGTTTTCTTTTATACAACTAAATATTGCATGCAAGTAATATTAAAAGTCTTGTTATGCTTAGAATAAATTATTTGCATTTCCATGAAAATTGGTTGTGTGTAGCTTTTGGAGATATTGTTATGGAATTTTTGCTTGTGCTTGATATAATATGTGGTTGTTGTTGGTGGTTTGGAAATTTGGATCTAGTCGGATATATACTTTTATGACATTCCTAAAGCTATTTGATATAATGTGGTTGTTGGTGGTTAGAACCGTGAGTTAAATTGGATGCATATAGCTGTGGCATTTCTACTTCTGATTCATATAGGGTTCAGGTAAAACCTCAATACTATTTCTTTTACAGATTAGTGCATATGTAAAAAACATCAAAATCACTTTAAATGGCATATTCGATTATTCTTATGAAATTTCTAGTATGTTATTTGGAAAAAGAATACATCAAAGTTTGTTCGATATTAGTAGGAGTATTTCTAAAACAATACTATGACCACCTCCTATCCAATTAATAGGAGTCGAATGGTTTATGAGCCAAGACTAGGGAGCATAAGTGTCTTTTTACTTTATATGTAAATTTGCAAAGAATAAATTTTGGTTTAATTCTGGTTGCTTAGCTTCAGCTATTGAGTCAAATCACGGCCTTGATGTGATTTGAAGGGAAAATCAACTATCAAGAAGAGCTGGAGCCAGTACAGGATACACAGTCATTGAAGCCCGGAGGAGGGAACGGCCAGATTCGATATCGATCTCCATCAGCTGCCGAACTTTTAGATGCACAGCAGCAAGTTCAGATGGAGAAGACTTTGAAGCGAAACAGGCAGCAAGAGTCCTTGTCCGACAAGATCCGGAGATGGCGTGGTGCCATACTATTGGTTTTGGTCCCTCTCCTACTCATCTCCTTTGTGCTCTTTCTCATGCCGGGGAGGTCCTCTACGGATTCCATCTCTCGCAAGTTCTCGCCCAACTTCATGTCTAAGCGTTATGCGGTCATCTTTGATGCTGGCAGCTCTGGCAGTAGGGTACATGTCTTCTGCTTCAACCAGCAGCTTGATCTTGTTCCCATGGGCCAAGATCTTGAGCTCTTTCTGCAGGTAATTTCGATCTTAATCTATTTACTTGTCTGTATGTATGCCATTTTCGTTTTACTCTATCAGTGTTTGCGATTTCATTGTCACTCCTGAATTCAGTGTAAAATGATTGATCCAGGCTATGTGTGGATTGATCGTGGGATTAGTGATTACGTCTTCTTTAGATCCATGCAGATTCCTCCCGTTTGTTGTTCGTGGATAGTGGGGAGAAGCCTATATATCTTTCGGTGGTTGGCTGGGGTTGGGCTAAATATGATTGGATTAGGAAAGGTGATTTTAGGAATTGGCAAATTGTTGTGATATTTTCTATGGAGGAACTATATATTTAGATATGCACTCTAGACTTTTTGAACTTTTCAAAGGCTTCATACTTCTATGTCATTAGAAAACATAACCATACCTAGTGAGATTGTCGATAAACATAATGACATACAAATAATGCCTTTTGAGTATATATATACACACGGAAAGGGTGATGGAGAGGGATGTTGATCCAAATTATTATCAAACTACACGAATAACCAGACATGTTGCTTGAACTTCATCTTTTTGCTTACTATGCTAACCAGGGACTCAATTTCAATCAACTAAACGTAATATATATTGGTGATTACAAATAACTTTATTGAACTTTTCCGGGTCTATAATTTCTCAATAAGTCTCTCTCTCTCTCCCCCCGCCTGTGTTTGTCGCCCCATTTCCACATTCTTTTGATCTATCTGTATATCCTTTTATGTTTCTGGATTGACTTTCATCTTGTAGAGAAAACCAGGTCTGAGTGGATATGCGAAGGACCCCGCGGCTGCTGCGAATTCACTCTCATATCTTCTTGAAAAAGCAGAAGCAGCAGTCCCTCAGGAGCTGAGGTACAGCACACCAGTCAGAGTTGGGGTAGGGAATTTTGGTCATTTTTTAAAGAAGTCTCTGTTTATTTGCTTGCATCAGTGCAAACTGAATGACACTTCTGATGTTCATACAGGCTACTGCTGGTCTAAGGCAATTGGAAGGCGATACATCTGACAGGATTTTACAAGCAGTAACTACATGCTCCAAAATTTCATATACAATTATTTTTTTTTATTTTCTTTCTTCGAATTCACTATAGTTACACCTCTAAACCCTTGCAAAGGTGAGGGACTTTTTGAAGAATAAAAGCGGTCTTAAGTCCAAGGCTGACTGGGTAACTGTTTTGGATGGAAATCAGGAAGGCGCTTATCAGTGGGTATGCTAAGATATACTTCTTTGTGTTCCTCTATTTATTGATGGGTTTTCTGCATTTTCAATTTACAAGAATGTCGATTGTTCATGAATGATTTTCAGAATCCTGATTTTATGGTTATAGTGAATAAGGCCCCCGGCCTATGAATTAGATCAGATAGAGACTGTGTATTGATTAAATATCCAAGGCATAATGGAGTAGTAAGCTTCAAGTTCTAATTATAAGAAATGCAATAGCAGTAACCAGTTCATATGCCCAAAAGACAAGATAAAATGCAAGGATATAGGAAAATATATGCAGTAAAAGACTTCATTGGCGGAGTTTTCTGGATGTTGCATAAATGGATCCTGAGCACACGAAATTCTTCTTCTTCTTCGAAATTCTTTCCGAAAACAACTTCTCATTCTTCTAGGATGGAAAACGTGAAGACTTGGTGGGTCAAGGGTTGAGAGGGAAATAAAAATGAAGAAATAGCTTCTCTTTTGAATGCTATGATGCGTTGCTTGAACCAATCTGGTGGCAACCAACTAGGAGTGGTTGCTGTTGATCTTACGGAACATCGGTGGTTATTCCCATGCTTGATAATCTCAGAACAGGAATTTATGTTGTATTACCTGATGTTTGATGTGAAAAGGGGCTGAAGGATGAAAGTTACTAATTTACTCTAGGGTGTCTGCTGATTTCTGGAGCCTTCTCTATTTAAGTGGAAAAATATCTTGTGCATGCTGAAGTGGAAAATATCTTGTGCATGCTGATATTAACCCAGGGTTGAACTACTGGCTGGGGGAATGGCGTTTTAAGGTAACACGAGAGCATATGGAGGTGGCTCCTCATTGCTTGATATGGGAAATTTGGGGAGAGAGAATAATAAGGGTCCGTGAAGTGAGATTAGTCAGGAGTATCATTGGACTTCATTTCTTAAATGTCTTTATGAGTATGCTGCCAATTTTGAATTTGTAAGATTCTTGGATAGATAACTGATAAGCCCTGGTATTAATTAGGTGCTTTCTACACAATCTACTTTTTATCCTTTCTTTCATTAATGAACTTTTATCTTTCTTAAATGAGTGATAATCTAAATACTCCTAAGATAACTTCTTATCTAAATACTCCTAAGACAACCTCTTTAATCTATATCTGACAAGAGCAACTAGGCTGAAGAATGTTTTACTCATATTTGGTTGGTTAGGTTAGATAAGTAACATTTTAATACTTCTGCACATATTGAAAAATGAGATCTGGAGCCAAAGCAAATGGAAATTGTTGGGTTTATGACTGGTCCAAGTAGTAAATGTTCTACATTAGATGCAATGTGAAAACTGGTTTTAAGAAATGTAGCACATAAAAACCATCGAATAGTCACTATATAATCCTACACGCAACGGACAGCAATGTTCATTCAGGTTTTGCAAAAGTATTATGTGGGAATAGATATTATGGCTGCCTGCCACACAAAAAATGTTTAATTAACAGAGCAAAATTGATTCTCATCTACGCACCAGATTCTGGCTAAGAACTTATTCAGATATTGAAATATATTTACAGGTCACCATTAACTATCTATTGGGAAATTTGGGCAAAAAGTACTCTAGCACTGTTGGAGTGGTTGATCTTGGGGGTGGTTCTGTACAAATGGCGTATGCTATCTCAGAGGCAGATGCTACAAAAGCTCCAAAGTTATCAGATGGAGAGGACTCATATGTGCAGCAAATGTATCTCAAGGGAAGAAAATATCATCTCTATGTTCACAGGTCTCTTGTCCTTAGTGTTGTTACATCTCAGCTCCCCTGCATGCTATTTATTCTGACTGTAATAAATATATTGCCTTTTTGTTTTGAATGTTTCTATTTTTTCCTTTTTTTTTTGCATTTTCTTTTTTGCATATCTTTTGAATGATGGTGGCTTTTTTTGTTATGCGGCCAATGTTTCTTACTTTCAGTTACCTGCGCTACGGTTTACTGGCTGCTCGAGCTGAGATTTTAAAGGTTGATAACCAAGTTGGCAATCCATGTATATTGGCGGGTTATGATGGTGGGTACAAATTTGCTTTGTCAAATGCTGCATTACTTTCTCAACACACACACACACACACCCTCCCCTTGCCGCTTTTCCTTTGACTTCCCCTTTCCAATGAAATTTTAACTAGTTATAGATGGAAATGCAGCAGTCATGCAGTAGGCAATAGAATCAGGTTCTCTTGTCAATGAGGGAAATATAATAGCAATGGTTGATCCCAAAGCTGGGTCATTTTTATTTATAGTCTTATTCTTCTTTTTTTTTAATTTTTTTTTGCATCAATATTTTCTGTTGTAATTTCTTTTGAAACCCGTGCTATTCTAAACCAGCTAATTTTATGTGGTTCTGCTCTCTTTTAACCAATATGCATAATTAATGAAAAGTGAAGTTGCCCAATCATGCTAATTGCTTGTGTCCCGGATGACATGCAAATATTACATTGAGTAACAAATATTGTTTGGAAGTTTTTTTTCTTGAAATTTATTAGAAAAGAAACACAAGCTAAGGTATAAGTCAAGCTTTTATCCCATAGCTTTGTAGCATAACATATGGAAGAGAGATAATTTTGTCTTTTCTTTCGTTGAGGAAATTCTGATATATTTATTTTATAGGTTCTTACAAATATGGCCAAGCAGTATTTAAAGCTTCGGCATTACCGTCAGGTTCCAGCCTCAGTAAGTGTAGAGAAACAGCTATTAAGGCTCTGAAAGTCAATGAATCATCATGTACTCACATGAAATGTACATTTGGGGGCGTGTGGAATGGGGGTGGAGGGGATGGCCAAAAGAATTTGTTTGTTGCTTCATTCTTTTTCGATAGAGCTGCTGAGGTAAATTTTTAATTTTTCCTTTAGATGCTCGAAACATTTTTTGCAGTACATTTACTAAGGGATAATTACAAAAAAAAAAAAACTAGGAATTAGTTTAATTACAAAAAAAAATCCAGAGGTGTTTCAAAATTACAAAATACCCCCTCAGTTTTTCTTATGAAGTGGGAAAATGTAAGACAAAATCAAACCTCAATGGTTTTTTGCAATTTTAAAAAACCTCTAGAGTTTTTTGTAATTAGACTGAACCTCAGTTTTTTTTCTTTTTTGGTAATTTTCCCTTTTACTAACTGGGAACCCTTCTTCTTGCCACGATATCAGTAACTTTTGGCATTTTCATGTATAGGCTGGTTTTATTGATCCAAGCTTGGCTGTTGCAAAAGTTCACCCAGCTGATTTTGAGGATGCAGCTAAACGTGCTTGTGAAACTCGTCTCGAGGATGCCAGGTCAATATATCCTCGTGTGGAACCAGATAACCTGCCTTACTTGTGCATGGACCTCGTTTATCAATTTACCTTGCTTGTTGATGGGTTTGGTGAGTAACCAGATAATTCATTTGACCGCAATTGTTTAGCTATGGCGCTCTAATAAAACCCATGTTATTTCTACTGTGTGTGTGTGTGTTTTTTTGGCAGGGCTTGATCCATGGCAAGAGATTACTTTGGTGAAAAAAGTGAAATATCAAGATTCTCTAGTTGAAGCTGCTTGGCCATTGGGCAGTGCCATTGAGGCTGTGTCATCGCCGGCCTAATTATAGCATATCATGGTTAGTGTTTGCTATTGATTTAAGTATGCATTTGCAATTGGACATGGTTATGAATTTTTGGAACAACATCGTCCTAGTTTATTTTTTAATGGGAATTCGAGTTAAGAATAAAGATTTGGAATTTTATGAAATAGCACATTCAATATTTACAAATTGTTCTCCTCGGTGGGTGAATGCAATGAGCTTTATCCTTTTTTGCTCAGTTACCAAACTATTCTGTGAGGTGTTCGAGAGCGAGTGTGAATTTTAAAACCCAATTCGTGAAATTGTTGGAAGATGGATACCAGTAATTGACACGCAAATATGGAGGAGAATGTATTCGTGAATGATAGAGAAGATTAATTTTTCGAAGACCCCGTCATTCAAAATGTGGCGCTGTATGATGTTGTCGTTTCGTATAAATGGTGGCATTTGGGAAATAAACAGAAGATAATTCGAAATTTCGCAGCATTTGTTTTTTAAAAATATGTTCTAATTATCACGAAATAGTACAGTTAGTGTATTCACACGATTTTCACGATATGAGACCATGTTAGTGTAATTTAAATCATGAAATTACACTAACATGGCCTTATTTTATTAGGCTAATTAAGTTTATGAAATTGGAGTCAGGAAGGGATGTGGGTGCATTCTGAACATGACCTTTCCATTTCCAATTACATAATGGTAAAAATGTGCTGCATCTCAAAGTTTTTCGGCAAAAAACACAATGGTATTACAGTGGCTTCAGTTTACACATGTGATCAATCTTTGAAAATGTATTGCAAAGTTGAAAAATGCAGATTTAACAGCACCAATATAATTTCACCACCAAAACAACACTTTGAGAATAACTAAAGTACGTTGGACGTCGGAACCAATTAGTTATAACCCTACATAATCTGTGGATGCAATATAATACAACAAATTAGAGAGGTTTTAACTTGTGAAAAAAATGTATTAGCTTTCAGGAGGTATTGAATTTGTAGCCACAGACGGCATGGTTTTCGCATTTCTGAGTGTCCCGCCAAGCTCAACAGGGACAAGGGGCACAAGAGAATGCAAAATATCTGTTATTAACGGGCGATAGCTTGGTTCTGGTTGTACACATAACACTGCCACAGCAGCAACCTAACGAAAAAAATTAAATAGACGTTAATTAGTTGAGGAAACAGCAGATAAGAATAAGATCCCTCTACCTAACATTATTAGCAAGCTTAACACAATCTGAAACATGTATATTTGCAGATGCCAACTTCAAACATTCTGTCCGAGGTTTGCCTTCATAATAATAGAAAAAACTTTGGTTTTAGGTCATTAACCTGGTACAAGTGTTTCAAATCCATAGAGTTGCTGATCACAGGATCCACGATGTTAGGAAGTTTCGTTCTATCGGTGAGCTGAGGCATGGCCTACATTGTATTGAATATTGGTTGAGCACAACAATTAAAGAGCAAAGCTTATGGACATTTGCGGAGATAATTAGATGAACATATTGTGTACCCATGTGACTATAGACTGGTGGCACTGAGCTGGTCCTAGTTTCTCCATAGGCTTTCTTCCCAGTAGAAGCTCCAGCAGTACTACTCCAAATGCATATACATCACTTTTATCTGTTAATTTACCTATTATTGGTGAACACGACAGTTATAAATTATTAGCACTCTACAATGATAAAAGAAAACGAGAAAGTTATGGGAAAATTTTAAAATTGGTCCAGTAATTTGGCCTCTTAAAACTTTCGGCCCGCTAAGTTGTCAAAGTTTGATCATTGTTCAATGACTTTAAAAATTCGGGATATTTAATCCGATTTTTGCCTGTTGATGACATGGACAACAAATTGAGTATTTCCAATTTGGAGGGAAAATGTCACGTGTTCGCTGACTGTATATAAAAGTTTGACAGAAAAAAGAAAAAGTTAAGCAAAAATGACTAGTAAGCATTGGAGGGGATCTAGCCAAATTATTGGGGACCCATCATTGAAATTCGATTTTTAAATTTTGCTTACTTGTCATTTTAAATTTTTTTCTCAAACTTAAATATACAGTCAACGAACATGTGGCAATTTCCCTTACAGATTGAAAAAAATCCCCAATTTTTGTTGTCATGTCATCAACATTCCGGTCCAAATCAGCATTAAAAGTTTTCACAGATAATATATATTGAAGTGACTGAACTAAAACTAAACTTTAACAAATAACAACTTAGCGGACCAAAAGTCTAAAGAGGCCAAGTTACCGGACCAACTTTACAATTTCCCCATAAAGTTATGTAGGTCCTCACCATCTAACAGATATTCAGGAGCTACATAACCCAGGGTTCCTGAAGGCTTGATATTGTTTTTGTTCCGAGGTCCATCCAGTACAGCAAGCCCAAAATCTGAAAGCTGAGTCGAATATTGACTTAAATGAATTAAAATAGATTAATAATAGTATAAATAGTAGGGATAATTACAAAAACCTCCCTGAGGTTTGGGCTAATTACAAAAAAATCCGGAGATTTTTGAAAATTGCAAAAAAACCCTTAAGGTTTGATTCCGTCTTACATTTTCCCCTTCATGGGCAAAAGATTTTTCAAACCCCCCCCTGATATTTATAAATATTACAAATTACCCCCATAAATTTAAGGCATAATTAAACTTGAAGGTTTTTTGTAAGTTTGAAACATCTCTTTGTAATTAGCCCAAACCTCAGGGGTGTTTTTGTAATTATCCCTTAATAGTATAACAGTAGTTACAGATCAGTATTTTCTTTTAACCTTGGCATTGAAGTTGGAATCTAGAAGAATATTAGATGATTTCAGATCTCTATGAATTACTGGTGGATGGCAGTGCTCATGCAAATATTCTAATCCTCTGGTCAACAGTTGCAATTATGTTAATATACATCATCAATAATAAATATTCAATATCCACATGGTGATGTCTGCTACCATTTACTCAGAGTACTCACCTTGCAACATCAAGGGCAATTTTCATCCGTAAATGCCATGTTAATGCCGATCCCCTTGAAACTCCTAAAAACAAAAATCTGCATTAGTCGTAATCGATTTCCATCTTCCCTAGCCTTATCATTCATATATAGTCAAAAAAAAAAAAAAAAAAGTACTCGAGTATTTTTTTACCATGTAATTGAGTTTCTAATGATCCATACTGCATCAGCTCATAAACAAGAAGCCTTGATTCAGCATGAATGCTGTACCCCAACAAAGTAATTATGTTTGGATGCTGAATTTTACTCAATATATCTACTTCGGTCTGCAATTTCCAAGATCAAGATCCAAAGTAACTAAACAAGATCGATCGATCATATATGAAACAGTAACGCAGGCTTAAGTAGACGAATAATGGCACCTGAAATTCTGTTATGGCATCTATACTTAGTCTCTTGACAGCAACACAAAAATCCCCATCCAGCTTGCCTTTGTATACACATCCAAATCCTCCAGCACCCAAAATATTACTATCTCCAAAATTATCTGTGGCTAATTCTAAGGTCTTGTACTCCATTAAAATACTCGCGGATGATCTCTTTTTAGAACAATTAGTATTCGAACAACTGAAATCACCAACACAAGGACGACGATAGCTTAATTAGTCATAATTAGGTTATAATTAATGAAAATTTTAGCATAATTAATTAAGAGCTCTGAGTGAGTACCTGAATCTATGGTCATTATTTTTGTCCTGGGATTTCTTGCGGTAATAATAAATATAGAAAATAAACAAAATGCTGATTAATCCGAGCGCAGTGGAAGCAGCAATAAGTGCTGTCAACAATCTCTGGTTTGTACCTTTACCTGCTTTTCCACTTCTTCCTACTTCAACAATCCCTCATTAGTACATCGTGAATACATACACACACACATACATACATATATGGACGAATCATATCCGAAGCATTTTAAATCGGAAAATTGGAGCATTTCTAATTTGAAAATTCGAATTAAAGATGGGAACAGAAAAAAAGAGAGAGAATGATGAGTACCTGGAGAAACAGATTCATAAATTGGAAATATAGGTGCATCTGCTGGAGTATTGTACGCCATTGATGTGGAGTTGAGAAAGAAGATAAGTTAATGAAGATTGCTCATTGGTTTTCTTTCGCTCTTCTTCCTTGTGTACTCTGTTTGTAACTGTTGCAGGCTTAAAATAAAATTGTAGTATTTTGTAAAAAAAAAAAAGGAAAAAAAAAGAAAAAAAAGATGGTAGTATAGGATATGGAAGAGCTGGTGTGGTGAATACTAGGTCAAAGAAAAAAAAAAAAAAAAAAAAAGGATATGAAAGTGAAATATTAGGGGTTTGCCGGTTTGGTGGGGGTGGGTTTGGCTTATTGGCTATGCTCATATACGTATGAACTATGAAGCTTCATCTTATCCCTTTTCTTTAATTAATTCGTATTCAGCAAAGCTCTGACTTATTATTATTATTATAATAATAACAATAATAATAATAATAATAATAATAATAATAATAAGGGATTATTAAAAAAGATCCTTGAGGTTTGAGCTAATTACAAAAAATCCAAGAAGTTTTTGATAATTACAAAACATTACCCTTAAAGTTTGATTTCGTCTCACATTTTTTCCCTCTATAAGTAAAATATATTTCAAAAACTCTCATTTTTATAGAAATATTACAGTTATTCCCTTAAATTTAAGTCACAATCAAACCCCATGAGACTTTTTATAATTTTGAAACATCTCTGCATTTATTGGTAATTAGCCCAAATCTTGGGGGAATTTTGTAATTATCCTTAACTATTTATTAGGGATAATTACCTAAACTCTCTTGAGGTTTGGGCTAATTACAAAAAAATTCAAAGATATTTCAAAATTACCAAAAAACCTCCTTACATTTGATTATGTCTTAAGTTTAAGTGGTAACTGTAATATTTCTATAAATATTGTGGGGCCTTTTGATATGACTTTTGCTTATGAATAGGAAAAATATAAGGCGGAATCAAATTTTAAGAGGTTTTTTGTAATCTTCAAAAACTTGTGGAGTTTTTGTAATTAGCCGGAACCTCAAGGGCTCTTATGTAATTATCCTTAATATTAATTAAACTAAACTTGTAGATTTTGAATCCATAATCTAACTGATTCCTTTACAGCGACACAATGGAGTGGGCGACCTACCAAATCCATAAAGTTTGCTCCATGCAAGCAACTGCTTAAAGTGCCTCCCTATATTATATATACTTCAAATATAATAACAAATTTTTTTTTGGATGCTTAAAGTGCTTCTATATTGAGTTTAATTTGTTTTGATACTATACGTGTCCTTTTTATTGGTTCATAAAGCACCAATAAATGTTTCTATATGATGCTAGAAAATTTTCGTTGTGCACACTTATGACTTATTTAGGTCTTCAAATTGAAAACTTATGCCTTCAGATTATCAATTATAATAAATAGTGATATTAATAAATGCTCTAAAACATATAAACCTAATGCATTAACAAATTTTCAATTCATCAAACTTCCAATTTAGTTTGGTCATCTTGGCTCTTGCACTAACAAGTTTTAGGGCGAGCCTTGGAGCAACAACGAATTTACTGTCAGTAAAGGTCGTGGGTTCGAATTATGGAAACAACCTCTTGCAGAGATGCAAGGTAAAGTTGCGTATAATAGCCCAAAAATGACCCGACCACTCACATAGCAAAGCTTTGTGCACCTAAATACGGGGGAATGTTGTGTATAATAGATCAAAAATGGCCTAACTCCTTCCCGGACCCGCACATAGTGATAGCTTTGTGCACCGAAAATGCATGGGAATGGCATATATCCCCCCCAAAGTGTGCAAATTTTTCTATTTGTCCACTTAACTTTAATTTATTATGCTTTACCCCATGAATTTTTCAAATTGTTGCACTTAGCCTATAACTTACAAATTTACCCCTTATCATTTATGTTATTTTATTTTGTGATATTTAACAATAGTATCAAAACTATATTTATTAATAGAGCAAGTCTCTTGTGAGACGGTCTCACGGATCTATATCCGTGAGACGGACCTCCTAAGGGCTCCGTCTTGAGAACATGAACCATGAAATAAATTTAAAAATAATAATGAACCATGAAGAAACAAAAATAAACCCTAAAAACATGAACCATGAAGAATAAACCCGAAAAACAAAAATAAACCCAAAAAATAAAAAAAATAAACCCAAAAAAACTAAAAATCCTAAAAACCCAAATCAATTAAAAATAAACCCAAGAAACAAAATAAACCCTAAAAAACAAATATAAACCCTAAGAAAAATAAAATGAAAAAAAAACCTTTAAAACTTTGTGTAAGGGCTCCGTCTCACGGATCTAAATCCGTGAGACCGTCTCACGCAAGTTTTTGCCTTATTAATAAAATTTACTATTATTTAATAATATTTGTATATTGACTCAAATTGAGGAGATTTTGAGAACAAATTATCCAAATAATTGTTTGAGATGTAAAAATTACGGACAATCCACTAACCGTGAGGGGTAAATTTGGAAATTACAGACTAAGTGCAACAATTTGCAAAGTTCCAAGGGAAAAGTAGAACAGTTCAAAGTTAAGTAGGCAAAATAGAAAAACACGCATAATTTGAGGGGTAAATTAAAATTACATCTATCAAAGTTTTTTTTTCTTCCTAATAATGGACTGAATTGGTGTTCCAATTGATCCAAAAATCCCCATTACATAATTAAAAGCTTTAAGATGAATAGTATCAAATATTGCACCAAAGCAACCTGCATATAAGAGTGGAGGTGGCCATCCCGTTTGGAAGAAAACAAGATCAATTTCGTTTCCAAAGATATATTTTTCCTATGCTTTGAAAGACACCCTTATAGGCAATGTGTCAAAAGGCAAAGTTTGATGTAGTTTCAAAGAAATTTTTTTAATTTGATGTAGCGAACGTCACGATTTGTATGATACTCCTATAACTATGACAAATAAATTTGCGAAATCAAAATTTTGTTAGAATTTTGATTGTTTTTAGTATTTATAGTTACTATTTTGCTTCTCCTATAACTATCACAAACAAATTTGCGATACCAAAATTTTATCTTCTGACATATCTTGTGTAACACACGAGTGTTGTTCTAGCAATAATAATAAAAATAATAATAGTAATAATAAATATTGTCTATGATAAAAAAGAAAAAATAACATCTTTTTCTCTCTTGTACATCTCCTCATGCATCATCTTCTAATCTCAACATTTTAACGCAAATTCTACCTCAAATTTGTGAATAATCATCATAGAGTTGATTTGCCTCCTTGTTTCTATTGCTAATATTTTTAATTTATGGACAAATTAGTAGGAAATATTACTTTCAGAATAATACTTTTGCTGGAAATCATTAGTTGATATATTTTCATTAATTCATCTTGATATACACATTATTTCTGTGTTAACAAATGTGAATTAAATTTATTTGGTTAAATGTTGATCATCAATGTTGTTGTTTTGTCGTTGGTTGAACAATTATTTTACAATAGTTATTTATGGAAATATTTCATATTTTGACAATTTGAAATTATATTTTTGTAAATTTTATGAAACTATTATTTTTCTTGTTAATTATCTTCTTTAAATATTTTCATTTCTTTTATTTTTTATGATCATGAAGTTATATTAATAGCTTTATAAAGTTTCATTAATTATAGTTTTTATAACATCTAACAAATTCCACTAGAGTCTACGCAATTTCATAGAAGAAAATTCAATTAGAATATGACGAGATTCCATTAAATAAAAATCCTTCCAATTTGGGACAGCCTCCTTAAAATCCTTTCAATTTGGGGATACCCTCCTTACTCTCATTTCGACATTTTCTCACTAAAATCACTAAATTTTTAGCTAAATCTACACACTTGTTTGACTTATAAATCCAAATCAATGGATTTCAAATCCATCTTTAAGTTTTAGTTATTTTTAAAGGATTTAAATCTCTCCCAAAACCTAGTCATTTGAAATCAATTTTTTCCCCTTTATGCTCACTTGTATATTCACACACACTTACACACACTTAACAGTTAACACACTACACATATTTACATACACTGCAGATATTTGCACACACAATGCACACATTTACACATACAATACACACATTGCACACATTTACACACACAATAATACACTGCACACATTTACACACATTGCACACACATACTCTCACTCTCTCTCACATATTCACACGCACTATCCTCATACACACATATTCACACATAATAAAAGTTATATGTTTCATATTTTTATTAGTGTATAAAATTATAATTATTTATAAAGTAATGAGATTATTTCTTTTATTTTTATTTATTAAATGTCAGTTAAGAAAATGAATATAGCTTTTAATTTTTTTTATCAAGATTTACATGGATTTGAATCCCTACATAAATCCACATCATCCACATCATCCAAACAAAAGGTGGATATCACATCGAGTGGGTTTGAAATCCATTCAATTTTTTTTCTCGAACGATAGAACTTTTATTGATAATAACTCAAACTTAAACATACAACCGATGTCAATGGGCACATGAACCTCCTTGCGCAATAACAATCAAGGGAGTAATAAAAACAAACTCAAACATTCCCACTCAAGGAGACTAAGCCACTCCTACGGAGACTAGTCAAACTGAAACAACACACACAACACCGAACACGAACAACTATCGCGCACTACAAGCCAGACAAACTGACTGCCTACGGATTTCGCCCCTCATTCGACAATAAAAAAGACAACAAAAATAAAATAAAACGAAAAATACAAAGAAACTACCTAAAAAACAAGCTACAAGGAAACAAAAAGCCAAGAAAAAAATTGAAAATAGCATGAAAAAACAGAAACTTCAAGAAAAAGAAACTAAAAGCTAAAAGCCTCTCCCTCACCAAACCATTCTTACACCGCCTGAGCTGCGTCAAACCTCCGTAAGCGCCGCACCACCCACTCCTTTGAAGAAATCAAGCCCACAGGTCCGGCCCCACCTCAGAAAACTAGCCCAAACGAAAGGAAAACGAGAACATAACCCGAGAATCACCTTCTTGGAGCTTTCAAGTTGGGGAAAAAACCTAGATCTGCAAAATAAAACCATGGAGAGGGTGCGCGGCCGGCGCCAGCTGACGCCGGCCAAGGCTAGGAGGTGAAGAAGCGGGGAGGCAAGAAGTGGAGAGGGAGGGGATATGGTTTTGCAAGAGAAAGATTTAAGAGATAAATTTTAGAAAGAGGAAAGAGGTTTTCAATTTTTCTCTTTTGAAATCCATTCATTTTTTTTGAGTACAATAGGGGGAACTTGGGGAGGGGACACACGCACCCATATGGGATCGAACCCGAGTCATTTACTCTAACAACATACGTTTCAACCACTAGAGCACTAGGTTGATCCCTTGAAATCCATTCATTTGAAATCTCTTAAAATTTCAAATTCATGTGGACCCTTAGCTCTAAAATCCTATTTTAGGTATTCCATTGTAAATGATAAAACATTCTCCCGCACTAAATGATATATATTCTCCCGCATTAAATTTAGGTGGGAGCAAATATGTTTGCGGCTTGTTTGGGATTCTAGAAATGGGCATATAATGCTCCTTTTCAAATTTCTTTTATTTTGTTTGGGAATTTTTGTTGGGCCCATCATTAGTATCACAACCCGTCACTTTTTCTCCAATATCCGTATAGTGTATCAGCTGGGGGGAGGTGTTATTATTTTGTGTTGTGTTTTCCTCAACTGTGAAATGTCATTATTACCCCTTATTTCGCACATTATTTTACTTTTTTTGTCCCTACTTCACCAAACAATCACAATTTTGGTAAGATAAATACCATTCTTTCGACACCCACAGTGAAGAACCCTCGTCTTCTGTAGGTCGATTTGCAAGATTTGCCCTTTTTTCATTCTTCAATGTCGAAATCGAGGTAACAATGTGTTCTTTGAAAACATTTGTTGTCGATATTGTTTACATTTGTCCGCCTATTTTTGCGATGAATCGCGCGTGGAGAGGCGAAACGAAATGAAAGCATAAAAAGCACAACTGGTAAAAAGGTTCGACTTTTTGGTTTACTGTACGCATTAGGGGTCAAATTGATGTTTGTAAGAAACTGATTTGTCCATTTTGAGGTTTTTTGCACATAGTATACTATGTTGTGCTATTTATTTGACCCTATAAATTTGTGGATTTTGTAAGTCCAAGCGGCTACGATAATCTAGAGGGGAGGGTGAATAGATTATCTCCATCTTTTCGATTTATCCCTCTTTTTCAAGCCGAATGCTCAAAGACAAATATAAAGGTGCGGAATGTAAACAACACGCGTCGATTTATAGAGCTTCACCCCACCTAGGGACTACGTGCTCTACCACCCCAATATATCCGGGATGGATTTCGAAAAGAGAAAAAGATTTTATTAATAATTACCAAAATTATTACAACAAAATCTTACACCAACACCTTGAAGAACACCACACTCTTCTTCAACACCACCTTTGAGATTACCACAATCTCACTTGAAGATTACCACAATCTCCAAACGGCACCTTGTGAAGATTACCACAATCTTCACCCTTGAAGAGCACCACACTCTTCAACACCTCAACAAGAAGATTACCACAATCTTCTTACACCTATCACCTAGATCACCCAAGTGTGTTCTTACTACAAGAACATTCACAAGGATATCTTGTGTTGAATGATTACCCAAATTCAAGATTACAACTCGATAATTGATAATACAATAGAGTGCAAGTGTAATCAAGAAAAGCCTAGACCTCAAGGATGTGAAAGTGAATAGCTAGGCAAATTACAACAAGAAATAAGACAATGTAAGAACAAGTGTATTCTTGAGTGTATCTTGTTGTGTTGTAGTTTTCTCTCTTGTAGTTGTGCTTCAAAACTTCCTCTATTTATAGGAGATGATTGATACTTGATAGGCTCCTCTTGGAATCTGATTTCTACAAAAATTGCAATTAAAAACAAGATTATAGCTGTTAGAAATCAATTCCATAATTTAAGGAAAAGATGTTTCTTTGCGACAACGGTTAGAATTTTTCTTTGTCAAAGCATAGGGCGGCCGTTCGCATTTAAATAGAAGTTTGAAACATATAGCAGCAAATTAACACAGGCGACCGGTCGAAGTGCACCTGACGGTCGAACCTATGTGCAACCGGTTGCACCGACCAATTTTGAGAGTTCTCAAGTTTTGCATTTCACGAAACTTGTTCCCTGTGTACTGCAGTCGCTCTCTTTGACCGATGATCGACCTCTGAATGAAGTGTTGTCCGATTTTTGTCGAAAATAAACCTCAAGAAATACTCCGAAAAATTCGTAAAAACATTTTAAACCGATCGGGAGTATTTAGGACAACATTAGAAATATAGTTTTGATGAAATAACACATTAATACAGAAAGTGTTGTCCGATATAAATTCCAATAAATACTCCGAAAAATTCGTAAAAATATTTTAGACCAATCGGGAGTATTAGGACAACATTTAGAAACATAGTTTCAATGAAAAAAACCATTGACACAAAATCATTAAAAGTGTTTGTCCAATATTATCAAAAATAAACTAGAGGAAATACTGCGGAAAATATTAAAACCATTTTAAATCATTTAGGAGTATTTGGACAACCTTTAAAACCATTGTTTTGGTATAAAAACAAAATCATCAAAATCATGATAAAACCATTTATCAAACAATCTCCCCCTTTTTGATGATTACAAACCAAAACAATTTTAACCAGGTCGATTTTGAAAACAAAACAATTTTACCGGTTAAAGAGAACTATCCGTTGTGAGCGACAACATTCCGAGCAATAAACACAAGGATGGGAGTAGAGAGATTCAAACGTATATAGCAAAAGCTCCCCCTATCAACATGCACAACAAGAGTAATATAGAAGCAACTTCAACATAAGCTAAAATCTTAGCTTTTCGATATTGAGCTTTAAGTTTCAAAAACTTAAAAGCTCCCCCTGTCAAAGATACATCATTAGAACCGTATATAAGTCCATAGTACAACCAATGGACCATGATTCATACATAACCATAATGCACCAAGTGGACTAAATATGATCCACAACTTATGGCTTTATGAAGCCATAACTTATAGCTTCTTTTCGTTAAGCTTATCTTAGCTTTTATGAGCTAATGAGCTTATAACCTGTTTCTCTCCCTTTGGAATCATCAAAAAGAATGTTAGCACAATAAATATATCATATATTCATATCAAAGTGCGCAACTAAACCGATGTATCGAGCTATTTGAGCATTGAAGCTTATAAACCAAATAGGAGGGAAGAGTCGAATCATACGACTTGTAGAAGCTTATGAAAGATCATTTGATAAGCAAAGAATGATTTCTATAAATATATAAGACTTTTGAAATCGAGAGAATCATGTAGGTGATGAATTTTTCATTGAAACATTTTATCGAACACTTGGCGGGCGTCAAAAATTGAAAAAGATATATATAGCCCTTGTAAATAAATCAAGCCAAGTTTTTTCATCACCAAATGCAATTTAATAAATATCATTCATCAACAATCAATAATCTCATCACATGCATATATAATTTGCAACAAGAAATAGACATTTAAACCAAGTTCTCAAGGATTCAACCCAATTGAGCTAAAGAGAGTGAAATTCTTACCATTCGACGATAAAGATGAGCAATGATGATGATAATCGAGCTAGACAATCCCCAAAGTATGAATTTTATGCAACAAGACACATTTGAAGTGAATTGTGTGTGAAATTGACGAAGGGGACGAAAAATGGACAAAATAAGCCAAAATTGCTAAGTCTGGAAAACAGAACCATTTTAAGCCAAGAAATCCCTTAGGGCAACCGGTCATGGGCTAGGGCGACCGGTCGAGCAGGTGGGCGACCGGTCAACCCTTGCCCTGGCAGCCCACTGCTTCTTTCTGTTTTGCAAATTCCGAAGTTTGATCCAAAAATCCGATTTTTCGCCCCTAAGTTTTAAAAACGTGCAAAATGCAAACGTAGACCTCATTCAATATACATTATGTCATAATCAAGCTCGAAATGAGGTAAAATACTAGGCAGTGAGCGATTAAAAGATCCGCGAGTTATCCTTGAGACGGAATTGAACACATCTTCAAGTTTTTGTTAAAACATGCAATCCCCCTTTTTTTTAAAAATATCGAATCTCAATATGTTTAGTTCGATTATGACGAACCATATTTTGAATACGAATAACCGTATAATAGATACCGAACTTGTTATCCCGAAAAAATAAGAACGTTTTAAAGCTTTGGATACAACAAGTCATAAGAAGAAGTACCTTTCAAATATTTGAAAATTTCTTTTAATGGAACTTTAATGAGATTCGTTGGGATAGTTTTTGAAGTCGAGCATATAGACATAAGGCATATGGAATGTCGAGTCTATAAGAATAATACAAGAAAACATACCTCGAATTTGTTTGTCAACCGACATGCCTTTCTCAACCTTTGTCAATCTTTAGCCATAGAGGTTGAAATAGTTCTTCTTTCTTCAATGCCTAACTCCTTCAAGAGTTCTTTTGAAATATAACCATCTTCTTGGCATTGAATAATTTGAAGTCCAAGCACTAAATTGAGCTCCCCCATCATGCTCATTTCAAGTACACCTTGCATCAACTTAGAAAAATATCTTGCACAAATATTCATTAGTAGCACCAAAAATATTCTTATAAATATGCACAAGTTTAAACAATCTTGCCCTTTTTTTTTCACAAACAAAGAGAGTAGTATCAACTTTACCTTTTGTAAAATCATTTAGCAAAAATAGCTAAGTCTATCATACCATACACTGGGTACTTGTTTTAAAACCATACAAGGCCTTAAAACAATCATTTGGCCTAGAAAAATTTTAAACCCCGGAGGTTGTTTTATATAGACTTCATCTAGAATAAAACCATTTAGAAATTTGGATTTAACATCCATTTGGTAAAGCTTGAAATTTTCTTAAAACAAGAATGGGCAAGTAAAATGCAAATAGCTACAAAATGTGCTATGAGTGCAAATGTTACATCAAAATCGATTACCTTCTTCTTGAAAATACCTTCGAGCTACTAACCTCGCCTTAGTTCGACCAATGTTGCCTTGGTCATCGAGTTTGTTCCGGAATACCATTTTTATCTTCTTCATCACTATCATCATAGGGCATCCAATTGATCTAAGATGTTCATAATAGAACATTTACATCCAAATATTTTGAGGTAACAAAATTTGGAGTACTTCATTTCTCATCTACACAACTTTAACAAACTCATTAACGGCATCACTTATATAAGCAAGAGAAAAATAGCCCAAGTGTAAAAACATGCCTCAATCATCAATCACAAAATATCTTGCATAAGAGCATAGTAGAAATAGACACTATATATATAGACCATGAAGCAAGAAGCACATACTATGCATTTAGAATATCATCAAGAGTCTAATAAATCATGCAAGTTCAAATAAGCTTACGAAAGCTATAAAAGGTCTCTTTTGAAATTTGAAAATCCGATATCATATAGTTGAGACCTCATTTAAAAGAAGTATTTGAACAAGAGTTGACAAAGCAAATATGTGCAATCAAATATCGAATAGTTCCTTTCAAAAAATCTAAAAATCCTCTTAATGGCACTTGTATGAAATACTATGAAAAACAAGCACATAGGCACATGGCAATACATATATCGAGTCTATAAGAGTAAGAATAACACAAGTAAACGTACCTCGATAATTTATGCCTTTCTTGACAAATAATGACGTAAATGGCCATTTGTGAAAATATGTAAATCCTACACAATTCTTAAAACAAATCTAGCACAAATCATAATGATAAAAGTGTAGGCTAAGAGATATCACAAGAATGAAGTGTTGTCCGATTTTTGTCGAAAATAAACCTCAAGAAATACTCCGAAAAATTCGTAAAAACATTTTAAACCGATCGGGAGTATTTAGGACAACATTAGAAATATAGTTTTGATGAAATAACACATTAATACAGAAAGTGTTGTCCGATATAAATTCCAATAAATACTCCGAAAAATTCGTAAAAATATTTTAGACCAATCGGGAGTATTAGGACAACATTTAGAAACATAGTTTCAATGAAAAAAACCATTGACACAAAATCATTAAAAGTGTTTGTCCAATATTATCGAAAATAAACTAGAGAAAATACTCCGGAAAATATTAAAACCATTTTAAATCATTTAGGAGTATTTGGACAACCTTTAAAACCATTGTTTTGGTATAAAAACAAAATCATCAAAATCATGATAAAATCATTTATTAAACAGATTTTTGATGGCTGTGCTTTGGTTTTGGTCTTTAGGGTTTACGGAATTTACTATTAATATTACTCTGTTGTGTGTTGTTCTGTGAACATGATTAGTTGGACATTTTAGTTTTTTCTCTGAAACTGTGATTTATGGTATGTGGTGACAAAAAGAATGTTGTTTAAATAGTTATCCTTGTTGACAATTTTCCACAATCACACCAAGGTGAAGTATTCTTTGGTCGAATATGTGGTTTGGCGAATACAAATTGCAATGTGTTTTGTTGCTTTTTTGTCAATTGTTATAGTTTCTTTGAAAGAGATTCTTTCAATATGTGTACATCTAGTTTGTGGTTTGAAATCATTTTACATAGCCGTGTTTGCATCGAGATTAAAAAGTACGAATATTGCATTTAATCGATAGTAATGGTCATCTAGATGGATAACGAAGAAATGCATGTCGTCGTCATAGTTGAAGAGATAATTACAACCATCAATATAAGATCGCTCCTCCTTTGTTATTATCGTCGACATTTTATGTTAAAACGTCGTCGCACTAGACAAAGTTTGGGGCATGCTCCATATAGGATGCTTGACCGCGTACCTGATCAAATTAAACACATGCATCAGCTAATCCATACCGATGATCCAACATATATCCAACAACTTCGTATGGATAGAAATGCGTTTGGTAGGTTGTGTTTCCTTCTAGAGAATTTTGGTGGGTTACAACGTACACGGAATGTCCAAATAAGTGAGCAAGTTGCAATATTCCTGTCTATTTTAGCGCATCATAAAAAAAATATGGTTGTCAAGTTTGATTTTAAAAGATCAGGGTACACCATTAGTACCCATTTCAATGCTGTTCTTGTGGCTGTACTAAGGGTTTATTCCATACTATTATCCACACCGCAACCCGTAGGTGATGATTGTACAGATGAACGATGGAAATGGTTCAAGGTAAATTGAAATAACACTTTACAACTAATCCATGTTAATTTGCAAAAGTTTCAGTTTTGATTTTGGGTTTTATCTGGTAGGGATGTCTAGGTGCCTTAGATGGAACATACATTGATGTTCGGGTACCTGTGAATGAAAAAGCTCGTTATAGGAACCGAAAAGGACAAATATCAGTTAATGTGTTTGCCGTATGTGACCCAAAGATGAATTTTGTTTACGTATTGTCCGGATGGGAATGATCTGCTGCTGATAGTCGTGTTTTGCGAGATGCAATTAGTAGGGATCATGGGCTGAGAGTCCCAAATGGTTAGTTATCATTTTCCTCAAATATTGCTTTAGAATTTGAATCCAAACATACCTAAACCGACTAATTATACCCTAAAATATTATTTTTAAATGGACATGTAATTACTACTTATATGACTGTGGCTATACCAACGGGCCAGGCTTCCTTACACCGTACAGAGGCGTGAGGTACCACTTGGATGAATGGGGTACATGATCTTTTGCACCCCAGAACTATAGGGAATTGTTCAACCTCCGACATGCTAAGGCTCGTAACATTATTGAAAGATCATTTGGTTTACTACAACAACGATGGGCTATCCTAAGGAGCAAACAATATTTTCCCACTAAAACACAGAATCGTATCATTATGGCTTGTTGTTTAATCTATAATTTCATACGAACTGTGATGGCCGTCGATCCACTCGAACAAGAAGTACCTGAATATGTTGTGGGGCAAGCTGATGATGAGATTGATGATGAATTTGTTGACGTAGTCGAGTCATCTCAAGTGTGGACTGATTGGCGAGAGGATATGGCTCTGTTAATGTACAATGAATGGAGAGGACGCAGTAATTAGACGTGCAGACACGTTATTAGATTTAATGTTTTAGGGATTTGGGAATCATGCCAGAGAACAAGTTAATTAAAATTATTCGTACAAAAATGATGAGTACTGGACTTGTTGTAATGTTATGTTTTTTATGGGATGTTAAAACTTGCATGTTGATATATACTTTGATGTTTGTTTGATTCAGTTTATCTGTGATATATGTCGTTAATTTGAATGTGCTTTATGGTATGTGTCTGTTTTGTTGTTTGGAAGTGTTTGTTTATGTAATTATATATGTCGGATAGGTATGTCTTCCACATCAAGTGTTCCAAAGAAGACCGCGTCTCGCAAAAATTCCACCCACACTAGAAAATCTTGGACTACACAAGAGGAATATGTCCTCCTGCATGCCCTAAAGGAGTGCATTGTCAGAGGCTGGAGGGCTGACAATGGGTTCAAAAGTGGCTATCAAAATCACCTCGAGCAGGCCATGGCAAAAGCATTTCCATGAACTGATTTGAAGGCTATACCACATATCAATTCTAAGATATGTGTCTGGAAAAAGGACTATGCTTCTTTAAGTTTGATGCTTTGACTTTCTGGATTCGAATGGAGTGACTCTTCAAACACGTTGATTGTCAAAGAAGAACCTAAATGGTTAGACTACATTAAGGTAATCTAAAAACATAGTCATATTTGATCAGTCATGGAGGATTTTTCTTGCTATACACGAATCAATTTACTTGTTTGCAGATAGACCCAAATGCCAAACCAATGAGATTCAAATCATGGCCATACTACAAGGACTGGTGCGATATATTTGGGAAGGATAGAGCAACTGGTGAAAATGCTGAAGGATTTGCGGATGTAATACATGATATCCTTAGTGGTGCCCCACCACTAACTGAACAACCAACTACACAACCAAATTTTCAACCCCCTAGTCCAATTGAGGAGGCTGATGGTACATCTAATTACCGTGACGCGGGTAGCCACACTGGTAAAACGAAGTCGGCTAACAAAAGAAAAGCACGTGATGACACAGAGGATAATTTCACAGAGGTTGTGAGTTCTTTCTTACAAAAAACATAACTAAGGCTGGGTGAAATAGCTAAGAGAATTGGTTTTGAGCAATATGCATCTTCCAATCGGAAGGCTGTCTTTGGCGCTCTGGCTGAAATGCCCTTCCTCAATGTTGAAGATAAAATTGCAGTGTCCAAATGACTATGCAGTGATACTAAAGATCTAGACCTATTTTTCAATCTCTCGGCTGAAAATAAGGCTACAATGGTCCGAATGATGTGCGAAGGAAAGATCTAACCACATCATTGTTAGATCACTAATCTATTTTGTTAATACAGCTATTTGCAGGAATGACTGTGTTTAGACTCTATTTACGATTAATGGTACTCGATAGGTCATGCACATGGCCATGTTTTGGTGACTGTTAGTAATGCCACCTAAATTGGAAAACTTAATCCTACTGTACTTAATGGTCACTTAGTATTTGTAAATGTACGAAGTATTGCTACTTATTTTATACAATATGCTAATGTGTTGTATGGTAATCAGTTGTATGGATGCATATTTTGTATATCATGTTCCTTGGACTGCAGGTTGCTAATAAATGCAGTCTTCATTATATGTTGTGTGGCTCAAGGACATTTATTTATGGATTAGACATTACAAGTACATTTATTAATGGGTTGTAGAATCAAGTATTTCCAAGTTTCCAAAATCAGGTGGCAGCCGATACTTCAAAATGGATGGGTTGAACAAATATTCATTTATTCCACTAATCTATGCCAAGAGACAAATAGACGGTTGACGGTCACATAAGAGTAAGAGACATCAAATTTATTCTCATTATCAACCTCTTCAAGTATAGCATTTATGAATGGAATGAATGGGATGAAATCACCTAACCTCTCATTTCGTGTATAAATAATGAAGCTGCCTAGATTACCTTCCACAAGAAAGTCATCCTTTGCTAAAAACTGTGTTAAGGAGGTAATTTTTTCTATGAAAATCAATTCAAGTCCAAATTTTTCATCTAGTTCATGGATTGCAACTTATATTAGAATAACATGTTTTAATATACACACCTTTAATTGTTGGTTTTTGTATGTTTTTTAAAAAATAGTCCGCACTAGGAACCAAGTGGCGAAGCAAAACATGGTGGGCGCAACTTGGACTGAACAAGAGGAAGAACATTGCTATAGGGTGTTCTTCCAGTTATGCGACCGACGTCTAGACCTACGTGATCCGGCTTCATTCAATGAAATTTTCTTTGAATTGACGAGAGCTCTAACTGACATCTGTGGTAAAGAGTTCAAGGTTATGAAAGTGAAAAATAAAATCAAAATGTTGAGGACTAATTTTAAGGACTTCATCAAATTCAAGGATTTTCGGTGATGCAATACGACATAACTTGCAACAAAATCACTTTGCATCACACCGAATATTATCGCCTTATCGGCCTGTAAGAATGCTCATACAATGTTTTCTTAATTTTAAGTTGTAGTTTGTTGTAAATATTTTGTAAAAATTGATGGTTGTCTATTTCTATTCACTCAGGAGAGCAACATATGTCGATTTTATCGAAATTATGGGTTTCCGTGGTACACTGCATGCTCAAACATATTCATCATAAGGAAGGATGCTGAGATTGATTTTGATGGCGTCCCAGGGTACACTCGAGACAATCCTCTCGATATTGAAGGGTTTCATCTGATGAGGACGATTACACTGACAATGAAGAAGCAAACGATCATGGAATTGAGAGGATTGAAGAATGGGAATTTCGAGGGTTGCGTCTCCAAATCTCAAATAAAAACAGATGGTGAAGGAGGATCTCGATGTGGACAACGATTAAAGTGCTTAAAGCTATGGGGTCTGTTATGTTGGATGGTTGTTCAAGTTGCATGTAATGTTTATAAGGATTATTAGTACGCTGTTCTGGGGATGGTGGTTGTGTTTGTAATGGAGGAAGTGTGAAGGTGGTGTTTTTTTTTTTTTTTGGTTTTTAAAGTTTGTGTTTTAGCTTTAAGCTTACTTGGATGTCAGTGTAGTAATGTTGTCCAAATTTCCAGTTTCATTAATGGACATTATGGTTTAGTGTATTCCAAATTTTCATAAACATAAAAGCAAAACTAAGCTCACACACAAACGTAGATTGCATAACATCCATTTTAGGAAATTTTACAAACTTAACATGGACTCCAGTGCATACCTAAAAACATATTACAACTTACACATAAAATCAAAATATCTAAACAGTACATCAAAGGCAAATAACAACCTTCAAGTAGAACTAGAACACTAAAAACACCATTTTTCATCTGGAACTGAACAAAACAAACCCCCTAGTCCAATCTGTCATCCGACCACTCAATTTTTACCTTCAGCAGGATTGCAAAACGACACACTCGTTTCAACACTCTTAGAAGGCGATGGAATGTTGTGTGGATTTGGTCGTATGAATTGAGTCGGACGACGGTAAAAAGATGGGCCAGGGTAGTCTCGAGGGCCAGTAGGTTTGACAGATTGATTAACAGAGCTTTTAGATCCAGAAGCATATTCTTGCCCGGTGTTCGCCTTATTTTTAGCTTCACCGCAAGTGTACGGTGTAGTTTATAGAATATGGTAAGCAAGGTCGTATCCACGGAGACTAATAAATTAATGCGCTAAGTATTGAACTAAGATAGCCTTATTTTTATTTAGACGATCGAAATTGGATGATTGTTGTGGAAGAAAAGACAAGAATAACCACAAAAACATAAGATGAAAATAATAGTGGAATTACCAAGGGAAATGAAATGGATTCCCGGTTTATGGTTTCAATTAATATTCCTCTTGTTTTACGATTTAATCAAAGCCAAAGTTATTATCAATACACCTATAAGACGATCACAATGGTATTTTATCCTCCCTCTCGAGATGTATATAAAGTGTATATTGAAATATCTATGCTAGTATCTCTACTCAACATAAGATACACAACTCCTAAGTGCACAAAAGATCAAATATCCTCACAAATATTCACAAACCTCTCGATTATGCAAATATTCATGTCAAGTACTCAAGATCTAATATTGAAACCCATCTCTCGAATTATGAATCAATATATCAAACATGCTAAATCTTTGGCCAAATGATAAAACAAGAATAAGAACAAAGTACTCAAATAAGCTTTAAGACAATAACTTCAACTAAGATTAAAACATTCAACAAAAGTTCAATTAATCTACTTCCAAAACCCGAAAATCACAAGAAGTTTAGCTACTCATTATAAATAAACAACTCATAGACAAATTGTTCATCTTCATAAGAAGCTAAAATGAAAGATTAAAGCACAAAGAATGACAAAACTTAGGGAAATGGATAATCTCTCGATTAATCTTCAATCCTCAAGTTCCGATTCGACTCGATTCTTCCCTTGATTCTTCCTTGATGAAATTGATGTGTTTCTTGTGTTCTTGGGTGTATTCCCATCCTTTTCTCCATAACCTAGATCAAGCCTCCCATGTATGTATTTATAGCCCCTCAAAAGTTCAATAAAAAAGTGGAGGAACATTGGAATTTCCGCCCCGGGGCGCTGCGGCGCCCAGCAATTTCCCACAAATGATCCTCCCAAGCGCTGCGTACACGGGCGTATTGCAGTCGCCCACTTGAAATTCATATACAGTGATGTTTCAGAATCAGGCACGCAGCGCCGAGTTTTTCACCCACCAAATGTTGGAATTTGCTTTTGAGCCATTCTTCAAAGTTGTAGCCCTATCTCTTAGCTTTCCATAGCCACTTGAATCATATCAATATCAATTTTGTAGAGAGAGTTATGGCCACAATACGAAACACTGCCAGTGATGGAAATTTCAGACGCGTTTGGACGTTTCTTCAAATCAATCTCTCGTTGTTTGCTCGTTTGTACTTCTTTTGATACACGATTCATTACTATGACTATAAACTCAATATAATTGGCTCTCAACATGGCTTGGCTACTCAAATGACTCAAAATAATCAAAAACAACACAAAACTCAAGTCTAGGAAGCCCAAATCAATGGTATAAAACCAAGTGAACACCCGGCTTGTTCTAAATAATTCCAAAAAGAGCGATCTAGAGAAGACCAAGGAGATGAAATGTTCACGGTTTTTCCACCAACTTCCTCCATTTTGGGCAAGCCATCCATATTACCAATGTCCTCTGATTCGCCGTCGGATGAAATGTCAATAATTTCGACGTCGGATGGGATTAGATTAGAATGCTCGGATCCAAATAGCATCTTTAGTTCTGGCCAATTTGGGTCTCCCATTTCTTGATACGCTGACCCAAATTCATCTTTCTACATACAAACAAAGCCATTAGTAAATGTGCATGTACAACTAAATACTCGAATAATGTTCGACTCATTTGAAAACCAAAATTCAATATATGAATGTGTGTTTAAAATTTTATATGAACATTTTTACCCGAACTATGTCATCCCACACAAAATCAGATGCTTTCACCGTATTCGTGGCTTCATCAAAACGAACCCCGTGTTTCCTTTTCACCCAAGAGAATATTCGATACCTTTTCTGAAGTATATCTAGCATGTGCTGGTAATACTGATAATCAAATGATTTTTGCATCGCCTTGTTCACTGTTGCCTGTGTAATGAGTAATGCATGGGCATTAACATCACCCGGTTTGAAATTGCCAAGGGATTGTTGGTCAAGTAACACTGAAATGAACAAATTGTCTGCTTGCTCCATCCACTCTAAATCATATATATAGTCAGCTTGAATAACTGGATATGGGGGCGCCATATGTGGGTAGTTTTTTGGGTGCTCAAGTGTTGCTACATCCAAAAGAGTCCCAAGGCTATGTGTGCTTTTTTAGGTATGTCTTGCTACATAATTTATAGCCAAAAAAGGATATGAAACTAATCCGCTTAATTAAACAGACCTTTTTCAACTACAAAATATTTGTAGTTGATGTAAAAATCTTGCCTTGTTTTATCAATCAATATCATTTGATGCAAAAAATAGCTCGACAACACAAACAAGTACATAAGAGATTCTTTTTGGAAGTGAAAAAGTAATTGATAGCTTGCATGCGAGATATATAAGCTTGACAACACAAACAGGTAGAAATTATATTTTGTTCTGCAGTCAAAAAGTCCTTGATGGCTTATAAAATAGTTATTTACCTTTTTCATTGGTCATGTTCTCTACATTTGTTTCTTCCGAAATGGGACAAAAATATGACAACTGTCCGAACAATATCTTGTAGAATCCCATCGCAAATAAGCAAGAATGATGTTTCATACCGCACATACAAATATCACCATATGATGTATGCATTCTCTATTCATTTTGCATTCAAATAATTGGAACAACCATTTACAATAACACCAAGAATGTTTCACATTGTAATGAAAGCTTAACTTCAACAAAATCGGTAACGTTTTTGTAATGGAATAGAAGAGCATATTCAAAGACATCGTACAAACGAAGAAGAAGTGCACACTCCACATGCTAAAATAGTACAACATGAAATTTAACATAGACAAAATATTTCATAGTCCTACAAAGATTCCATACCGACTAATATTGTTCACTAAACTCATTTCAACAATGATCTAATTCAACACAATATCATGATTAAATTTTTTAATTAGTATAATGATAGCATTTAGTACACAATACATACCATACAAGCCAAACACAAATTTGGGCATTCATTCTTCTTAACTTTTTATTGACTACCTGGGATGACTCCAAGAACTTCAATGAAAAATTTCAATGCGGGGAAAAATAGATACAATCAATTAAATCATCTTACTTTCCAAACTATGTAAGTCAGCGGCTACGATAATCAGAGGGGGTGAATAGATTATCTCCATCTTTCGATTTATCCCTTTTTTTGAATTGAATGCTCAAAGACAATATAAAGGTGCGGAATGTAAGCTAACACGCGTCGATTTAAAGAGGTTCAACCCACCTAGTGGCCTAATCTCTACCACCCCAAAGATATCGGGATGGATTTGAAAAGAAAAAGATTTTATTAATAATTACCAAAATTATTACAACAAAATCTTACACACAACACCTTGAAGAGCACCACACTTTTCTTCAACACCACCTTTGAGATTACCACAATCTCACTGAAGATTACCTGACAATCTCCAAGCGGCACCTTGTGAAGATTACCACAATCTTCACCTTGAAGAGCACCATACTCTTCAGCACCTCAAAAGAAGATTACCACAATCTTCTTACACCTAACACCTAGTTTGCAGGTGTTCTTACCACAAGAACACTCACAAGGATATCTTGTGTTTGAATGGCGACCACAAATTCAAGATTACAACTCGATAATTGATAATACAATAGAGTGCAAGTGTAATCAAGAATAGCCTAGACCTCAAGAATGTGAAAGTGAATAGCTAGGCAAATTACAAAGTTAAATAAGACAATGTAAGAACAAGTGTATTCTTGAGTGTATCTTGTTGTGTTGTAGTTTTCTCTCTTATTGTGTTGCTTCAATTCTTCCTCTATTTATAGAAGATGTCTTGTACATGATAGGCTCCTCTTGGGGACATGAATTCTGTAAAAAATTGCAAGACAATTGAAGAAAAGAGCTGTTAGAAATCAATCCCACAATTTAGGGAAAAGCTGTCTGCTGCACAACGGTTAGAATTTTGTTGTCAAACTTCAGGGCGACCGGTCGCGCACAAATAGACGTTTGAAAATGAGAAAACACATTTACACAGGGCGACCGGTCGACGGGGGGTCCGACCGGTCGACCCTATGTCCAGCCGGTCGAGCAGAACCAAAAAACGAGTCCAGAAAGTTCTGTTTCAGAAAATGCTCCCAGGTACCGGTCACCCGCCGGTCGACCGGTCGACCGCACCGGTCGACGCCCCGGTCGACCGCACCGGTCTACCACCCTGTTGACCGGTCAACCACCCTTTTTTCAGCAAATAGCTTATTCACTATTTTTCACAATTTTCAGGTACGGGATGCCCTATAGGGCGACCGATTGGCCTCAAAACAAAAGTATTGTCCAATTTTATATCGAAAATAAACTTGAAGTTATACTCCGGAAAATATTAAAACCATTTTAAATCATTTAGGAGTATTTGGACAACCTTTAAAACCATTGTTTTGGTATAAAACAAAATCATCAAAATCATGATAAAACCATTTATCAAACAATCTCCCTTTTTGATGATTACAAACCAAAACAATTTGACAAGGCCGATTTTGAAAACAAAACAATTTTGAGAGGCGATTTTGAAAACAAAACAATTTTTAGCAAGTTAAAAGAACTATCCGCTGTGAGCGACAACATTCCATGTAATATAAACACAAGGATGGGAGTAGAGATATTTAAACACTTATAGCAAATGCTCCTATCAACATGCACAACAAGAGTAATATAGAAATAACTTCAACATAAGCTAAAATCTTAGCTTTTGATATTGAGCTTAAGTATCAAAAACTTAAAAGCTCCTCTGTCAAAGATACATCATTAGAACGTATATAAGTCCATACTACAACCAAAGGACCATGATTCATACATAACCATAATGCACCAAGTGGACTAAATATGATCCACAACTTATGGCTTTATGAAGCCATAGCTTATAACTTCTTTTCGTTAAGCATGACTTAGCTTTTATGAGCTAAAGAGTTTATAACCTGTTTCTCCACCTGTTTCTCCCCCTTTGGAATCATCAAAAAGAATGTTAGCACGATAAATACATCATATATTCATATCAAATAGTACAACTAAACCGATGTATCGAGCTATTTGAGCATTGAAGCTTATAAACCAAATAGGAGGGAAAAGTCGAATCATACGACTTGTAGAGGTTTATAAAAAATCATTTGATTTGCAAAAACATGATCTCTATAAATATATGAGACTTTTGAAATCGAGAGAGTCATGTAGGTGATGAATTTTTATTGAAACGTTTTTATCGAACAACAAGGCGTCAAAAATAGAAAAAGTTATATATAGCCCTTGTAAATGAAATCAAGCCAAGTTTTTCATCACCAAATACAATTTAACAAATATCATTCATCAACAATCAATAAGCTCATCACAAACATATATGAATCACATCAAGAAAAATACATATAAGCCACAAACTCGAGGTTCAACCCAATTGAGCTAAAGATAGTGAAATTCTTACCATTCAATCGGTAAAGACGAGCAATGATGATGATAGTCGAGCTAGATAATCCCAAAATATATAATTCATGCATCAAAACTCATTTGAAGTGAGTTGTGTGTGAAATTTGCAAAGGGACGAAAAATGGCCAAAATGTGTCAAAGTGGCGAATGTCAAACAGAACCATTTTAATCCAAGATTTTTGCTTAGGCATCGGTCGTGGTTGAGGGCGACGGTCGAGGTTGAGGGCGACAGGTTGCCCTAAACCCTTTGGACCCCAGCTGTCATCGTCAGTTTTCCAAAATCCGAATTTTCAACCAAGAATCCGATTTTTTGCCCCTAAGTTTTAAAACGTGCAAAATGCAAACGTAGAATTCATTCAATATAGATTATGTCATAATCAAGCTCGAAATGAGGTAAAATACTCGGTGGTTAACGATCAAAAAGTCCACGAGTTATCCTTGAGACGGAATTAAACACATCTCAAGTTTTTGTTAAAAATCACAATCCTTAAAAATATATCGAATCTCAATATGTTTAGTTCGATTATGACGAACCAAATTTTGAATATGAATAATCGTATAATATATACCGAACTTGTTATCCGAAAAAAATAAGAACGTTTTAAAGCTTTTGGATACAACAAGTCATACGAAAGAAGTGCCTTTCAAATATTTGAAAATTTCTTTTAACGGCACTTTAATGAGATTCGTTGGGATAGTTTTGAAGTCGAGCATATAGACATAAGGCATATGGAATGTAGTCTATAAAAATAATACAAGAAAACATACCTCGAATTTAATTGTCGATCGACATGCCTTTCTCAACCTTTGTCAATCTTTAGCCATAGAGGTTGAGATGGTTCTTCTTCTTTCAATGCTTAACTCCTTCAAGAGTTCTTATATAACCATCTTCTTGGCATTGAATAATTTGTAGTCCAAGCAAGAAATGAGCTCCCATCATTCTCATCTCAAGCTCACCTAGTATCAACTTAGAAAAACATATCTCGCTTAGTTCGACCAATTTCCTTGGTCATCGAGTTTGTTCCAGGAATACCCTTTTGTCTTCTTCATCACTATCATCATAGGCCATCCAATTGATCTAAGGTGTTCATAATAGAACATTTACATCCAAATATTTTGAGGCAACTAATATTTGGAGTACTTCATTTCTCATCTACACAACTTAACAAACTCATTACCGGCATCGCTTATATAAGCAAGAAAAAATAGTCCAAGTGTAAAAACATGCCTCAATCATTAATCACAAAAATATCTTGCATAAGAACATAGTAGAAATAGACACTATATATATAGACCATGAAGCAATAAACACATACTATGCATTTAGAAGATCATCAAGAGTCTAATAAATCATGCAAGTTCAAATAAGCTTAAGAAAGCTACAAAAGGTCTCTTTTGAAATTTGAAAATCCGAAAGCATATAGTTGAGACCTTATTTAAAAGAAGTATTTGAACAAGAGTTGATACGGCAAATATGTGCAATCAAATATCGAATAGTGCCTTTCAAAAAATCTAGAAATCCTCTTAATGGCACTTGTATGAAATACTATGAAAAACAAGTACATAGGCACATGGCAATACATATATCGAGTCTACAAGAGTAAGAATAACACAAGTAAACGTACCTCGATAATTTATGCCTTTCTTGACAAATAATGACGTAAATGGCCATTTGTGAAAATATGTAAATCCTACACAATTCTTAAAACATATCTAAAGACAAATCATAATGATAAAAGTGTAGCTAAGAGATATCACAAAAGAAGCTCATGCCATAAAAACCATAAAAGATGATAACACACTTTAGTCTACAAAAATGCACAAGAGTTTTAAAAACATCATATAAGGTCTTCTTTTTCAAAAATATTTTGAAAGCACAAGTATATATTGAAGACCTTAATTAAAAATAAATATTTGAAAACTCATTTGCAATTAAGACACAAATAAAAGCATGCATAATAACAAAATAAAATGCATATTTAAATAGGGAGATACGGGTTACCAATTACGCCATTTCCATGGGTTGTGTCGTTCCCATTGTTGATGATATCTTCCCTCGAGAAGTCACTTTGTTGATGATGACTTCTTTGATTGCTCCATTTCAAGGTTTGTTGCTTTCCCATTGTTGAAAGTCTCTTCTTCTTTGAAAATCATCTTGTTGATGATGTCTTTGCCATTTCAAGGATTGTGTTCTTCCCATTTTTGATTATACCCTCTTCTTGAAATGGCTTTGTCGAAAATAGTTTCTCCTTCTTTGATCAAATGAAAGCGGTCATTTGATGTCTTCTTCATGTATAAATTTTCTTCGATCATTATTTCACGGGTACCTAATATGACATTGTTTTGTGGTACCCTTATGTGTTTGGGTCCTTTGGGATTAGTCTTGAGACTTTTAGGTCTCCAACAATAATGGAGCTATTTCTAGCCCGACAAGTATTTACCGTATGACCCTTTTTACCGCAATAAAAGCATTTAATAATTCTAGGAGCATAATGACCAACGTCTTAGAGACTTGATTCTTTTTCATGTGATTGATGACCTTCAGGCTTATGATCAAGTTCTAGTTTCAATTATCACAACAATCAACAATATTGGTCATTCTATCGGACTCAAGTTGGATTTAGATAAATCATTTTTCAAGCAATTTATATCCTCAACAAGAGTGCTATTTTCTTTCTCAAGGTTTCTAACCTTGTCAAGAGTGGTGGTGTGAGCACATGATAGTGATTCATAGGAAGTAAATAAACTATCCTTATCATTTTTCAAAACAATGAATTCCTTTTTCAAATTTTTGTATTTAACAAGTAAGTTTTGGAATTCATCTTGTAGCTCATCATAATCATTTTGTAAATCACTATATTCATTTTGCAATTCATGGTCATAATAAGTAGAGGTTTAGAACTTACCTCGTTTTTTCTTCGATGCCCATGAGGCATTGTTCAACTTGTTCATCATGGGAGGTTGTAGAAGGACTTATCCCATGTTGTGGATTTGATATTGTATCCATTTGTGAAGTAGATGCTTTTGAGTTGCTCCTTTCATTTCAGATATACTTCATAGATGGCTTCTAATTTTGCCATACTTCATGTGCCGATTGAATACCTACAACATGATCAAATTCCAAAGTGGTAAGTGAACAAAGTAAAATATTAAGAGCTTTACCATTTAAAGAGATGATTTTCTTCTCTTCATCATTGAGCTTTTGAAGCCTTTTGAGAGTGTGTGGTGTATCTTTCATCTAATGGATTCTCCATTAATGACGGTGTTCCAAATGTCAAACCCGCAACCTTGTAAGTAGCATTCCATTCTTTTTTTTCCAAAATATAAAATTTTTGGAATCAAACCGAGGTGGCTTGGTGGTGGAGGTCTTGCCGGAAAAATGAGCTTTGAAGCGTAGCCGACGATCGTTCT
This sequence comes from Rehmannia glutinosa, assembly GCA_016081115.2. Taxonomy (NCBI): domain Eukaryota; kingdom Viridiplantae; phylum Streptophyta; class Magnoliopsida; order Lamiales; family Orobanchaceae; genus Rehmannia; species Rehmannia glutinosa. Next base: position 153,814,759 of record CM071926.1, on the reverse strand, counting down.
CTTCACTCGCGATGTGAAACGAGCTTGCCAAAGAGTTTGGCTCGATACCACTTGTAAGTCCAAGCGGCTACGATAATCAGAGGGGGGTGAATAGATTATCTCCATCTTTTCGATTTATCCCTCTTTTTCGAATCAATGCTCAAAGACAAATATAAAGGTGCGGAATGTAAGCAACACGCGTCGATTTAAAGAGGTTCAACCCACCTAGGGCCTAATCCTCTACCACCCCAAAGATATCAGGGATGGATTTCAAAAAAGAAAAAGATTTTATTAATAATTACCAAAATTATTACAACAAAATCTTACACCAACACCTCAAGAAGAGCACCACACTCTTCTTCAACACCACCTTTGAGATTACCACAATCTCACTTGAAGATTACCACAATCTCCAACGGCACCTTGTGAAGATTACCACAATCTTCACCTCAAGAGCACCACACTCTTCAACACCTCAACAAGAAGATTACCACAATCTTCTTACACCTAACACCTAGTTCACCAAGTGTGTTCTTACCATAAGAACACTCACAAGGATATCTTGTGTTTGAATGACGACCACAAATTCAAGATTACAACTCGATAATTGATAATACAATAGAGTGCAAGTGTAATCAAGAATAGCGCTGCCTCAAGAATGTGAAAGTGAATAGCTAGGCAAATTACAAAAGAAATAAGACATAAATGTAAGAACAAGTGTATTCTTGAGTGTATCTTGTTGTGTTGTAGTTTTCTCTCTTATTGTGTTGCTTCAATTCTTCCTCTATTTATAGAAGATGTCTTGTACATGATAAAGGCTCCTCTGGGGGACATGAATTTCAGTAAAAAATTGCAAGACAATTGAAGAAAAGAGAGCTGTTAGAAATCAATCCCACAATTTAGGAAAAGTCTGTCGCTGACAACGGTTAATTTTCTTTGTCATCAAACTTCATGGCGACCGGTCGCGACAAATAGACGTTTGAAAATGAGAAAACACATTTACACAGGCGGCCCGGTCGTCCGAGTCGGCCGTCGACCTATGTCCACCGGTCTGGCCGCGAGAACCAAAAACGAGTCCGAGAAAGTTCGTTTTGAAAAATGCTCCCAGTAATGGTCACCCGCAGAGTCGGCCGATCGGCCGACCCGACCGGCCGACGCCTTGATTACCACCCCGTTGACCGGCCAACCACCTTTTTTCAAAGAACAGCTTATTCACCATTTTTCACAATTTTCGTAAGACGGATGCCCTATGAGGCGTACCTGAGTTGGCCTCAAAACAAAAGTATTGTCCAATTTTATATCGAAAATAAACTTGAAGTTATACTCCAGGGAAAATATTAAAACCATTTTAAATCATTTAGGAGTATTTGGACAACCTTTAAAACCATTGTTTTGGTATAAAACAAAATCATCAAAATCATGATAAAACCATTTATCAAACAAACTATTCATTGTTTACTGAAATGGAATAAATGTATATTATACATATCAATCGAAGCTCAAATTAGGGTTTCCTAATTTTGAAATATTAAACATCTTACTACTTATAGATTCTATTACACAAACCCTTTGAACCCTACATTTGCACAAGAACTTTCAAGGAACTCATAATTGGATGCATAAATAGTCACACACACCAAAAAAAAAAAAAAAAAGAATTCATGATCGAAAAGATTTAACCCGGCTTATCGGAAATGGTGTAACAGATGTATGAACGCACTTTGCTCTCGGTAACACGAAGCCGACCTTTCTCTCCGACAACGATGGAATTCGGTCTGTAGATGAAACCGAGTTGCACGTAAACAGGTTAAATTCTTGCGGCTGAAATTAGTATGATGCCCACGATTTCAGATCTTTACCAATGGGTTGGGGTGTTTGTTATTTTGGTTCATACTTTTATAGAAGGGCAAAAGAGTAATTAGTCCAATTATCATGTTTTATCAGTATTGCAAAACAAAGGATGGCTGGAAATGGGAGAAATTTTGTACAAGATGCCAAACAGAAAATTAAAATCCCACTATATAATGATGAACAGTGCTATCCTTTATTATCTTTAATTTTCCTATAATACCCATCGTTAATCCCAAACAAGCCGTTGGGATACTTACTGTAACAGAGTGGTAAGGGATAGAACCAAACTGAAATCTGACTTGTGGGGTGGAAATTACTTTCGACTCTTATTAGCTCTCTCATAAATCAAATAAAAATTAAAAAATAGCCATGGCCAGAGCTTAATCGATACAAACACATTTACCGTTAAATTGTCCTCTGATGTCAGTTTCTTTGCAGTCTCTGCGCTTCTTTTGCGCTCTATCGTCGCCGACATCATCATCATCTTCTTCTTCTTCAAATTATCATTGTCGTGGTGCTCCTGCTCGCATCATTTGCTGCTCGAGCTCCGCCCCCCTGCAGGAAGCACTTCCGTCTCAAATTAAGCCGCCGCCGCCGCCGCCACCATCACCGCCGCCCTCGGCAACCACAACAGATGAGGATAAGCGTATTGGTACTAGGGCAGCAGATTGCAATTCCCGCTCTGGAATTCAGGTCCGAGGCAGAGATACATCTCAGTTTCCAAGTCGGGATTATTGGATGCCATTATCTCCGAGATGTTCCCCTCACAAGAGGAGGCCCGTCAATTCCTTTCTCTTTCACAGTAATTGCGCCTCTACTTCTGTTGTGTTTTTGGCATTTATTTATGGAGAAAATGTATATTTTTAATCATTTGGGTTTAAAGAAAAACTTTCTTTGACCAATTTTTATAAAAACAACTATTCTACCCATTTTTACATGAAAAAGTTAAAATTGCCTCAACTCTCTGTCTTGCTTAAAGTAAAACAAACTTTCTCCCTCACTTATTTTCAAATTTTCTTCCTTTCACAAATCAAGACGATTGAAGACTTGATTTTTTGATTTTTGAAGCTATAAGAAACGATTGAAGACACATTTTCAACCAAGACAATATATTACTTTTCGCAAATATTTATGTATAAAGATAGAAAATTCGCTGATTTTCGTGAATTAGAAAAAAATTGAATCGAAAGTTTAACGTGGCACTATCGGGCTCTCAACATGGTACTATCGCCATGTTGATCTTTAATCGAAGCGATCGCACCGTAGAAAACACCAGGGTACTATCGCGTCCTACAAAGATTTATGGCACTATCGCACCTAGTATTCTGGCACGATCATCGCACCCACACAGGTACTATCGTGCCATGGTGTATGGTACTATCGTGTCTCATTTTTATGTAGGGCACTATCGCACCCTAGTTCTAGGCACGATCGCACCTACCGCTTAATTTTTTTTTTTCCAAAGGTACATTCGGTTGATAGGGATGCACATATGGACGGCTCGATAATATCCTGAACGAGGCGATGCGATAGGGCTACACATATGGACGTACCAATAGTGCCCCGAACGAGGCGATAGGTCGCACATATGGACGGCCCGATAGTACTTGAACGATGCACGATAGATAGGGTCGCACATATGGGCTGCCGATAGTACTTCTTCAAGGGGGTACAATAGATGGTCGCACATATGGACGGCCCGATAGTACCCTCCTTCGGGGGGGGTACGATAGAGTCAAGACATATGGACGGCCCGATAGTACCCCCTTCAAGCGGGGTACTATCGGGCCGTACTTTAGGGCCCGATCGTACCGTAAGTATCCAACCCATTAGTAAGGGTAGTTAGGTCATTGTGGGTAGAAAAGTTGTTTTTTATAAAATTGGGTAGAAAAGTAGTTCCACTATCCATAGTGGCTAGAAAAAAAATTCTCCTTTATTTATGTACTACTTATTATTGTAGTGTAAATTGCAATCGCTAATAGTGATAGTGATATAATAGATATGAGTCAATCATCTTATAAGCATGCATATGAAGCTCACAGTTGGTTCTGATTGATTGTGTTGATATTGCGTAGATTCGATTCCTAAACAATGAATGTATCTTAAAATTCTCTCATTGGCAGATGCTTGGATTCGATTCTCCACGCTGAACACAAAACCATTTTAGAGGAAATGAGAGCTGACTTCGATCTTACTCTTTCCACAAAGAACGAGACAGTCGGCATTGATGGTTTTCCATCCATGGAAAGAAAAGCTGTGGCTGATGAGGCGTCAGGTGCTTTCGTGAATAACACCCCGAAAAGCAATAACATAGAGAAAGAACAGGAGGATGAGGCTGACCCTGAGATATTGAACTCCAATTTTACCCTGGATTTGAAACTACTTATGGATTTATCATTGCAAGCTGCCAAGAGAAATCCTATCAAGAGTCCCAGGTATCTTTCGTGCAGTATTTGTTTACTAGAGAAACTTATACTAATTACTAAATATTTCTTGGTGGTAAGTTAGGAACATTGATCATGAAAATGATACATCTTTCCATTTCAGATATAATATACCTAGAGTGCACTCCTAAACTCCTCCATATGGACATAGTACGCCCGAATACATTCCTAAAATCCATGATATTCGAATGGAATAATAGTGTGATTGTACGCCAATGACATAACAAAGTTGGATTATTGGATATTTTAGTGCCCAAAGAACCTCTTCCAATTTGTCCAATAATGTACTAAAAGTCTAAAACAGATGTATAACCCTTCTCTATTAAAACTTGCAGGCAAAAAGTCCATCCTTATCCAAGAGACTCATCGATCCATCTAGAAATGGTAAACAAATATAGAAATGTGCGTACTGGTACACTTAGTTGCAAATCTGCAGTTATCCATGTATGGTTAATCGCATAAAAGATGTTGCTATAAATTTTTGTTTTCACTTAATCTACACAAACCGTGAGTTTGACTATTCAACATGGCAACTGAAGTAATGACCAATACTCCAGCTCTAAGGAATCGTGTTGATGTCTAGGATGGATTTAATGACAGAGCACCATGACCTCCATCAATGCCTTTATTCTGGTTGTGACCCTGTTTTATATATAGATTAGTTTTCATCTTAGCAAATTGAATGCACTTTGTGTTAATTTGTGAAGTTGATCATAGAAACAAATTATAGTTCTATTCTTTTAGGTTGCATCTTCCTTACTTATGTGTGGATAGAACTTAGAAGTACTTCCTACAGTTGTCTGCTCTAATAAAAGTTTTCTTTTTCTCTGTTATCTCTAACATATCACATTTACCTTTGTTGTTTTGCTGGCAATGAATGGGTTTCTTATGTTGCTTAAGATGTTTCTGTTTTTTATATTATTATTATTATTATTATTATTATTATTATTATTATTATTATTATTATTATTATTATAACCGTCATTACGAAATCTAATTGTCTCTAATTCACCTATCGTCATTATCATGTTTCAACCATAGTTTGCTTATCATTTAAGTTGTATGCAGTGTTTCCATCCCGAGCCGTTTTCAACGTGCTTTCATGAAACTGCTCCATAATGCCGAGTTTGAAGAGTTGTCTCCAAGGGATTTGGTGTTGACATCAGCACTAAATACCGATTATCTCCTTACATTGCCAATTTATGTTGACTGAAAAGAGCATCCGAGTCCAGTGCTATTATATTCAGGTAAATGAGTACCAGGTGGGTACATCAATTGCCACCTAGTGAATGTCCCAAACTGGATCACGTGATCTTATCATTTTGTATGCCCACAATCACATGACTTTTGAAACTTATGTGCTATGTATTCTCTACATTTGTATACACATTAGAGAATTTGATTATTCCATAGACAAGGAAACTACCAGCCCGAGGAATGAGGAAACAAGATCTTTCATGCTAAGAAAAATACATAGGGTAGTTTTTATAACTTCCAACTCTACATGGACTGAAGCAATAGTAATTTGAATCTGAAGTCTTCTTCTATGTTAAACAAGATAATTTTTTTTTTCCCAATAACTTGCATACAGTTCTGAAGATCATAATAAAACCATGTCTAACTTTTTTCACAGCAAGAGTAGTGAATCTGAACTTTATAAATTACCCAACTATATCCTTTTTACTATTATTTTTCAGTTTGGTCCCTTTAAATGCTGTCTAGTGAAAATTCATTTTCTTTTCCTGTTCATTTGTTCCCGTTTCTCAAGTAAGACTCATTATCTGTAGATGTTGCTTGATGGATTTTTGACAGGTCATTCACTCTCCACACATGATCATTTTTATTTACAGGCGGGGATATGCAACTGAGAGGCAGAAAGGTTTGCTAATTGCTGAAAAATTGGATTACTTACAGTCAAAGTTGCTGCAAAAGATTTTTTTCCTGATCGCCAAACCGTTGGGGAGAGTTGGTGTCTGGTTAAATGAGGTAATCGTCGTAACTTACGATTTGAGTTTTGTTTTATACTGTATATAAGTCCTTATGCATAGGTCTCAATGGAAGAAATGTTTCATGTTCTTTCTTTTTTGTTTTTAATATCAGCATGTGTTTGGTTAGGTTTTGTAAGTGTGAGCACCTAATTAGGTGCAATCTTGTGTGTTCTCTAGCAAGGATATCATATTGTGTTCTCCTACTGGATTGCGATAAAGTCTGGAAGTCAATTTTGTTTTTAGAATATTAAAAGATATATTATGCCAACTGCAAGGATAACATGCAAGAGAAATTGCTTGCACAAAGTTATTATCAGATACAATTGCCCGATTGGCTGGTATTATCAACACAGGATAACCACAAGAAATATGGTGCCCAAAATACTTATAGATCGTTGAACATACACTGATGGACTTACAAAATACTTTAGTAAAGATGCGTGTTTCGATATTGCCTTTGAGTGGCAAATATTCTTTCATACTAGGTACTGGGCTTGAGTTTTAGTAACAAGCAAAGTCTGTTTTATTTCCAAAACTCGTTCCCCACGTTCTGAAAGTTCTCTTTCCGCTGGTTAACGACTTTACGCACAATCCTGTTTATATCTCCAAACTCTTTCAAGGTAGTTCCCAAAATTTCCACATATATCCCAAAAATCATTTATAATATGATAATATCTCCCTCAGCAAGATCAATTTGTAGTATTTTGTTGTCAAATTTTTGAGCTTAAAGCAGGGTCCTTAAACTTACTCGATTTCAATCCAGTGACTGCCAGAAGTGATTGATTTTATGAATCATGTTTGTCATATATTAATGCATTTCCTTTTTCTAATATGCTTGTTTGGTTGACATGTTTTCTGTTTCTCTGCAACAGGTTTTCAAGAGCATCACACAGAAACAAGATACGGAAATTTTGGCGAATAAATTTAAGCTCTGGTTTAAGGAATTGTCCCTTTCCTGAAACCTTACTCCTATGATGAGGAAATGTTTGATGACCTTAAACGAGTTGACATCCTATCCAGTGACTTTCCAATCTGGGTGGCCGCACAGAAAGCAGTAACTCGTTATGAAGGAATACTCTCGGAAGTTGGGCCTCGAGAGAGGCTCTTAAGAAAGTTTTTTGCATGGGCTGGCGTATTACCATCAACTCCTGAGCAAGCATTTGACCTTGCCTCACACGGTACTAGTGCTGAATCCAGCTTAAGGTTCGATTCTGATTGACTAGTATCCCACCAAACTTCCCATAGCTGCTAATCGTTTGTCTCTTGGGGCCTGGGGGGTTCTTGTTGATCCTAGGATACTTTTGATGCCGCGTGTTAGCACATGAGGCATAAGTCAACCTTCAATATGTTCAACAATGAATAGGAGTAGTTCACTTTATTACCATGCCAATTTGATTTGATCTCTCTCTCTCTCTCTCTCTCTCTCTCTCTCTCTCTCTCTCTCTCACACACACACACACACACACACACACACACACTCACTCTATCTCAACATATTTTTGGCATCTGCAAATTTAATATTGGTGCAAATTTTTTAAGCTGAATGCAATAAAAAATTATGCCATTTATATCTAAATATGCTGTAATATGAGCCAGTCATGCAATTTTCTTTTAGGGAAATTTATATGATTTTGGACTAAAAGGCTTGTTGGATTCTCTATAACTAATTATAAGTGATGATTTTATTTGTACAGCCCAAGTTTCTTATCAAGGATATCACTTAGCGACATATGGAAACCTGCATCATCTAAATATTGTGGAAATGACTTCGGGAAGATGTTAAGAAATGCCTTTACAATTCTTTTCTCACAATCTATTCTCCAGGTATGTCAACTTATATGTGAGTAACGATCATCTATTTTTGACTGAACGTTGGTGATTCCTTCTTGTTTCGCGTCACTAATCTCATAACATTTGTTCATAATTTGTCCAATCATACAAACATCGGGTTCAAATTTGCAGTTCTGGGAGACTTCCAATTAATTAAGTTAGGATATATTTGGCACGACATGAACATTTGTGAGGGTTGGAATTACTAAAGTTAGTGGTTGTAATTAAAAGGTAGTACTCTAGCAATGGTTGACTGTAGGATTGTGAAGGATGTGAATGCAACGACAGGAAATGAACAATTTCGGTCACGTTGCACAAAGTTTGGAGAAAGTGGAAAATTTTGATGGAACTCAGAAGTGATGAGTTCTAATTTCTTAATCACAATCATTCCCAAGCCCTTGTTGACATCAGAAATACGCACGGGACAAACATCCGTTAATCACCAAACAATTCTATCTATTTATTTCGTTAATACATACTTAATCTATGTGACAATGGATTAATAGGAATAAGCAGTAGTTAACTATATCTTCGTATCAGCAGTTTTGATTCTTTTTAATGATCACTTCTGAGTTAAGTAAAGATGTCTTCATTTAGGAGCCCGCATTCCAAGAATTAATCTTGCTTTATACTGAAGAAAATGGAGAAAGAGAAACAAAAGATCAAGAGGAGGTGCCTTCACTGCAAATGAAAATCTACGAGAGAATTCCTATTCCAGATTTGCCGGTAAATGCTTCATGACTGAAAGCCTTATGCTATGCAAATGGTTTCTGTAGATGAATAATATTTTCTTTATCTTTTGTAGGTTGTTTTTCCTCACAAGAAGCTGTCTTTCCGTATACTTGACACGGTATGGAGAATATGAACTAATTTGCTCCATGCCTCCATTATCCCTTATAGTTTGTCTACCCCATTAAAAAATGAAGAGCATGAATTTTGACATTGAGACATTACAAGATGCGGTACTGGAACATGAATCATACTGATACTATAGTCTATGAGATTACGGGAGAGAAATTTGATTGGTTTATGAGAGGGTGCAATGGGCTTCTTTAGCAACTTGGTTAAACATTTTCAGAAAGCAAGGATGATTGCGAAGTAGTTGCTAGTGGAACTCGTTTCTATGATCATGGGTTTGGAAGGAGCAGATTGAGGATCTTGTATGTCCAATGCATTTCCCACATGGATTATGCGAGTGTATTTGAATTGAATATTAACAGGTAGCATGGGCTTCTTTAGCAACTTTTATTAATCATTTTATAACGTGAGGACGATGGGGAACTAGTTACTAGTGGAGCCTATTATGTCAGTGTCCATGCAGGCCCGGGGGCCCTCCTGTGGGCCCCAGGGGCCAGGAGTGAATGCATTTCCAATTCATTTTCAAATAATCAGTTGTCAACATGTTCGTGTTTTCTGTTCTTTAAATATATTTCTGCTGGTCCTTGAACAAATAGTTGCTAATTTGGTGATATGGATAAATCTTAATCAAAGAATTGAACGTCATCTGCAGGTCCGCTTGGATGTTGCCACAATATTGGGACTTTTGGCATTCTTGTTCAGTTATAAGTTTGAAGACATTTTATCTTCACCGTATGTACTTGTATGTTCGGAACTGTTTCCTTTTCTCATGCGGTTGAGGGGGTTCTTAGTTTCCCTTGCATCAAGTTGACCTAGAGTAACATGATCCATGTGTTTTGTGGATGGATTAGGCTACTGATATTAATAATCCTGTCTCATTTTAATGTGGAACTTCATCTAGTGTTTGTCTTTCTCATTCAACATAGTGTTGTCTTGTCAAATCTAGAATCAAAACTACTAACATCACACAAATGCAAGGAGCACGCAATAGAATACTCTTTAACAAGCATTTGATGCATTAAAAATTTAAAATAAAGTTTCTAAGTTATAAAGCTGACTCTATTGCAAGATATCCTGTTTTTATTTACTACTTAATTGCTCTTTTTTTTTTTGTTTGTTTTTTAACAAACACAAAGTTACTTTATCTTGCCTTGCATGATGCTCATTTGTGCCTCTTACTTGTTATTTTAAAAAAAAAATGTTCTCTGTACTTAGAGCTCAATATGAGGATTCTTATTGACAAATTCATTCCGGCTCCCGAAAATATCTAGGAACTGTGATTTTTTGATTCCTTGTGAGGACACTTGGAGCTTAAAGGAACTGCGATTTTTTGATTCCTTGTGAGGACAATTGGAGCTTAAATTGATTTTCAAGGAAGAAAAACCAAGTGAAAGACAACAATTATGTTGTTTCTTGTAATAAGAGGGCCATAATAGGTTCACGTCAATGCCTGACTTACAATAGTTTTCTAATCATCACTTAGTTGTAATATGAATTTGTAATAATTGTTTGGCATGTATGTTTGTGCAGATCCGCAATACTTTTGGACGTGATTCCAGCCGTTGCACTTGTGATATATGTGACTCGTGTGCTTTTGGGCTACAAACAAACAAGGGAGAGATATCAAGTAAGCTGAGCACATTACTTTCTCTAGTTTCTTTTTCTAGTTACAAAACAAGGGTGCATCTTTGCTCAAACTGACCTGTTCAAAGATTTGTTCAGCTTCTGGTTAATAGGACGCTCTACGAGAAAACAGTAGCTAGCGGCTTTGGGTCCATTCATTTTCTTCTTGATGCTTCTGAACAGCAGCAAGTGAGAAACCACTAGACCTATCGTATTATTAATCATTTTACGTTAGATGGCTTAATAGATTAGTATGCCTCAATCTTTTTCCTTTTGACACTTTATGCAGTACAAAGAAGCCATTTTGGTTTATGCAACCCTACTTAAAGCAGAGAGTGACCAGGTAAGGCTTATGGCCATTATTATTTTGTGTTTCTGGTAGTTTGTTTGTCAGGCTTTAACGTGACAATTGCGCTTGTTATAGCTTTCTGGTGATATTTCCATTTTCGATCATTAAGAAGAATCTCTGGTTGTGTAAGAAAAACGAGAATTCTGCTCAAAAGAATTTGCGTATTTAGTGTCAATTCCATTTTAGGGATAATTACAAAAACACCCTGAGGTTTTGGGTTGATTACAAAAATCCAGAGATGTTTCAAAATTACAAAAAGCCCCATTTGGTTTGATTGTCTTAAATTTAAGGGGTTAACTGTAATATTTCTACAAATATCAGGGTAGTTTTTTGAAATGTTTTTGCTTATGAAGGGGTTTTTTGTAATTTTAAAAAATCTCTGGGTTTTTTTTGTAATTAGCCTAAACCTCAGGGTTTTTTATGTAATTATCCCTTCTATTTTAGCATTCTTCATCAACTTGGATTTGTTTTGTCACTAATATATGTATACCTTCTGGACTTGGTCTCGCTCGAATAAATTTGCAAAGTTTTCGATTACTTAATAAGTGTATCACCCAAAATTGCTTGAATGCAGGTGACAAGCACAAGAGCTATTGGACATAAATGTGAGACATTTATTGAGGATGTTTTCGGAGAGAAGGTACAACCAATCAATCATTTATTTATGGGATGATTACAAAACTACCCCTGAGGTTTGAGTTAATTACAAAAAAACCTAGAAATATTTGAAAATTACAAAAACCCCTTGAAATTTGATTGTATGTTACACTTTACCTCTTTCATAAGCAACAAAACCCCTGGCTACCCCTAGCCCAAATTTTTTTTCATTTTCCCCTAGCTCAATTATTTTTCTCTTTAAAAAACACATATAAACTTTTTTTTTAATTTTTTTCCACTGAAAAACGGGACCAAAAAAAAATTTGGGGTGTCGGGGCCCCCACCCCCTATCTACGCCCTGTAAGCAACAACATTCTAAACACCCCCTTACATTTGTAAAAATGTTACAATTACCCCTTGCATTTAACACAATCTTTAAAATATATCTTTTTTTTTCTTTTTTTTTGGCAACTAACTCAAACCTCGGGTAGTTTTTGTAGTTATCCGTTATTTACCGTCACTTTTCTGCTGTGTGTGTGATGATCATGATTGTAATAAGCAGTATGGATGTATGCAGGTTGAGATGCCAGTTGACAAGGCCATAAAGACGTTGGTGAGACTGGGTCTTGTAATAGACAATGTTGTCGATGGTCAAATTGTACCGCAGGCTATTCCCTGTAGCAGTGCATATCATATTCTTCGAAATCGTTGGAATAGTCTAATCAACTAATTTTGTCAAATTCTGAGAATTCAAATCCAACTGCTCAATTGGTAAAGACCTAAAAAACCCACTTGTTAATTTTGTATTCTAGTTTCTGTTTTTATTTCTGTATATTTTGACTTCTGAGGACATTAGTTCAAGTAAATTTAAACATGACAGAATTTCTGAAAATCTAGTTAATTGACTTACAATATCTGAGCAATTTTGGTGCAAGCAAAATTTGCAGACGAGGCAATAGTTATGGAGTATATGAATCAAGTCGTGTGTTTTTAATGAAGTGGAAGGTTTAAATGAAGACTAATGGCGATGAATTCGCCTATACTTATAAAGTAAGGCATTCCAGTCAGTCATGTTTTCAGATGTGTTTTCATGTTGAAAACATGAACATTTTTGTTATTCCATATCATAGGAATGCCAATGGGTTGGGTCGGAGCTGGGCTCGCATGGACTCGAGACCTGACCCGCTAAAATTTGTGAGGATTCCGTTGGGTAGACCCGTTAGACCTCATAGATCGATTTAATATTATATATTTTTACGCATGCACCCACACCCACTGAGAATAGAACCATTTAATATTTAAAACTTTAAAAAGTACTTTTAATAAAACTATAAAACTATATTTATCTTTAAATACAATATCATTAAAGATATATAATAAATTCTTAGTTAATAGAAAATTTAAATGGTTCAGGTCTAAGTCCAAAAAGAAGCACCTATATTCAAAGAGTAATTTATGCTTTTAAAATCCTTCCCAAAATGGGGTGATTCCGGGTCTTACACGGACCCATTGGTCCCTTCTAACATCTTACTACACGCTATAAATTTATAAATTAACATCACTAATTCAACTACTTTACCACATGAATCATGAATGCATATAATAAAATACAAAACAAAAGGAGCCAAAGGAAAAGTACTCAAAAAATAAAAAACCAAAGAAACAAAATGTACTGTAGTTGTTTTTTGATGATACCCGAGCCGAGCTGTGAGAAATTAATCCACGTCATCAGTCTGACACATACTCGAATAGGTGACCTACGGGTGACGTCAAACAATGATGTACGACAACACGTCATTTAATTAGGCTCGCCGCCTATCGAGCCCAACGGCCATCGAGCCCAACCGCAACACGACTCACATCGAGCCCCGAGCCCCGAGCCCAAGTTTCGAAATGAAACGACGCGCGACAACCCAGTAAAAATAAACACATGTCCATGCTTGACATTTTGTTGGTATCAGGAACTGCCACATGTCAGAGAATTATGAAGAGAAGTCGACAAGTGGCAAGTTTTTGGGCCGACATGCACAACTATAGAGGGACATGTGTCGTTTTTTAACTATTTTATTAATTAATGAATAGTTAGTGCAAAGATGACTATTGTAAACCCACTTACTCAAAAGGGGTATAAAAAGTCTGAAAAGGAGAAAAGAAGGAGGACAGATAGTAACGAATTACAAAAAGACCGACCCCAATATTCCTCTAAGCAAAATACAAAAAAGGCATAATTAGCCGTAAATAAATATACGTTACGCACGTTTTTATTTCCACGTGTTAAATCTTTTACATATTTCTACTTGTTGACCAAAACGCACGTCAACAAATTGGCGCTAGAAGGAGGGCCCGTATTGGTCCAGTCCGAGTTCCCCAAAAAGCAAGTGAAACAAAAACCAGGTAAAATTTGACATCGAACCTTTTGATAAGGGAAGAAAATGAGTCAATTTGCCGAGAAATGCCCGTTTCAAGAGCAACATTTGAACAACCAACCTGGCCAAACTACGAATGGCCACAATATGCTCCAAACTAAGCGGGGAGTACTACTTTATTCCATTTCGCTCGGTTAATCGCAACCCAACCTTTGTACAACAAATGAACCAACTTATATCGCAAACTCTCGCCACCACGAACTCTCAAGCACCTCCTCCACTCCTTGCAAATACTAACCCACTCAACCCACAACTAAATGTTAACATTAATCCTCAAATTCCTGATTTCCTCGCCACGAAGCCAAGAAGCCGATTCGGGTAATGAACAACATGTCCGTCATGACGAAGCGGCAAAGAGAAAATGAGGAGGAGCAAAGTCGTATAGCAGAGTCATTTCAGAGCAAACACGACATCGTCGTGCCCACTCGATGTTCGCCGGACGACCGGGAGTTGATCCCTTTCGCCCGGCTCGATCGATAAGTTCCGGCTCAGTTTAGGATGAGCGGGAACAACTCAGGGTCGATCAGTCCAAGGCCCTAGCTTATGGCAGAACGGATGTAGAAATACACCGCCACGCGTCGCCTCAACGAATTGGAAGCGCGGTCCTCGGGATGGTGAACGATCAAGACCGCCCCAAGTATGGAGAGGCCACTGTTCCGCCGCCATTTTCCTGGAATCCTGGCGATCCTGTTACCGCCAAAGTTGAAAATCCCCAGTGTCGGCCTCTATAACGGGGAAACCGACCCGACCACTCATGTTCACAAATACTTAGCATGGATGGAACTATACTGACCCAAGCGATGCCATCCTCTGCAGGCCTTCCCCGACTTTGGGCGGCCGAGCCCACCGTTGGTTTAGGACCCGCCGGGGGATCCATTCAAGATGGGGGATCTAGCCTCCGCCTTTACGACACATTTCTTAACGTCCAAAATCCGAGCCGCGCTAAAGACTCCTCGTAAACATCAAACAAGGGAAAGACGAGCCCTCAAGAGTTATATTTCTCGGTTTAATAAACAAGTTCGAGAGATGGAACGTGTCGATGACGCCATTTTGATCGCAATCATGGCCTGGACTAGCCCCGGAGACTTGGTTCAATTACTCTATCCACGAATCGGGGGCGACCTCGTATCAAGAATTTCTAATCCGCGCGAACGCCATATTTGTGCGGAAGAAGCCATGGCAAGTAACCGCCCGAGCACCGACAAGGAACGTAAGAAAGGACGGAAGGAAAGAACAGTGGTTAGGTGGGGGTCGGGTTTAGGCCATTCTCGAAAACCCGACCACCGGATTTAGAGCTCGCCAAGAGGCGAGCCAAGTCGCCGGCTAAGGAGTACTTTGACCCACACTCCTTTCGGCCATATGGAGTGAAGTACGTGGTCCGAATTTGTTGCCTCCGGCTCGGCTCCGAAAATTGAGCCATCAAAATTAGATTCGCGTCGATTCTCGCGCCTATCACAAATCGACAGTCACGATCTCGACGAGTGCCGAGATCTAATTAGGGGAAATTATGCGGGTTGTTCGGCAGGTACGCCTTAAAAGATACGTTCACGAGCTACCACCCCCACCGCAGATCGGCTCAAGCGCGCCAACCCGGAGCACGTAATCAACCCAGCTCTCCCCGCCGCCCGCAAAACCACCGGGAGAGAAATCCTCATGATGTCAAGTGTCGGTCGGATCAATACCAACACAATGGAGGATAGACGCTCCAACAGAAAAGAAAAGGCGATGTTGGGACAGCAACCAATGCCGAAAGACAAGTTCGTGGCCGAAATCAAGGAAGGCCAACCCACCGCCACTTTGCGTTCTCGGATGCGGATGCCACCAGGTGGTCCATCCTCATTCGACCTCCGGTCATCACCGCACCGATTTTGGGTATTAGGTTCGCGTAATTTTAATTGATCTTTGGAAGCTATTCGTCATCATTTATGTCCGAGCATTTGAAGATTAAACGTGGATGATAGTTATATCCGTCCATGTAACGATAGATTCTCGGGGTTTGGAGGAGGAAGGATAGTCCCCCTCGGAGAAGTTGATTTGCCCATCCAAATGGGACAAGGTTTGCATAAACGGATGTGTCATGACAACATTCAAAATAATCAATGCCGATTCGGAGTATAATGCCATCATTGGGAGGCCATTGCTTTACCATATAAAAACAGTCATTTCAATATATCATTTTTGTATAAAATTCCCAACATCCGATGGCGAAGCTATACATAAAGGGAATCAAAGGGAGTCACGAGTGCTCTCTTAAACTCCGACCGGTGGAGATTAACGTGCGCGAGAACAAGCGGCAAACCCGGTGGAATCACACAAGATAATCCCTTGCCCGAAGAGGAGTCCGAGCGAAAGGGTGATCGTTCAGGAGGATAATCCAAGTCGTCGGCCGGGAAGGAGCCAATGATGGAAGAAGCGAAGCCGGCAATCGAAACCGAGCCGGCCGAAGACCAATTGCCCCCGCAAATCGAGGAGGGCAAAGCAAGAAAAGAAAACGAGCGGAACCAGTAGAAAGTTGATACAATCAATGCCGGTAGGCCAAGCGAGGGCGCCAACTACGTATTGGTCATGATCTTCCGAACCATATCGGCGAGTTGGTCGAGTTTTGGGAAATAATCTTGACGTCTTCGCATGGACTCATGCGGACATGCCCGGAATTGACCCCAAGTATCGTGCCACCGCCTCAATATTGATCTAACGTTCCGCCAGTCATCCGAAAAGGCGCAAACTCGGCTACTGATAGACAGTGCAAAGACTCGAAATCGAGGTTAACAAACTACTTAGACAATCAGTTCATCCCGGAAGCCCTCTATCCTCGATGGGTCGCCAATCTGTTTTGGTAAAGAAAAGCAATGGCCGATGGCGCCTATGCGTGATTTTACCGACCTCAACAAAGCATGCCCTAAGGACGCTTATCCATTGCCAAATATCGATTACATGGTAGATGCCACTACAGACACGAGGTGATGAGCTTCATGGATGCATACTCGGTTACAACCAAATACGGATGCACCGGAAGATGAAGAAAATACCTCATTTTTTCTCGCTCGGGGAATTCAACATTCAAGATGATGCCTTCGGATTGAAGAATCTTTGGTGCGACCTATCAAAGGTTAGTAAATAAGATGTTTGAGAAAATGATAGGTCACACTATGGAAGTCTATGTAGATGACATGCTAGTAAAATCATCAGACATGTCCGATCATCTAAACGATCTTAATAAAATGTTTGTTGTTTTGAGAGAGTACAAGATGATGTTAAACCCGAGAAAGTGCACATTTGGGGTCGGTTCGGGTAAATTTTTTGGGGTATATGGTCAGCCAAAGGGGAATCAAGCTAACCCGGACAAAATAAAAGCCATCACCGACCTAGAATCCCCAAACTCGTAAAAAAGGTACAAAGCCTAACAGCCGATTGGCCGCCTTAACCGATTTGTTTCTCGGTCCCACGACAAGTGCAAACCTTTCTTTGAAATTATAAAGAAAAGCAAAAATTTCGAGTGGACCGAGCAAGCACAGTTGCCTTTGAATCCCTCAAACAACATCTATCTCCAATCCCTATATTACAAAAACCGACCAAGGGGAGGACTTGTATTTGTACTTGGCGGTATCCGAATACGCCATCATTTCGGTGTTAATCAAAGCTAGATGGCTCTATTCAACATCCAGTTTATTACACCAAAGCGTTACATGATGATGCCGAGCTCGTACCCACCAATGGAAAAGCTGGCTTATTCATTAATTACCGCTGACACGGAAACTCCGTCCATATTTCTTAGAACACAAGATTATAGTATTGACGAACTATCCGTTGAAACAAGTATTACACCGACCGATACTTACGGGTCGGATGATTAAGGCGGGTCATTTCGAACTTAGCGATTTGACATTGTATACGAACCACGATCGCAATAAAAGGATGTGCTTTAGCCGATTTTGTGGCCGAATTCACGTCTCTTCCATACAATTGGAGGTCAAGAAGACCAAGAATGGAAATTATTTGTCGATCGCTCTTCCAACAGCCGAAAGGCCGAGCGGCGGAATCGTGATAATCGATCCAAATAAAAATGCTCGCTCGCTCGCACGATTTCAGGCCCCCAACGAACAACGGCCGAATATGAGACGCTCCTAAAGCAGCTTGGATATGGCGGCCTCTATGGGCCTAAAACAACTATTGGTTCAAAGTGACTCTCGGTTGGTCGCTCATCAAATCAACGGCGAAAGACGGCTTAAAGAGCAAAAATTGCACAATATTTCGATTTGGTCAAGAAAAGATTATCACACTTTAAGACAAAAATCTTACATGTGCCCCCGAGCCGAGAACACGCAAGCGATGCCTTAGCCTTAGCTCGGCTCGGCCATCCAGGGCGGATGTCATCACGGATGTCATCACACAACTATCTCGCCTGGTCACTTGGTGCAAAGAAAATATATACAATAAAACCGTCGAGCCGGACTTGGATGACCCCAATCATCCAATATTTAGAGAAAGGAGTTCAACCCGAAAACAAAGCCGAGGCCGAACACTACGAACTCAAGCGGCTCGGTTTACACTAGTAGACGGCATCCTCTACAACGAGGTACTCCATCCCACTCTCTACGCTTTTCCGAGACAGGATCTGATTATGCACCGAGAGGTTCATGAGGGAATATGCGGCAACCACGCTGGGGCCAAACGTTGCCTATAAATTAATACGGCAAGGATACTACCGCCATCCCGAGAAAGGATGCAACCAACCTCGTCAAAAGATGTGAGAGGTGCGAGATTTGCACCACAGTCGAGGATATCATCCTGGGCGACTTACTTAGTATTTAGCCCATGGCCGTTTGCCAAATGGGGAATGGACCTCATCGGACCATTACCCGTTGGCAAAGGCGTCAAGTATGCCACGTTATTGTGGTGGATTATTTCACAAAATGGGTCGGCGGAGCTCTCCGCAAAAATAGATGAAGAAAAGGTTGTGAGCTTTGTATGGAAATCTATCATCTCAGTAGATTTGGGATACCACATTCGATTGTTACTGAGCATAATGGGAAACAGTTCGACAACCGAAGGTTCCGAAATTTTGTGAAGGTTTCCGATAAAAAACCATTTCTCAACTCCATACCACCCCCGATCGAACGGACAAGTTGAGGCCGTTAATAAAATACTCAAGTATACCCCTGAAGGTGAGATTGGAGGAGTCTAAAGGCAATTGGCCGGGAGGAACTACGGGCGTCTATGGTCATAAACTGCAGCGACACACATCGAGCAAACATCGGAGAAACACCTTTTCTTTAGCTTATGGAGCCGAGGCGGTGATTCTGTCGAGATTGGAGCCCCTACCTTCGCAATTGCAAATTTTGAAGAAGGCGTAATGAGGCCGCTCCGAGCCGAACTAGACTCGCTTTCGAAGAAAAAGGTGCGGTCTTGAGATGAAAATGCAGTGTATAAACAAAGGAGTGAAAGGTACTACAATTCGAAAGTAAAGGAAAGAAGATTTCGTGTCGGCGATCTTGTATTGAAAAAGATAACGGGCATTCAACCGAGCCCATTGAAGCCAACACAGGAGGGCCCGCTTTCGGATCGCCTTCCACGTCTTATCCGGTGGGGCATACCAGTTAGAATATTTGAGTGGAGAAAAATTTATGCATCCATGGAATGTAGCATACTTGAAGCGGTATTATCAATAAAGTGAAGATTTGGGGTCGATCTATGATCCAAATGGATTCCAAAGAGTTATCCTTTCATCCGGTATTTCGTGAGCTCTCTAAAAGAAAACGAAGTTTTTACTCACCACGGCTAAAGACTTGGTTACGCACCGAGCATAAAATAAAGACTCGATTCTGCACCGAGCACAATATCAAGACTTGGTTATGCACCAAGCAATGAGATCAAGACAGTTACGCACCGAGCATAAAGTGAAGACTTGGTTACGCACCGAGCACAAAATCAAGACTCGATTACGCACCCGAGCACAAAATAAAGACTCGATTACGCACCGAGCACAACATAAAGACTCGATTCACCGAGCACAAAATAAAGACTTGGTTACGCATCGAGCACAATATCAAGACTTGGTTATGCACCAAGCAATGAGATCAAGACTTAGTTACGCACCGAGCATAAAGTGAAGACTTGGTTACGCACCGAGCACAAAATCAAGACTCGTTACGCACGAGCACAACATAAAGACTCGGTTATGCGCCGAGCACCGAAATCAAGACTTGGTTACGCACAAGCATAAAGTGAAAACTTGGCCATGTACCAAGCACAAAATAAGGATTGATTATGCGCCGAGCGCAATAAAGACTTCGGTTCATAAACGAAATTTCAAAAACAAAATCAAGGACAGTTTATATCCTGGGTACAAGAATCGATTAAGCAGCAGATCCCCTTATTCAAGACCGAAAACCGAGCCCCGTCTTGGGAAAATAAGAGGAAAAAGAAGACAGCAACAATCTTACAAAAGGAAAGAGCGAGCATCCACAAAAAAGCTTGAAACACATACACAGGAAAGGAAAATAACAATTCATTTCTACTTCAAAAATAATTACATAGGGAGGCCGGAGCCCATTACATCTTGAGGCACGAAGCCAAATTACCTACATAGGAGTACATATAAAAGCATCAAGATCGCGAGGGGCGGAATTTCGACGGCACCGCTAGAAGCGACTTCTTCCACGCCCGGAGGAAGAGAGCCTGCGCATTAGGAGCCTCTTCAAAATTCGGCCGGAAGGGTATCGAGATCGCCTCCGGAGGGCCAAATCTTCCTGTCGAGCAACAAGACGCCCGCCTTAAGTAAATCAAGAATTTCTTGGAGGTGGTCGCATGGCCACGGAGTTAACATGAATGCATACTCCTGAGTCTTTGTAAGTTTTAATGGCCTCTACGAACTTCCTCGGTTCTTGTCGACGGGCGATTTCTTGCCCTCCCTGCGAACATCGGCCAGACGCCTCTCCATTTCCTCGGCTCGGGCGTGGCAAAGACGTTCCGATTCGCGACCTTAACCCCGAGCTCTTCTTGGCTTTGCGGGTTCGATCTCGCTCACTCGGCCTCGCAGCGACCTCTCTCTCTCGAATTGGCCCGATTTGTGGCCTCATCCGCTGAGTCTTAAAGATTCTTGTACCCTTGAAGGGTAGCATAGCCTGCGAGATCCCCGTGCCGTCTTTCCGGTCGGCATATTTTTCTCTAGCTCGCGAGTCCCCCAACCGCATGCCATAAGAGCTCAATCATCCGCCGACATGGCCATGGCATCTTGAATCTGTTCTTGGCTTGATCTACGAGCGCATTGCTCGATGCCTTTGTCCGGCACGAGCCGGGACAATCATTGCGGCCGACCGCTCCCGGTAAGACCCTTGATTGCTCCGTCGGCGTGGCACATCGAACGAATTCCACAAACCACCGAGGGCGTAGTCCGACCATTCCTCGCAATATTCATCTCTTGCTTGGTTTGGAGGAATGAAATGACCTTCCCCGCCGAGGTCATCCGAGAAAGTTCGCGGACCTTCCTTTTCTAGGGTCGCATTCGGGATGTTGGCGCCGCTCGACCAACCCTTTCGATCCCGATCCAGGCTCCTCCATCACAATCCCTCCTTCTTCTCTTTGAAGAGGAGGCCGACGCCCTACGGCACTCCATCGCCAGGGCGTTTACGGCCCGGATATCTTCTCTCCGAGCCGCCTCCACATCCGCAGTTGATCGGCAGCCACCCGAGTTCGCCGTCTTTGTGTTCTCACATGCAAGACGTGCACGCAAATCAAGCCACGCCCGCATAAAGCGACCACCAATTAGAAGAAAGATCAAAAGAAAACGAAAAGACAATTCAAAAGGAAATGTAAAAATACGGTGTTTACCTCGAACAGCGATCGCACTCGGCGGCTCGGGTCGTGTGTCACGCCTACGGCGCAGATGATCGCCACGGGACTAGTCACGGGAGGCGGCGCGGCTTCAGCTCGATTTCTGTTTGCCCCCTCCGGAGAATGGGGCCGTACTTCTTCATTAACGAGAGGATTCTCGCTGAGGGCTCTCTCGACCTCCACATCCCGCTCGGCCGCCTCGTCTCGAGCCACCCCTCGGCCGGGGTCGGCGGGTAGAAGCTCAAACCAGGGCAGTGTGCGGCCAAGTTGGCCTCAGTGGCCAACCTCTCAATCCGCCCTGTCCATGATTCCCGGGCCTGGATGTTCGACGGCCTTCGAATAAAAGTGGCGACAGAGCCCCTTTGATGCCCTTGGGTTCTCTATAAAGGTAAAAAGACACAAGTCGGTCACAAAAAGAAACAAGAAAGCAAAAAAAGAGAGAAAGGAAAAAGACAAGACTTACTATAACCAAAAACAAAATCGAAGGAGGATAAAGCGATGTCTCCTTCCCGTTCTCCACGCGAGATTGCCACTACCGCTCACCCAGAGCCATTTTTTCTTTCCGATCCTTCAACGATGAAGGAAGACCTTCCACTAAACTATCAGGATACCCCAATCGGGTTTGTACATAATACCATCCGGACGGTGACCTTTTGATGAAGGAGTCGCTCGCGCCAGACGAAGAGTTCATTCATCTCTTTGAACTTAGGGCGAGGTACTTCTCAGGTGGAACATCACCACGAGGCCAATAATCCTACCCCACGTAATGGGATGCACTTGGGTTGGATGTATACCCCACTTGCAAAGCCATCGCGTGAGAAAAACCGGCAATGAAACCGATCCGAATAGAAGGTCTGGCGGTATGTATACCCACGCAACCCGCGGCGAATCTTGGGGACCTCGGTGCCATCCTCCACACCGAGAAATGGATACCACTTGGAATACGATACCTTTGGAGCTCTCCCATCTCTCGGAGCATCGGCATGCTCGGGATATCGTTTATATCACTCGGCGTCCACCGAGGCTCGACACGAGGAGACGGGCCTCCTCGGGCCGGCCGTCGCCATTACGGTGGCTTTATGGGCCCTAGCGGCCTCTCCCGGCCTCGAATCGGGGGGGACGGTTCATCTACTCGCTCTACGTTGTCACACGCCTCCTCAGATGGGTCCATGTCTTCTTCTTCTTGTCTTGTCAGAATCAACGCTTTGCGAGTCTTCGTCGGAACTTGCTTGTGCGGTCCGGGTTGATACACCGTTCCTCCCTAAAGACGGTCACATGGTGTCGGATTGAAGATAGTATGAGTCCGCCCCAAAGCGCCCGCTCAGTGGAGAATCAGGAGAAGATATCGAATAACGCTCGGACTACGAGGCGGTGATGGCCGCATCTTGGTGAGAAAGAAATGAAGGTTCGAGGAGGAGGGTCTTCGATTTCAACCTCAACACTATAACTACGACTCTACTATCCTCAAAAGAAGACATTTATAGGTAAAGGGAGAGTATTTTGAAAAAATACCTAAGTTTGAAGTCTCGAACTTGGAAAGCCGACTCGAAACTTCTGCTCGGTTCTAGTTGCTTTAGCTCAAAGGTCAATGGTTGCGAAAATGAATGATGAAGGGAAACGCGAATATTTATAGATAGGGTTCCTTGATAGGCGCGACAATTATTCGGAAAAGACGCGCCTTTTAAAAACTCAAAATCAAACATGTCAAAAAATGTCGCGTCCCCACGCCACGTTGTGGAATCGCGTACCTTTTGGTTCCCGCGCAAGATTGGCCCAAACACAAGATGCCACGTGTCTGTCATTATGGCAACCCAATTAAATGCGCCGCTTCAAGCATTAATTGCTACGCGACAGGTGCCACGAAAAAACTAAAACCTTGGAGAAATCCGTTTTCCCATTAAATGTTCATCATTAGCATTAAAGTTTAACTCCGATCTCGGAGATTCTTCTCTCGGAATCAAACTTGGGGGCCTTTGATGATACCTGAGCCAGTGTGAGAAATTAATCCACGTCATCGATCGACACATACTCGAATAGGTGACCTACGGGTGACGTCAAACAATGATGTACGACAACACGTCACGAATTAGGCTCGCCATTCTCAGAGCCCAACGACTCTCTGAGCCCAACCGCAACACGACTCACGAGCCCCCGAGCCCCGAGCCCAAGTTTCGAAATGAAACGCACGCGACAAGCCTTCGTAAAAATAAACACATGCCCATGCTTGACACTTTATTGGTATCGGGAGGCGCCACATGTCGAGAATTATGAAGAGAAGTCGACAAGTGGCAAGTTTTTGGACGACATGCACAACTATAGAGGGACATGTGTCATTTTTTAACTATTTTATTAATTAATGAATAGTTAGTGCAAAGATGACTATTGTAAACCCACTTACTCAAAAGGGTATAAAAAGTCTGAAAAGGAGAAAAGAAGGAGGACAGATAGTAACGAATTACAAAAAAGACCGACCCCAATATTCCGGCCGGCAAAATACAAAAAAGGCATAATTAGCCAGGAAATAAATATACGTTCGCACGCGTTTTTCACGTGTTAAATCTTTTACATATTTCTACTTTGACCAAAAAACGCACGCCAACATTTTTCATAAATGAAACGTCAGCCTTTTTTCGCTTTATTATTCAAAATATTGATATTTGTTACACAAAAAGTTGCAAAACAGAAAGAAAGATGGAATACCAAGAGAATTGTATAGTTTTTCATCAAACAGTGGATATATAAAAAAAAATATCTCCGTGCGCATTCGAAAATTTGTACATGTCATTATCATAATATTATATTTAAGCACCCCATTACAATTTTCTTTGTACTTAACCCACGTATTTGACAAAATGTCATCACAAAATTATATTTGTTTTACTATTTCCGTCGAAAATTTTTCATTCTTCATTCTCTTAGAAGATCGATTCACATTTATTATACTATCTTTTTATTAATTTTGTTATAGGTTCAGAACTAACGAATATAATAATATCATAATACACTTTTTTTTATAAACTTATAATATTTATATAAAAATTAACATAATCTCATTTTTAAGCACATATTTTTCATGTCTAGATCTACAGAAAATCAATCAATCAAATATATTTTCATTTTTTTTAAATATGTATGTCTTTAATTCCAAGTCTTTTATCTAAATATATTCTCGAATTTTACTAAAATGACAATAAACAAAATTTAATGAAGACACTGGAAACTGAAAATTCCTCTAAACAAACATACAAACAAGCTTAATTTCCAATAATTAGCAATGATTAATAAACTATCACGAGGTCGGGTGGGTGGGATGGGGACACAATATTATTTCTTCTAATTTATATTTTAACTCGTATTATAAATATTAAATTATATACACATTTGGTTAAGACACGTATTGTACGGATGGATGAATGACCCGAGTTCGATTCCACGCGCTTGCGTGTACGCTTTCCAAATCCGTCCATCGTACTAAAAAAAAATCATAAACACATTTCATATTCCACAATTTGAAAATAGAGATTGGGACTGGCCGGCTGGTTTGGATTGGTAGGTTAGTCATTTATATACTCTCGCATTTTCCTTTAATTCATCTCTCCCAATTTCCACCATCTCCATTAAATTCTGCAACAAAGCTTCAGTGGTGAGTTAAAGGAGAGAGAGAGAAAAAAATTCTCTGGTGGCGATGAAGGGGGCAATCAAGGCCGCCATAGCCGATGGCTTGCTTACCTTCATGTGGATTTTCTGCGCATCGTCTCTGGGTGCCCTTACATACGTAGTTTCTTCTGCTCTGGGAGTGGCCCAAGGCCTCCCCTCCCTTTTCATCACCACCACTCTCATCTTCCTCCTCTTGTTCATATTTGGATTCATCGGCGATCTCCTGGGTGGGGCCACCTTCAATCCCACCGCCACCGCCGCCTTTTACGCCGCCGGCCTTGGTGGCGATGACTCTCTCGTCTCTGCTGCTCTCCGCTTTCCTGCTCAGGTCAGTGTATTTTTTTTTTTTGGATCTCTTCGCCTCTTTCTTAACTAATTTACTAGTCAACGGAAAATGTACTATTATCGTCTTTGATTAAGATTTATATAATAAAAGACAATTCGAGTTCAAGGGTTTACAGTTCACAGCTTAGTCTCAAAGTCCACAAATTCCATGCTCTGATTGAAGGCTCTGTGTTTCATTTAGTATGTGTAATGAAGAATAATGCGAGTGTCCATTTTCCTGAAAGTGCTAACGAATATGCCTAAACACTTGTATGTGTAAATGCCCATTGAGCAAACTATGGCTGCAGCCTGCACATATGTTTTTTTTTTTTTTTAAATTTTTATTAGTTTTGTGGAAATTTAAACTATTCAGTATGTATGTGACAGGCAGCTGGTGCAGTCGGTGGTGTGCTTGCAATTTTCGAGGTTATGCCAATGCAGTACAAACACATGCTTGGGGTCCTTCTTTAAAGGTTGACTTGCACACTGGAGCAATTGCAGAGGGGGTGTTGACTTTCATAATCACCTTTGCCGTCCTCGTCATTATCATTAGGGGTCCTAGCAACCTCCTTATAAAGAACTGGTTGCTGGCTATGTCAACTGTGGCGCTAGTCGTTGCAGGTTCCAGTTATACAGGACCTTCGATGAATCCTGCCAATGTAAGCGATGCATCACCTTTTATTTATAAGTTTACATTTTGGAAAGTTTATCAGAGATTCTTGTCTTTTGTGCTCTTATAATTTGTGTTCAGTTAGTCTTCTATTTGATTGTCGGTCTTAATTAGATATAGAAACATTAAGGAAATATACTCCACTTAGCTTAGAGTGAAGGTAAAAGGCTTTATTAGCTTCGACTTTTCTCCCTTTCTGGTATATCCTTGTAGTTCTAACAGGGACTCTTATCTGATTTCCTAATAAGTGCACTCAAGGTGATATATCTTGGCATTTATTGGATGAGTTACTACTGACATAGACTGGGGATTTGTTTGCTTTAATAGGGAGGTTAATCGTTTGCTGCAAGCATATATTCCTTATTAGGCTGTTCCATAGTTATTAAAGCGATAGGCGATGCCAAGGTGACAAGTCATGGCCTAGGCGACAAAAGGCGATGGCCTGGCCATGCAAGGCGACAACTCCTCGAAAATATGTTATGTACTTATATTCTTCTAAAAATCAACTGTGGAAAAAAATAAATCATTTTAAAAAGTAATAAAGTATATCTATCGCCAATATCAGTCATCAAATGAGATTTTACTTGGTGATTTTTGCTTTTCACTTTGCATGTTCACATTGGAAACAGGTTTTTGGCCATTGAGCCCTAAAGTTTTTATGGGTATTTTTACTAAAAACTATTTTTAATTTTTCTTTTAGAAAAAGTAAATTCCAAAATCACCTTGGCAGGAAAAAGCGACGCTTTTTCTTGCCTTTCGCTTCGCCCAATAGCGAGGCCTAGGTGAAGCAGGTGGTGGCTTCACCATTTTTGTGGCCCGGTGGTGCAACAAGGTGAGAAATTGTGGTCTAGGCCGGCGTTTATTAACTATGGGTTGCTCTCTGAATGAGTGTCATGCTACTCAGCCACGATATCTTCTCCATTGCCCGACATGCATGATGGATGATACTCCTTATCTGGTGATCAGTTTCAAAGTATATAGTGGCTTTGAAGCTGGCATTAAGTTTGCCTAGTCTCACCCGTCACCAGAACTATGGCTTGGCAGTTATCCAGAACTTTTACTTGATAGATACAAATGGGAAACTAGTAAAGAGAAAACACATGCATGGTCAAAGCTTATAATACACTGGCTCAGATGTCCATTAGTTAGATGAGTTGAAGTATCCTCCGTTAGATTCATTGGATGCGGTTTGGTGGTACTGTGGAAAACGTGTGTGAAGAAGAGCTCCCATTCTAGGTGTTTGCATATTGTTCTTAATATTCTAGAGATGTTTCTATTCTTCTGGTCTGTCTCTTTTTTTAGTTACTCTCTCTGTATTCGATTTTTTTGCATATCTGCTCCTTTTGCATAGTCTTTGATCCGTTATTTATTCTTTCCTATTTAAATTTTCACTTCCTCAAAGAATTTTCTAGCGAATTTTTGATATTTTTTTCTCCCGCATGCTATACCTTCAAGAGCTGGCTTCAAACAGATGCCTCTGAAATCTAATGGAGTTGTTACTTTTCAAGTTTTGATCCATTTATTTGAATGATATGAAATATCACGTGTCACCACGACTTAAAAGAGAATTAAGGAACTTTGTCATAAATTAACAATTTTGAGTTATAACTGTTCTGCGGGATCTCAGACTTTGTTTTCTGAAAGAAAAAAAGAATATCCCAACTCCCACGTATGATTTTCCTCTCACTTTGATGAGGGCAACCTTGTTTGCCTAGTTGGGTCAACTATTGGAAGTAAATTTATGAAGATGCGGTAGTGCATGCCTGGTTGTAGGTCAGTTGGATTTGTGTGTGGGTGACTGTGGAAATACTGTTACTAGCTTTATGATCCATATAGCAGAAAATTCAGTAGCATGATCCCATGGGCGTAGCTAGGATTTTTGGCCAGTGCGGTCAAAAAAAATTCATTTTGAGTGGACAATTATCGAGCCGAAAATTTAAAAAACAGAAAATAAAAAACCATATCAATAAAAAAAAGCAAATATAAAGGTCTTACTTTTAGCAATTCTTTGCTGATTTCATACTCTCCAATTTCGGTTTATCTTGAATGAACTTTTTGGAGAAGTGATTTATCCAAAATCCAATGCTAAATTAATGACCAAACAACTATTATTATTATGAAAAATTAACTTTTAGATCCAAAAGTTTATTGGAAAAGTGTTCCCAAAAAGTTGTATATTATCAAGTTTGGAGCATTCAATGCCTTAATTGGGCCAGGTGATTTTTAATTTTTTTGGCCTTTTGAATTTTATCTTAATTCTTTCTATATACTGAATTTTCAGTGTGGTCCAACCCAAAATTAACAGAGCCACTCCGAGTTCCAGTGCGGTCCAACCCAAATTTACTAAGGCAATTCCGAAATTCAGTGCGGTCCGTTGACCGCACTGGGCCTCAAGTAGCTTCGCCCATGCATGATCCTGTATCTTGTTTAGCAATCCAATGCATACTAGAGGGGCAATTATCTTAACCACCAGAATTTACAAAAAGAAAGAATCTGAAATAAATTCTTCTATTTGAAAACAGTAACTAAAATCAGTACAATCTTTTCATCAAATCAGTGTTTCATTTGTTTACGGCTTTACGCTAAATTATTACATTATCTTTTGCCAATTTTGATTTTGTGAACTTCCAAATCATGATATTTGTTAAGTTATTTATAATTATTATGTGAATAAAATAACCAATTTTCCTTATTACACTTTGAGAAGAAAGTCAAGTTGGTTTTTCAACATCATTATTTGAAAAATCATTTTGGGATAGAAGTGGTAGCATTTTGCTACTAGACTAATGTACAATTGATTCAATTGCCAACGTGACAATTGGGTTTACCAGAACTTTATGAAATTGAAAGAAGGTGCTTAGTGAAGAATGCTTATCGTCATCTTTGTTTGTAAGGTCTCATGACATGGTAAGCATTGTGGTCTTATCCACTAGTGTTGAATATGGAGGCATATTTAGTTAAACCTGTCTGAGTTGCCATTTTCCATTGACTTCACTAGCAATAACTCAACACGTGTTAATATAGAATTTTTTTTTCCGACTGTAATGACTTTCTCAATCCAGCACCCCTCATGCATGAAGTCCAACACTCATCATACATGACGTCCAACACTCATGCTCTAATTGGCAGATTGATAACTTGGGTTTTTGTCTTTTGTTATGACTTGTATTTCCTAGAAGTTTGTCCAACCAAAGATCATTTTTGAGAATAAAGCAAGTTCACTTGGTAGTCGTTAAAGACATTTTCAGAATAAATACATTGGGTTTGTAGGATTTGAAGTTTCCTCATAGCTGAAATTCCCATTTTCAGATGGGTTTGAAATCCTTGTACGTTATGCAGCTCGCAATTTTGGTGTTGCAAAAACTGGGATTTTAGTAGTAGGCGGCATTCCTTCTTAGTTTTGAGTTTTCGGAACCATTCTGTGTTGTTTAGTCTGTTTGACGAGGAATGGATACAGTTACAACCAGCTTTTCTCAGATTATCCTATTTTTTTCCGACTGAGTGCTGTTCCGTACTTTATTTTAGAATAGCGTTCTTGTGTGATAATTTGTTTGCTTCCTTTGGCAACTTATGTTCTGATGCATACGACATCTTATATGAGTTGTTCTTTCTTGAATACACTTATCTGTTGTGCTCCTGAAAAACTTCGGTTTATTTGTGTTAATACCTGTGCAGGCATTCGGCTGGGCTTACATAAATAACAAGCACAATACATGGGAGCAATTCTATGTCTACTGGATCTGTCCCTTCGTTGGAGCAATACTGGCTGCGTGGGTTTTTCGTTTTCTATTTCCTCCCCCAACAAAGCAGAAGAAAGCCTGAAAGCCATGTAAAAGTCATTTAAGATTTGTGGATATTAGTACATCCTCAAGTTTTATTTTCTGTCTTAGTACTCTTGTTATGGCTTTTGTGTTAATGGCATTTGAATTCTATTCCTCCAGCTAAATGCAACATTTCTAGCTGAGCAGCTCTGACATGTAGTAGATTTTAAGTATGCAATAAAACTTCAGATGGTTGCAATATATTGTATATATGTATTTTTTTTCTCCCCTAGGTCGATATAATGGTTTGTGTAAACAAATGAATGGATTTTTTTTTCATTGCCCAGAGTGACGCATCCCACATTCCCCACCTCATCCAGCTAGCCAGAAAATAATTTGTAAAAGTGTAGTCTCACTGTTCCAACATGAGATATGTAGTAGCTTATGCTCTGATAGACCAGTTAAGAAAATAATTTAGCAAGTTGATCAACCTTTCCATATAATTGAGGTGGTATCTTAATTTCAACTCCAAAAGATTCAGATTGTCAATATAATTGTCCCTCAAAAAAGTTGACTATATTCTTGGGCAAAAATAATAGGAAGAGATGAAAAAGAACTCCATAAACAGCAATACAACTACAAAATTGAATATCAACCGTAAGGTAAATTGCATTTAATTCAATTTGGATGCAACCAAACTAATAAGATTCCCCAACAAGTAATTCAACGTTGAGTAGGTCTCCTGTCAGACCGTCTGAGATCTAATTTGTCAGACAGATCCCCAACACTCAACCCATACTCATACCCAATACCTACCCGAATCCAACCCAACACCTACCCGAATCCAACCCAACTGAAAAAAGAGACATAAATTAAACAAAAAGACTCGTATTGATCATTCGATTCTCTCTAGCATTCGTCCACCCCTACCCCTACCCCTACCCCTACATCTCCCCCTACCCCTGCCTCTCCCCATCTTGCTGGCACGACCTGTCTCATGCTTCAATATCATTCACCAATGACGACAATAGCATCCAAGTTCCAACGGTGGCTCGACGGCGGCAAACCACGTACCCAAGATGCGCACGATATATTTTGATAACTTGGCTGACTTGGAATTGGTTTAGAATAACTGAATAAACTAATGAAGAGATTGGGTGGTGGGTTATAAAAATATAGAGCAGGTTGAGTTGGTTATTTGGTTTTGAAGGATTGTGGTCTGTGTTAGTTTCGTTATCATTTTTCATGTTTTTGGTACTTATGAAGCAATTCAACATAAATTGATATTAACTCCTCATAATTTGTGGGATTCTTGGTTCTTAATAATCGTCTTTTATCTTCTTTTTTTTTTTTTTTAATTTTGGTGTAAACTGATTCAACTATTTTTCTTTGAAAAGTGAATTCATTAATGCAATCCAAGTGTTTGTTGATTTGACTGAGTTGGCTCTCAAGCATTTCAAGAGCACTACTAGTACTTTCTCATAATCCATGCAGTTTAGAACTCAGAAGCTCATGAAGAAAAATAATAGCTAAAAACTGCAATATTGACCTAAGATAAATGGTATTTGTAACACAAATTTTTATTGTTTATAAATTAACAAACAAGTAAAATATGACAAATTGAATTTATATAAATCAAATGAAAATTATAGGTTACAATCTCTATTTCTTCCTCTGATTCTTCTCTTCAAAAATATAATATCTGGAATTTGAGAATTTGGAGATGAACTCTTTAACTTGATCTTCTCCAAACTTGAACTTGAAGTTGAATAACGGTAATTCGAGGGCTTGACATCTTAATCTCGAATCAATCGTGATATATTTGATGGTATTTGACTTGGATATGAGAACTTCTTGGTAAAATTGACCTTCTGATCTTCCTCCAAGACGAACTTGATATTTGATAACGTTGGCTCGATGGCTTGGCAGCTTATTCCCGAATCAAACGCTATGAATTGAGCAGACTTCGCGATGAACACCTTGAATTTCGCCTTGACCACCGTGGATCTCCTTGAATTTGTTCTTCTTGACTTGAGAGAATTTCTTCCACCGCCTTCTTGCTTGGATTTCTTCTCTTTGAATTGTGATTTAATTCCTTAAGAATAGCCCATATTTATACTTATAGGAGAGGGGTTCTTGGATAACTCATATGGTGAAGACTTTGATTTGATTGGCCAGTCAGTATTTGATCTTTATCCATCTTTTAATCACAAGATGTGATAAATATAAAAAGAGATAATGATTACTTCAATAGCTTATCAAGATAAGTCATGATCTCTTAAGATTTGAGATATTTATCAAGACGTCTTAATCTCCAAGGATTAGCGATTTGATACTTGACAATTATCGATTGGCTATAATTTTTATATGTCTACAAATGCCACTTCGAGATTTGTTCACGTGCGTTTGTTTCAACGAAAGCTAAAGTGAAGGAGTCTCAAATTTTTTCATCTGATGATTAACTCACAACATTTCGCTTGACTTGGAACATAGAGATAGTTTAAACTCATATGAAGGAGTTCTAAAATTTATAGATAGTTTATTCTCATATCAAGAAGCATTCATTTGAACTTGGGATATATTAATAGTTTATACTCGTATCAAGGAGTACACATTTGAACTTGGGATATATTGATAGTTTACACTCGTATCAAGGAGTTTTATTTTGAATTTGAGATATATTGTAGTTTATACTTATACCAAGGAGTAGACATTTGAACTTAGTCGTATCAAGGAGTCTTGATTTGGATTCGAGATATATTGATAGTTTATACTCCTATCAAGGAATAAACACTTGAACTTGAGATATGCTAATAGTTTAAACTCGTATCAAGGAGTCTTGATTTGGACTTGAAATATGCTGATAGTTTATACTCGTATCAATGAGTCTTCATTTGAATTTTGAGATATATTGATAGTTTATACTTGTATCAAGGAGTATTCATTTGAACTTGAGACATATATTGATAATTTATATTCGTATCAGGGAGTAGACATTTGAATTCAAGATATATTGATAGTTTACACTCGTATCAAGGAGTAGACATTTTGAAGTTGGGATATAGACCTTTTATACTCATGCTAAGGAGTATGATAGTTTAGGCTTTTACCAATGAACATTTGAACATAATTTAGTTTGACAATTCTAGATAGTTTATGCTCATATCTAGGAGCATTGAGAAGTTGAAGATGGCTCCATTTCGTCTTCATCATCGTGATCATCACTAACATCACTTGGGCGTTCTTGTTGGTCAAGGTTCAAACTTATCTCAATGGTATGTGCTCGAGTTGCTAACTCTTCAAAAGTTTTCGGCTTTATTCCTTGAATTATGTAGCATAGCCTCCAATGCATTCCTTGGATGAACATTTCAGTTGTTGAAGCTTCTGACAATTGATCTTTGCAGTTGAGGCTTAAATTCTTCCAACGATTGGTGTAGTCGATGATAGACTCTTCCGTCCACTGGCGTGAATTTGAGAGTTCACTCATACTAATAGTTCATCGTGTGCTATAGAAATGACTGAAAAATTCTCATTCTAGCTGCTCCCAATTGTCAATCGAATTTGTCCCCAAGTCGGTGTACCAATGAAATGCACTTTCCTTCAAGGGCAGACGAAATGCTTCACTAAATAATCTCTATAAGTCCCAGCATCATTGCACGTTTCATTGAATTGAGCCACACGTTGCTTTGGATTGCCATTGCCATCAAATTGTTGAAATTTCAAAGGTTGATAACCACCAGACATCTTCAAATTGTCAATTCTCCGTGTGTATGGCTTGGTGAAAGTTAGGGATGACTTGGAGCTTCCATAAAACTTGTCTTTAATAGTCCCCATTATGAAATCCTTGAGTTGGTCGACTGGAATCAGGCCATCAGACGAGACTTGCAACTCCTTTGCAGGAGACTCCTCTTTTTCGTTTGGTTGTTGCCTTGTGGACGTTTCAACATCATCTTGAGCTTTGACTTGTTTGCCCATCACACAACTTAAATCAACTTGGTCTACTTTGTCTATTAACTTCATGATTTGGGAGTCTCCCTCTTGAACATGTTTTGTAAGTCCTTCAATGGCCTTCGCTAAATTTGCAAGTTGCTCTTCGAGTGAAGTAGCTTGGACCACCATGGCTGCTACAGTTTGAAAGCTTGAGCTTGTAGAATGTGCGTGCATATAAAGCGGGCCCAAGGATTCTTTATTTGCGGCTCCATATTTGCCACATTGTTTGTATGCCCATTCGTTTGTTGGAGAAGTAAATTAATGGTTCGATGACTCGCCATATTTCCTTGCTCCCTTATGCTTGTATATTGGAGCAGTTGCTTCATAGTTCAACATTGAAACGCCAACATGTGGGGAATTGGAATGGTTGGCCATCTTCATTGATATTTGAACTTGATTCGAAGAGAAGAGATGAGAGGTAGAGATTGTCCCGCTGGGCGTGCCAAAAATTTGTGACCCAAATTTTTTATTGTGATAAATATAAAAAGAGATAATGATCACTTCAATAGCTTATCAAGATAAGTGATGATCTCTTAAGAATTGAGATATCTATCAAGACATGTCTTAATCTCCAAGGATTTGCGATTTGACACTTGGCAATTATCGATTGGCCATAATTTTTATATGTCTACAAATGTCTACGCCTTGGTATGATAATTATGTCCATATATTCGAGATATATTGATAGTTTATACTCGTATCAAGGAGTAGACACTTGAACTTGAGATATGTTGATAGTTTAAACTCGTATCAAGGAGTCTTGATTTGGACTTGAAATATGCTGATAGTTTATACTCGTATCAAGGAGTTTTCATTTGAATTTTGAGATATATTGATAGTTTATACTTGTGTCATGGAGTATTTATTTGAACTTGAGACATATATTGATAGTTTATACTCGTATCGAGGAGTGATCATTTGGATTTGAGACATATTGATAGTTTATACTCGTATCGAGGAGTGATCATATTGATATTTTAAAAAGAGATAATGATCACTTCAATAGCTTATCAAGATAAATGATGATCTCTTAAGATTTGAGATATCTATCAAGACATGTCTTAATCTCCAATGATTTGCCATTTGACACTTGGCAATTATCGATTAGCCATAATTTTTATATGTCTACAAATGTCTACGCCTTGGTATGATAATTATGGCCATATATTCGAGATATATTGATAGTTTATACTTATAGGTCCTAAGGGGTGTGAGTAAGGTTTAGAAGGGGGGTTGAATAAACCTTACTAACTTTTCGATTTTAGTCTTTTTAAAATATTACAGAGTTAACACAAGCAAATTTGAGTCCTTCGGGGACAACTAAGTTGGTTATTCAAATGATTAGCCACTCAGCCGGACTCGATAGATTTGTTGATAGAATAACTTCAGTTTTTAACACGAACCTTAACTTGGTTGTGTTGGTTTTATCAGCGGAAGACTTAACACCCTTTGAATTGTTTAAAACTTGTTTTAACACTTGATTTTAGCACTTGGTTATTAATCAGTTGGATAGCAAATAAGTTTATCAGCAGATGTAATGTAAATATGCAGAAATGTAAATGTGCTGAAAAATAAATGACACGGTTGATTTTTATAGAGGTTCAAAGATGGTGTAATTCTTCTAATCCTCTCTTCTCCAACTCCTAGAGGAATCCACTATGTAAAAGATCTGTTTACAAAGTGGTCAAAAGTCTAGAGACAACCTTGGTCACACAGCTGGCTTCTCGTCCGACTCAGCTTCTTCACAAGGCAGCTGTCTTGCTACTTCAGCTCACTTTCTCAAGCTCTTAGATTTGATCACGAAGCCCTACAATAACTTGATACTGGTTCGACCTTGAACCTTCCTACAATCCTCCTTGGAAAGTAGACCCCTTTTGATTCTTCAAAAGTTTCCTCTTCAATAGGTTTGAAGTTGTCTTTCCTTCACAGCTTGTGTTGGATCGATTTCCTTCGAGTTTCAGGTTTGAGGATTTTCTTGAATATACTTGAGAATATTTCAGGTTAATAGATTAAATATTGCTTGCTTGTTCGTGGTTCAGGTTACCTTTTTCTCAATGAATTTCATCAGCCTTTTATAGTGAACTTTCGAAAATCTGTCTGTTGAAGAGATAGGCTGATTTCAAAAGTCACTTGTGTTCTTTGGCTTGTCTTGTTGCAGTCCTTGATGTTGACATTTCCTCGGATTTAATGTCTTGCAGCGTTGCAGCGATTTCGACACTTGTTGCAGTGCTTCTCATTGGTTTGTTCCTTTTGCACATAACTGGAACTAGCACTTTATCTCTGACAACTTTAATATGTTACCATTCTGAGTAACATTCTTGACTTTCATCAACGGATCTCATTCAGTTGTCTTGACTTGACTGCAGTCTTTTATATACCCCATGTGACTTGAGTCGCCTTCCAATCCTTGGATGACTCATCTGTCACTTTCAACTTGAGACTTGGCTTCTTGAGTTGACTTGACAGACTCTTCACATAGTTGTTCCTCAGCTGATACATCTTCAGTCGAGTTCTTGATCTTATATCTTGGCCATACTCAGCTGGTCCACAGTGGAGTCTTCACTTCAGTCTTCAATTGACTTCTTGTATTTCCAGGCGTAGCTGACTTGACTCAACTTTTCCAGCCCTATCTATTACAATGTAAATTACAAGGAAAATGGGGTGCCAACTTTCTAGTTTAAGTTTTACATGGTATTCATCAAAATCTATAAAATAAATTTCCCAACAATTTTCCCCTTTTGATGATGCCAAAACTTAAAAACATTCAACAAAATATAAACAACAATGATACATACAGACAATGCAGTAACAAAGAATGTATGCGTAGAATTGATCGTTTTATTGATCATAGCATTCTTGTCCTTTACACAGCTGTTTACATTTGGTATCAGAGCATTCTATATCAAAGCAAAATACACATTTATGCTAAGATACTAGAAAAAGTACAAAGTGGAAAATTACAGAAAACTTCACTAAGTATACAGATGACTTACATGAATGTATTTACATAAGTAAAGTACATGAAGGGTTCGCAACAACACTTCATCGCCTCCGCTGCCTCTTTCTTTCCTCTTCAGCTCTGTCAAAGTCATCAGCTCTCTTCCTTTTTCTTTCTTCTTCCTCAGCTCTCTTCTTCTTCTCATAGGCTCTCTTCGCAGCATCATCATTTCTCTTCCTTTCGAGCCATAGTTGAGTTTGTCTTTCATTTTCCTCTTCCTGTATTTTCACGGCCTCATCATTCTTCCTTGCCGCTTCCAAGTTTGCCACTTCATCATAGCCAACCTAGTAGATCCTCCCCTTCTTTCTGGGATCTACATATTCGATATTCTTATGTCTTGGACGAGGTCGAGAACCTCTTCCTCCACCACTTCTTCCTCCTCCTCTGGGTGTGTACTTCACGGGAGTCTTCTGCTTACCAGCTGAATGGCTGCTGGTAGTTTGTTGCTTATCAGCTTCTTCGCACAATGTAAGACCCTTCTCCCAGTACAGATCCCAAGCTTGGGCTAGTGACATCCCTTGAAAATATCCTTCAGATTCGAGCGCCTTAAATTCTTCAACTGATCTTGGCTCAGATCCATTGTCAGGAATGGCATATTGATCCTTCCCTGCCCGAATGCCACCGAATTGTTTCAACACCTCTTCGATGCGGGCATCCGTCTTCTTGTCGAACTCCACCATTTCTTCTTCAATGATTCGCCTTTTCTCCGACATTGGCACAACAGAGTGCCCAATGGGTAAAGTTATGAGGAGTTTGCTCAGGATAGAGGCTGTGACTTGACCTTGCTGAGGGGTTTCAACAATCATTAACGTTAAATCCTTTGAATGTTCCCCCTCAGCTGTTTTTCTCTTCTTCTCAGTTGCCATCTTCTCAGCTGCAGATTCTTTCAATTTTTCTTCTTTTAAACTCCTTAGGGATTCTGATTCCCCCTTTTTGGCATCATCAAAGGAAATAGGGACCCCAGGGAACATGCCTACGAGCATAAAGTCGAGTCTGCTGAGAGTGGAATTCTGTTTGGAGTCTGCGGTGGCATAAGCGGTCTAGAATTATGAGCGAGTGGCTTTGGACTCGGCTGCCATCAATTCATTACAGCCATGAGGAGGCTGAATTTCGCACTCATGGTCTCCTCAAGGCGCAAAACTTCTTTTCTCTGAAGTTCACGTAGAAGCTCCATTTCTGTTTTGTGAGATGCATGCAACCTTTCAATATACGCCTGCATCTTTTGCTTCAGATCAGCATTGTCAGCCATCCAGATGAGCATTCTTCCATACACTGCTTTAAAATAATGAACTTGCTCGATTTGCATGGCAGATTGTTGTTGATACCATTCTCGGATCCGTACCACTATCCCTCTCAAATCTGCTGTGAGGGTAGCGTCCCTGTTGTCCAGTCTTAAGTTGAGTGAGGCCTGATGTCTTTCGATCTTCTTAATCTCTTCACACATCTTCTTGAAGATCTCACGAAATTCAGCTCTCTCACTTGATTCAGCTGCAGGCCACTCTTCAGCAATGTTGAACTCGGCTGGAACAATTGTGTCAGAAGGGATGATTGGATCTTCTCTCACGATGAATCTTCGTTGTTTAGCAGCAGTCTCTTCTTCCAAATCTGGTAGGATCGGCGTGAAATGGAATACCTTTGGAAATGCATCATCACTCACATATGGGATTGCTTGTGAGGGATGTGTCTGTGATGATTCAGCTCGTCGTACCTCAACTACGATAGCTTCGTTGGCAGTGGTCACAACTGTGGGAGCCTGTGACGGAGCTGGTGTAGTTATTATTGCGATTGTGGAAGCTTTGTGCGATGGATGGTGTCTCACCATTTGGGGGCGATTGAGATATTTTGCTTGGTGATGAACCTAAGCTGTCTTAACAACGTCTTCGGTCTCAGTTGATTTTTCTAAGTGAATAACCGGTTCCTCTGTTGCATCATTAGCGTCATCGGATGATGATGAAACCTGGGGGCTTGGCTCATCATCGAAATTGAATTTTTGACGAGCAACTTTATCACTTAGCTGACTCGTAGTTTTGAGAACATACTCAGCTGGGTCCTTTGGATCGCCAACTGGAGTAGACTCAGCTTCATCTTCAGACCCCAAGAATGATGTGTCTAAGTTCTTCTAGGAGTCATGAAGTGCGCTTATCTATTCTTCTATTTCAGTGCTTTGAATTGGAGGAATGTTCTGAGTCTCTTGAGCTCTACCTAGGGAAGTCTCAACCTCCCTTGGGCCTTCAATACCTCCAGCAGTCTCAACTGTTGTGAGGCCTTCAATGTTCCATTCGACAGTCACAGTTGTATTAGGGTCTTGGACCATGACATCCATAGGAGTCTCAACCCCTAGGATTGCACTTTCATCGCCCAAAGTTTTAACTCCCGGGGCATTTCCATCATGTGCCTCGATTGTAAGAACAATGTCGTTAGCCTTCAAAGCAGTTGATATTTCAGCTGGGACAGACTCAATTGTCCGAGCTTCGTCAATATCAATCTGATGTGGTTCTTTCTCAGTTTCCACTTCGACTCCTTGCTTCAAGTTGGAGTCCTCTTCAGCATCCTCCGACCCTGCTGCAGTGGAGAGAGTTTTCCCCTCAGCTGGCACACCAGCTGAGTGACTAATGATGGGGTCACTTTGCTCCTGACTCGCGGCTTTTTCTTTTGAATGCCCAGCCACTGGGGTAGGTGGTAAAACACCTTCTTCAGGGGTTGGCTCAACTTGGGTGACCAAAGTCCCAGTTTCATTGCCAATTCCCTTGGACCCATCCTCTGATTGCACGGGGGACGTGGCTGCAGCGATGTCTGAGGCAATCTGCTGCACCATTCCCAAAGGGTCGATCCACAGGAGAGATTGAGACGACTCTCCTGGTCCTTCAAATAATTGTTTCTCATGCAACTGCCTGGATTCTCTCATTGCTTGCTGCATGTCTAACTTTTCTGCGGCAACAGTGGGATCCTCATCACTCTCTGAGTATATATCTAGATGTGTATTAGTGTGAGATGGAGAGTTTGTGATCACATATATTAGCTTTTTCTAGGACACGGGCTTCCTCTTCAGCTTTGTCCTTCTCATCTGCTTTAATGATGCGGAGGTGATCCATACAGTTTTCTTCGTCAAGGGCCTGTCAAACAGTCGAGACCCCAAGAAATCGAAGCAACTCTTCTTCCTCTTCGATGTACTTATGATGAGCGAACTGCATCCTTGAGTGATCAAGTTTCCATGCCCTCCACCCTCGTAGGCGTCTCTGGATATCTGGATATAGTGGAGAATACATGACAACACCATCATCCTCATCTTCATCATCTCCTTTCTCTGGGATTGAAAACAAGAGGTTCTGCTCCTCCTCGCCTTCAACATCGTCAGTGGCAGGTGGAGAGACAACTCTTTCAAGTATGGGTTCAGTCGTCTCTGTTTGCCTCACTATCCTCACTGCCTTTTCTTCATAGTTGGGTCTTGATGGGCCTCTGCCGATCATCCTCAACAGCCCGACAGTACATCAATAACCGGAGCGATCTTCTAGATTACCAAAGAGTCTCAACTTGTGACTCCAGCTGAGTAGCAGATTCAGCTTTCTTTTCAAGCTATGAATGCTTGAAAAGTCTTCTTCTTTTGGTCCGAACCAGAGGAATTTTTCGTTCTTCTTCTTCTGATTCTTTAGCGGCGAGGGCCGAGGCATCCTTCTTGGAGGGAGTTGTCTTCCTTGAGTTGGCAGTCCTCTTCTTCCATATGGCTGGAGAAGGGATTTAGATTTCCTTCTCAGCCTCGGCTGTAGGGGCAGGAGACTTGGCTGCAGGGGCAGGAGCATTCTTTTTCTTAGCTGCAGGGGCAACTTTCTTCTTCGGTGGAGGGGTAGCAGCTGTGTCCTCAGGTTCAGCTGATTCCCCCTCACTTGTTTCCGCCTTCTTCGTATGGGCTCTCTTCTGGGCTCCAGAGAGGTTAGCCCTAAACATTTTCTTGTTGACATGGAAGGGTTTTCCATGTCGAAGGGGAATACCCTTCACTTCCATCAAGTGGCCAATCACGAGGCCATATCCAAGAGATCCTCCAAAGGATCCATCATCCTTGAACATCTTATTCATCACATTCAGGCAACGTCTGTTGTACACGAACTCAGCCCAGTTTACTTTCTTGCCCTGCATGATCGTAGCCATGACGATCAACTTTGTCTTGGACAATTGATTAAAGCTTCCAAACTTCATGTCTACACACTTGGAGATGACATCCATCAACTTATGATAGTCGCCCTTTAGGAATTTCTTATCAGCTGTGTAGACCACCTTAGCAGCGCACTCTGGTTTGGCTGCCTCTTTCCACGCAGCAGCCAAATCAACATCAGCTTCATTAACCTCCTTCATGCCTTCATATGGCAACAAGCAGTGCTCCGCAAGGTCCTTAGCATTTATCATTATGTCCTTGCGGTGGACAGAAGACTTGATCCCTTCGTCCTGCACCTCCGCGTTGACATAGAACTGAGCTATCTCCTCGAGATAGGTATGCGAGTACTCCAAAGTTAGAAAAGCCTTG
The DNA here is from genome assembly GCA_016081115.2 of Rehmannia glutinosa. NCBI lineage: Eukaryota > Viridiplantae > Streptophyta > Magnoliopsida > Lamiales > Orobanchaceae > Rehmannia > Rehmannia glutinosa. The sequence goes on along the minus strand of CM071926.1, from coordinate 153,773,065 downwards.
AGACCTGACTTTTTTAGCACTTCAGAAATTTTCTTGACAAGGGTTTCATCGGAACCTTGCTTCACCATACCTTCGAAATCCACTGACGAGCTAGTGTGGATTTGCTTTGATAGCTTGACGAAATCGAACTTAGGTGCCATTTTCAGAGATGTTTACCAATTAAAACTGACGATCTTGCTTGAGGACACTTAGGGTTTTCGAGAGAGAAATGGCTTGCTTTCTTTTTGCTTGAAGATGAACAGTTTCCGTATGAGAGAAAGAAAGCTGGAAAATGTATATATAAGGGTTATGAAAAGACATGTCTTTGGTTTTTGAAATTTTGATCGAGATCAACGGTTCAGATTTAGGACGTCAAACCGCATTTAATTCCTCGCATTTAATGCGGCAATATTTATATCCAATCATATGCTTACTGTGTTGCTTTTTACTGTACCCGTCATTATTACGATGACATCATCTTTAAAAACATTCCCGCTTATTAAAAATGACTGCATTTTTGTCACTTAGCTCATAAATGACTCAGTTTATATCAAATATGACTTAACTCTGCTTCTCTCCTCTCATTAAGCGACTCGGCTGTCAGCTAACTCGATATAGCTGACTTTTTGACATAGCTGTTTCACTTGGCTGATTCGTGAAACTTGTTCAATTTTCATCCTCTCATCTTCCATATCTTCTAATTGAGTCTTCTGAGTCTTAACTCAGCTCAATTAACCCTAGCTCATGCTTAATCTCTTCAAATCTTGATTCACATAGAGGCTTAGTGAATATGTCAACTAACTGCTTATCAGTTGAGATATATTCCAAAGTGATGTCTTTCTTTTCAACATGATCTCTTATAAAATGATATCTGACATCAATGTGTTTTGTTCTTGAATGCAACACAGGATTCTGAGTGATTGCAATAGCGTTTGTGTTATCACACATAATTGGAATCTCTTTTTCTTCAATCTCATAGTCTCTCAGTTGTTGTCTCATCCATAAGACTTGGGCACAACATTGCCGCAGCCTATGTACTCGCTTGATTGTGGATGTGGCTATTGAGTTTTTGCTTCTTGCTAAACCAGGAAACGAGTCTATTTCAAGCATTTGACATGTACCAAGTACTTTTCTGTCAACAACTCGCATCCAAAGATAGTCGAGTCGAATAACCAATAAGCTTGAATCCACCTTCAAATACCTTAGGATTCTCTTAGCTGCAGTCATGTGGCTCTCTTTTGGTGCAGATTGAAATCTTGCATATACACCTACTGCAAATGTGATGTCTGGCATGTTGGCTGTTAAATAGAGCAATGATCCAATAAGTGCTCTATATTTGGTTTGATCTACAGGCTTGCCATCTGCATCCATATCCATCTTGATTGATGTGTTCATTGGTATTTTTATAGAAGACTTCTCTTTCATACCAAATTTCTTCATTAAATCTCTAGTGTACTTTGTTTGACTTATGAAGGTTTCATCCTTTAATTGCTTGACTTGAAGTTCTAGGAAGAAATTCAGCTCTCCCATCATGCTCATCTCAAATTTGCCTTGCATGAGGTTTGAGAACTTATCACATAGCTCTTTATTTGTGGATCCAAAAATGATATCATCCACATATATTTAAACAAGCAGTATACTTTCTCCATCTTGAATTCTGAAGAGTGTTCTGTCCACTTTGCCTTTGGTGAATCCATTGTCAGTCAAAAATTGGGACAATGTATCATACCATGCTCTTGGTGCCTGTTTCAATCCACATAATGCTTTCTTGAGCTTGTACACCTTATCTCCAATAGTCTTCTGCTCAAAACCTGGAGGTTGTTCAACGTAGACTTCTTCCTCTAACAGTCCATTTAGAAATGCACTCTTCACATCCATTTGATATACAATGAAGTTCTTGTGTGCAACATAGGCAAGAAACATTCTTATTGCTTCTAGTCTCGCAACAGGAGCAAATGTTTCATCAAAATCTATTACCTTTTGGCTACCAATCTTGCTTTGTTTTTTTACCACAGATCCTTCCTCATTCATCTTGTTTCTAAAAACCCATTTTGTGCCAATTAAATTTTGATGGGTTGGTCTCTGCACCAATTCCCATACTTTGTTTCTTTCAAATTGATTCAGCTCCTTGCATGGCCTGAATACAATGTGTGTCATCCAATGCTTGAGACACATCTTTGTTTGATAAATGGTTTTATCATGATTTTGATGATTTTGTTTTTATACCAAAACAATGGTTTTAAAGGTTGTCCAAATACTCCTAAATGATTTAAAATGGTTTTAATATTTTCCGCAGTATTTCCTCAAGTTTATTTTCGACAATATTGGACAACACATTTAAGGATTTTATGTCAATGGGTTTTTACATTGAAACTATGTTTCTAAATGTTGTCCTAATACTCCCGACCGGTCTAAAATGTTTTCACTATTTTTGGAGTATTTCTTGAAGTTTATTTTCGATATAAAATTGGATAACACTTTTGTTTTGAGATCAACCGGTCGCCGTATAGGGCAACCCGTACCTGAAAGTTGTGCAAAATAGAAAACTTCATGTTTGCAGAAAATGGTGAGGGTGACCGGTCACCCTATAGGGCGACCGGTGACGTCGACCGGTCGACCTATAGGGCAACCGGTACCTGGGAGCAAAAATTGAAACAGAACTCCTGTCCTTCGAATTTTTAGTTTGTGCGACCGACCAACATAGGGGACGACCGGTCAAACCCTACGTCGACCGGTCGCCCTGTGTAAATGTTGATACGATTATTTCAAACTCTATTTATGTGCGACCGGTCGCCCTAATGTTTGACAGCAAATTCTAACCGTTGTGCAACAAACAACTTTTCCCTAAATTGTGGGATTGATTTCTAACAACTATAATCTTGATTTTAATTGCAATATTTTTGTAGATATCAGATTCCAAGAGGAGCCTATCAAGTATCAATCATCTCCTATAAATAGAGGAAGATTTGAAGCACAACAACAAGATAGAACAACACAACACAACAAGATATACTCAAGCAAACACTTGGTCTTTCATTGTTATTATTCTTATTGTAATTTGCCTAGCTTATCACTTTCACATCCTTGAGGTCTAGGCTATTCTTGATTACACTTGCACTCAATTGTATAATTCATTATCGAGTTGTAATCTTGAATTTTTGGGTTATCATTCAACACAAGATATCCTTGTGAGTGTTCTTGTGCTAAGAACACACTTGGGTGATCTAGGTGTTAGGTGTAAGAAGATTGTGGTAATCTTCTTGTTGAGGTGTTGAAGAATTTGGTATTCTTCAAGGTTGAAGATTGTGGTAATCTTCACAAGGTGCCGTTGGAGGAAGATTGGTGGTAATCTTCAAAGGGAGATTGTGGTAATCTCCATAGATGGTGTTGAAGAAGAGTGTGGTGCTCTTCAAGGTGCTGTAAGTTGGTGTTGTATTAATTTTGGTAATTAATAAAATCTTTTTCTTTTTGAAATCCATCCGGATATCTTGGGGTGGTAGTAGATTAGGCCCTAGGTGGGTTGAACTACTATAAATCGACGTGTGTTGTTTACATTCCGCACCTTTATTATTGTCTTTGAGCATTCAGTTCGAAAAAGAGGGCGAAATCGAAAAGATGGAGATAATCTATTCACCCTCCTCTAGATTATCGTAGCCGCTTGGACTTACAATCTTTTGGCTCTATTTGGGAAATAAAACAAGTGAAGTATGGCTCTATTTGGAAAGAAAGAATGGAATGCTATTTACAAAGTTGCGGGTTCAATATTTGGAACACCGTCATCATTGGAGAATCCATTCCGACGAAGAATACACCACACACCTTTAAAGGCTTCAAAGAGCTCAATGGTATTCGATCAGCACATGAAGTATGGCAAAAATTAGAAGCCATCGATGAAGTGTATGCAAATGAAAGGAGCAACTCAAAAGCATCTACTTCACAAATGGATATAACTTCAAATCCAATAACATGGGATGAGCCTTCTACAACCTCCCATGATGAAGAAGTTGAACAATGCCTTATAGGCATCGAAGAAGAAAATGAGGTAAGTTCTAAACCCTCTACTTCTTATGATAATGATTATAGTGATTTGCAAAATAATTTTGATGAACTACAAGATGAATTCCAAAACTTACTTGTTAAATACAAATATTTGAAAAATGAATTCATTGTTTTAAAGAATGATAAGGATAGTTTATTTACTTCCTATGAATCACTATCATGTGCTCACACCACCACTCTTGACAAGGTTAGAAACATTGAGAAAGAAAATAGTACTCTTGTTGAGGATATAAATTGCTTGAAAAATGATTTATCTAAATCCAACTTGAGTGCTGATAGAATGACCAATATTGTTGATTGTTGTGATAATTCGAAACTAGAACTTGATCATAAGCCTAAGGGTGTCAATCATATGAAAAAGAATCATGTCTCTAAGCACGTTGGTCATTATGCTCCTAGAATTATTACATGCTTTTATTGTGGTAAAAAGGGTCATACGGTAAATACTTGTCGGGCTAGAAATAGCTCTAATTATTGTTGGAGACCTAAAAGTCTCAAGACCAATCCCAAAGGACCCAAACACATGAGGGTACCACAAACAATGTCATATTAGGTACCCGACGAAATAATGATCGAAGAAAATTTATACCGCCAAGAAGACATCAAATGACCGTTTCATTTGATCAAAGAAGGAGAAACTATTTTCGACAAAGCCAATTTCCAAGAAGAGGATATAATCAAAAATGGGAAGAACACAATCCTTGAAATGGCAAAGACATCATCAACAAGATGATTTTCAAAGAAGATGAGACTTTCAACAATGGGAAGGCAACAAACCTTGGAAATGGAGTAATCAAAGAAGTCATCATCAACAAAGTGACTTCTCAAGGGGAATATATCATCAACAATGGGAACGGCACAACCCATTGAAATGGCGTAATTGGTAACCCGTATCTCCCTAGTTAAATATGCATTTTATTTTGTTATTATGCATGCTTTTATTTGTGTCTTAATTGCAAAATGAGTTTTCAAGTATTTATTTTTTTAATTAAGGTCTTCAATATATATTTGTGCTTTTAAAATATTTTTGAAAAAGAAGACCTTATATGATGTTTTTAAAACTCTTGTGCATTTTTGTAGACTAAAGTGTGTTATCATCTCTTATGGATTTTTATGGCATGAGCTTACTTGTGATATCTCTTAGCCTACACTTTTATCATTATGATTTGTGCTAGATTTGTTTTAAGAATTGTGTAGGATTTACATATTTTCACAAATGGCCATTTACGTCATTATTTGTCAAGAAAGGCATAAATTATCGAGACGTTTACTTGTGTTATTCTTACTCTTATAGACTCGATATATGTATTGCCATGTGCCTATGTGCTTGTTTTTCATAGTATTTCATACAAGTGCCATTAAGAGGATTTTTAGATTTTTTTTTTGAAAGGCACTATTCGATATTTGATTGCACATATTTGCTTTGTCAACTCTTGTTCAAATACTTCTTTTAAATGAGTTCTCAACTATATGCTATCGGATTTTCAAATTTCAAAAGAGACCTTTTATAGCTTTCTTAAGCTTATTTGAACTTGCATGATTTATTAGACTCTTGATGATATTCTAAATGCATAGTATGTGTTTCTTGCTTCATGGTCTATATATATAGTGTCTATTTCTACTATGCTCTTTGCAAGATATTTTGTGATTGATGATTGAGGCATGTTTTTACACTTGGGCTATTTTTCTCTTGCTTATATAAGCGATGTCGTTAATGAGTTTGTTAAGTTGTGTAGATAAGAAATGAAATACTCCAAATATTAGTTACCTCAAAATATTTAGATGTAAATGTTCTATTATGAACACCTTAGATCAATTGGATGCCCTATGATGATAGTGATGAAGAAGACAAAAAGGGTATTCCGGAACAAACTCGATGACCAAGGCAACATTGGTCGAACTAAGGCGAGGTTAGTAGCTCGAAGGTATTTTCAAGAAGAAGGTAATTAATTTTGATGTAACATTTGCACTCATAGCACCTTTAGTAGCTATTTGCATTTCACTTGCCCATTCTTGTTTTAAGAAAATTTCAAGCTTTACCAAATGGATGTTAAATTCAATTTTCTAAATGGTTTTATTCAAATATAAGTCTATCGGAGTTTAAAATTTTAGGCCAAATGATTTTTATAAAAGGCCTTGTACGGTTGATAGACTTAGCTATTTTTGCAAAATGATTTTACAAAAGGTAAAGTTGATACTACACTTCTTGTTTTAAAAATGGGCAAGGTTGGTTACTTGTGCAAATTTATGTTGATAATATTTATGGTGCTACTAATAAATATTTGTGCAAGATATTTTTCCTAGTCAATTCAAGGTGAACCTAAGATGATCATGATGAGGGAAGCTCAAATTTGATCATTGGAATTCAAATTACTCAATGCCAAGAAGACGGTTGTATTTCAAAAGAGCTCTTGAAGGAGTCAAGCATTGAAGAAAGAAGAACCATCTCAACCTCTATAGCTAAGATTGACAAAGGTTGAGAAAGGCATATCGGCCGACAAACAAATTCGAGGTATGTTTTCTTGTATTATTCCTATAGACTCAACATTCCATATGTCTTATGTCTATATGCTCGACTTCAAAAACTATCACAACGAATCTCATTAAAGTGCCGTTAAAAGAAATTTTCAAATATTTGAAAGGCACTTCTTCTTATGACTTGTATATCCAAAGTATTAAAACATTCTTATTTTTCAGGGATAACAAGTTCGGTGTTTACAATTTATGAAAATATGGTTCATCATAATCGAACTAAACATATTGAGATTCGAAATTTTTTCTAAGGGATTGCGTTTCTAAAACGAAAAATTGAGATGTGTTTAATTCCGTCTCAAGGATAACTCGCAGATTTTTTTCGTTAACCGCCGAGTATTTTACCTCATTTCGAGCTTGATTATGACATAATGTATATTGAATGAGGTCTACGTTTGCATTTTGCACGTTTTTAAAACTTAGGGGCGAAAAATCGGATTTTTGGATCAAAATTCGGATTTTGAAAAACCTGGCAAGACAGTGGGCTGATGGGGTTGAGGGCAACCGGTCGCCCTCAACGTCGACCGCTCGCCCTCAACCGCAACCGGTCGCCCTAAGCTAATTTTTGGATAAAAATCGTTTTGTCCAATGCCTTAGTCATTTTACATCATTTTTGCCATTTTTCGTCCCCTTCGTCAATTTCACACACATTTCACTTCAAATGTGTTTTATTGCATACATTCCATATCTTGGATGTTTTTGGGCTCGATTATCATCATCATTGCTCGTCTTTACCGATTTAATGGTAAGAATTCTACTTCTTTATCTCAATTGGGTTGAACCCTTGAGAACTTAGTTTAAATGTCTATTTCTTGATGAAACTTATATATGTTTGTGATGAGGCTATTGATTGTTGATGAATGATATGTAACAAATTGCGTTTGGTGATGAAAAACTTGGCTTGATTACATTTACAAGGGCTATATATATCTTCTTCAATTTTTGACGCCCGCCAAGTGTTCGATAAAATGTCTCAATGAAAAATTCATCACCTACATGATTCTCTCGATTTCAAAAGTCTCATATATTTATAGAGATCATGTTTTTGCAAATCAAATGATTTTTCATAAGCTTTTGCAAGTCGTATGAACGACTTTTCCCTCCCATTTGGCCTATAAGCTTCATTGTTCAAATAGCTCGATACATCGGTTTAGTTGCGCACTTTGATATGATTATATGATGTTTTTATCGTGCTAACATTCTTTTTGATGATTCCAAAGGGGGAGAAACAAGTTATAAGCTCATTAGCTCATAAAAGCTAAGTTAAGCTAAACAAAAGAAGTTTATAAGCTATGACTTCCTAAAAGTCATAAGTTGTGGATTATTTAGTCCGATTGTTGAAGTATGGACTCATATTCTTGTCTAATGATGTTTTGTTGACAGGGGGAGCTTATAAGCTCTTGTACTTAAAGATCAATATGTAAAAGCTAAGCTTTTAGCTTGTGGTTGATTGCTTTTACATTACTCTTGTTGTGCATATTGATAGGGAGCTTTATTATATGTGTTTGAATATCTCTACTCCCATTCTTGTGATTATATTGCGTGGAAATGTTGTTGCTCACAACGGATAGTTCTTTTTAAGGTAAAATTGTTTTGTTTTCAAAATCGACCTCGTTAAAATTGTTTTGGTTTGTAATCATCAAAAAGGGGGAGATTGTTTGATAAATGGTTTTATCATGATTTTGATGATTTTGTTTTTATACCAAAACAATGGTTTTAAAGGTTGTCCAAATACTCCTAAATGATTTAAAATGGTTTTAATATTTCCCGCAGTATTCCCTCAAGTCTATTTTCGACAATATTGGACAACACATTTAAGGATTTTATGTCAATGGGTTTTTACATTGAAACTATGTTTCTAAATGTTGTCCTAATACTCCCGATCGGTCTAAAATGTTTTCACTATTTTTTGGAGTATTTCTTGAAGTTTATTTTCGATATAAAATTGGACAACACTTTTGTTTTGAGGTCAACCGGTCGCCGTATAGGGCAACCCGTACCTGAAAGTTGTGCAAAACAGAAAACTTCATGTTTGCAGAAAATGGTGAGGGTGACCGGTCACCCTATAGGGCGACCGGCGACGTCGACCGGTCGACCTATAGGCGCTCCTGCACTGGAGCAAAAATTGAAACAGAACTCCTGCCCTTTGAATTTTTAGTTTGTGCGACCGGCCAACATAGGGGACGACCGGTCGAACCCTACGTCGACCGGTTGCCCTGTGTAAATGTTGATACGATTATTTCAAACTCTATTTCTGTGCGACCGGTCGCCCTAATGTTTGACAGCAAATTCTAACCGTTGTGCAGCAGACAACTTTTCCCTAAATTGTGGGATTTATTTCTAACAGCTATAATCTTGATTTTAATTGCAATATTTTTGTAGATATCAAATTCCAAGAGGAGCCTATCAAGTATCAATCATCTCCTATAAATTGAGGAAGATTTGAAGCACAACAACAAGAGAGAACAACACAACACAACAAGATATACTCAAGCAAACACTTGGTCTTTCATTGTTATTATTCTTATTGTAATTTGCCTAGCTTATCACTTTCACATCCTTGAGGTCTAGGCTATTCTTGATTACACTTGCACTCAATTGTATAATTCATTATCGAGTTGTAATCTTGAATTTTTGGGTTATCATTCAACACAAGATATCCTTGTGAGTGTTCTTGTGGTAAGAACACACTTGGGTGATCTAGGTGTTAGGTGTAAGAAGATTGTGGTAATCTTCTTGTTGAGGTGTTGAAGAATTTGGTATTCTTCAAGGTTGAAGATTGTGGTAATCTTCACAAGGTGCCGTTGAAGAAAGATTGTGGTAATCTTCAAAGGGAGATTGTGGTAATCTCCATAGATGGTGTTGAAGAAGAGTGTGGTGCTCTTCAAGGTGTTGTAAGTTGGTGTTGTATTAATTTTGGTAATTAATAAAATCTTTTTTTCTTTTTGAAATCCATCCCGGATATACTGGGGTGGTAGTAGATTAGGCCCTAGGTGGGTTTAACTACTATAAATCGACGTGTGTTGTTTACATTCCGCACCTTTATTATTGTCTTTGAGCATTCGGTTCGAAAAAGAGGGTGAAATCGAAAAGATGGAGATAATCTATTCACCCCCCTTTAGATTATCGTAGCCGCTTGGACTTACAATCTTTTGGCTCTATTTGGGAAATAAAACAAGTGAACATTGCTTAACGAGCTCTGGATCGGTTCTTACACCATCTCTAACATCTCCAATAACTAGCTCTGGTGGATGGTCTCTCTGCCATCTCACAACAGGTTGGAGCAAATCAGCTGGATTCAGCCGTCTCGCAGCTATGTTGTCTTGAACAGCTCTTTCATCGTCATTCAGCTGTAGACTTTCCAGCTATATTTGAGATTCAGCTATCTCATCTTCATCTGGGTTGATTGCTCTTACTTGGCTTCAACATAAGGACTCTTTCGCATAGTTGGTGATTCAAACTTATCGCCTAACTCTTTAATGTCTTCTCCATTCATATTAGGTTCATCAAAAACACATGGATAGACTCTTCTGTGACCATAGTCCTCTTGTTCATCACTCTATAGGCTTTGCTCTCAGCTGAGTGTCTCAAAAAGATACATTCATCACTTTAGCATCGAAAGCCTTCAAATTATCTTTGCCATTGTTGTGGATGAAGTATTTACATCCAAATATCCTGAAGTACCCAACGTTTGGTTTTTCCCGTCCGAAAGAGAGTCACAAACGGGGCGGGGTGGGCGACCAGCCCATCGCCAAAACCCGCCACTTGGCGGGCGGGCGGGCCGAGAAAACCTCAGCCCAACCCAACTGCCTTGGTGCGGGTTGGGGTGCCGGCCTACCCAAATATTAAAAAAAATAAAAAATGGAAAAAATAATTTTTTATTCATATTATTAATTTTAATGAATTAAATATACTAATGGATAACAAGTACATATTTTATAAAAATATTATATACACTTTTATAAGAGATAAGAATATAAAATATCAATTGTACTATTTTTTTGTCTATTTTATCTAATTTTTCTTTTTTTTTTTTATTTTATTTTAGCGGGCTAGCCGCCTCGCCGGCCATGGTCCGCCGCTGAGCCCGCGCCAATGCATGGTTAGCCTGCTTTCCCCGGAAAGCGCTGAAACAACGAAAGGAAGGGGTCCATGTAGGCTGCTGCCGCACTAAATACTTAACCCACCCCCTACCTTAGGCGGGGCGGGCGGCGACCCGACGGGCTTGACCCATTTTGTGACTCTCTCCCGGCCCGCATTTCATAGGGAGTTTTAGTTAATTGCCTGTTTATCATGCATCTATTTTGAGTATAGCATGTTGTATTGATGGCTTGACTTAAAATCTCTTTAATCCAAATCAACCTAACATAGTCCTTGCGACTTCCTTGAGAGTTCATTTTCTTCTTTCGATTTACTCCATTCTTTGTGGAGTTCTTGCTGATATAACTCATGAGCAATACCATTTTCAACACAATCATCGAGTTATTATTCCATTTACAAACTCGATTCCTCTATCAGATCTTATCTTTATAATGGTTTGGCTCTTTTCATTTTGAACTCTTTTCATCAGCTGAGGTAACTTTTGCAAAGTTTCCTTCTTTTTGCACATGAAGATTTGTCCATGTATATCTTGAATAATCATCCACCACTACTAAGGTGTATTTCTTTCCACTTATCTTTTTTGGTTCAATGGACCAAATAGATCCATATGCAAATCATGCAATATCCTTGTTGAAGAAGGACTAGACTTGTCCTTAAATGAAGATTTTATTTGCTTTCCCATCTGGCATGCATCACATACACTTTCTTTCTTGTACACTGAGTCTGGCAATCCTTCCACAAGATGACTTCTTGCAAGCTTGTTGGTTGTCTTGAAATTCAGATGACTCAACTTCTTGTGCCTGATGCCCAACTTGATTCGATTTTACTCTTTGCTTTGACAAGTGTTTGGTGTGGCAAGTGGACCAATCTACCACATACATATTCTTCTGTCTTGATCCTTGCAAAGACTATTTCATTTGATTCAAAGATATTTCATCTGGCACACTCTCATATTGAATCCAACATTGTAGCCCTTGTCACAGAGTTAGCTGATGCTTAATAGGTTGAAGTTGAGGCCTTCAACATAAGCAACATCTGTGATTTCCAATCCATTCTTCTTGATAGATCCAGTGCCATTGATTCCCCTTGGAGCTTCATTTCCTCCAAATATGACTTTTGCACCTTTAATATCCTTGAATTTTGACAGGTTTTTCTTGTTCCCTGTCATGTGTCTGGAACAGCCACTATCCATGTACCAAGTTCCTTGGCACTCAGCTATTTCATGAACCTGCAATCAAGAAAATTAGTTTTTAGGTACCCATACTTGCCTGGGTCCTGAGGGGTTAGTGCTGTAAGATGATCCAACCAACCTATAGCCAAATGACTTGACTCTAAGAGGTTGCCATCTATATGTGCCATAATCATAGTGCACATTAGCAAATTGCTTGGGGGCTTTAGGTTCATACAATTGTCTCTTTTGTCTGTATGCATGTGTGTGTGTTTTAGCAATTGCCTTCTTTAGGTAGTTGTGGTATTTCTCAGTGTAGTGTCTGGGTACATATGTGTGCTGATAATAGCTCTTTTGCCTTTGGAATGACCTTTGCTAACATTTCGTCTTCATCATCGTGATCATCACTAACATCACTTGGGTGTTCTTGTTGGGCAAGGTTCAAACTTATCTCATTGGTATGTGCTCGAGTTGCTAACTCTTCAAAGGTTTTTGGCTTTATTACTTGAATTATGTAGCATAGGGTCCAATGCATTCCCTGGATGAACATTTCAGTTGTTGAAGCTTCTGACAATTGATATTTGCAGTTGAGGCTTAAATTCTTCCAGCGACATGGTGTAGTCAATGATAGACTCTTCCGTCCACTAGCGTGAATTTGAGAGTTCAGTCATACTAATAGTTCATCGTGTGCTTTAGAAATGACTGAGAAATTCTCGTTCTAGCTGCTCCCAATTGTCAATCGAATTTGTCCCCAAGTCGGTGTACCAATAAAATGCACTTTCCTTCAAGGACGGACGAATTGTTTCACTAAATGATCTCCATATGTCCCAGCATCATTGCATGTTTCAATGAATTGAGCCACACGTTACTTTGGATTGCCATTGCCATCAAATTGTTGAAATTTCGAAGGTTGATAACCATCAGGCATCTTCAAATTATCAATTCTCCGTGTGTATGGCTTGGTGAAAGTTAGGGATGACTTGGAGCTTCCATAAAACTTGTCTTTAATAATCCCTATAATGAAATCCTTGAGTTGGTTAATGGAATCAGGCCATCAGACAAGACTTGCAACTCCTTTGCGGGAGACTCTTCTTTTTCGTTTGGTTGTTGCCTTGTGGATGTTTCAACATCATCTTGAGCTTCGGCTTGTTGGCCCATCACATGACTTGAATCAACTTGGTCTACTTTGTCTATCAACTTTATGATTTGGGAATCTCGCTCTTGAACATGTTTTGTAAGTCCTTCAATATAATTGCCTTCGTCAAATTCGCAAGTTGCTCTTCGAGTGAAGTAGCTTGGACCACCATGGCTGCTACAGTTTAAAGCATGCGCTTGTAGAATGTGCGTGTATGTAAAGCGGGCCCAAGGATTCTTTATTTGCATCTCCATATTTGCCACATTGTTTGTATGCCCATCCGTTTGTTGGAGAAGTAAATTAATGGTTCGATGACTCGCCATATTTCTTTGCTCCCTTATGCTTGTATATTGGAGCAGTTGCTTCATAGTTCGATATTGAAACGTCAACATGTAGGGAATTGGAATGGTTGTCCATCTTCATTGATATTTGAACTTGATTCGGAGAGGAGAGATGAGAGGTAGAGATTGTCCCGCTGGGCGTGCCAAAAATTTGTGACACAATTTTTTTATTGTGATAAATATAAAAAGAGATAATGATCACTTCAATAGCTTGTCAAGATAAGTGATGATCTCTTAAGATTTGAGATATCTATCAAGAAATGTCTTAATCTCCAAGGATTTGCCTTGGTATGATAATTATGGCCATATATTCGAGATATATTGATAGTTTATACTCGTATCAAGGAGTAGACACTTGAACTTGAGATATGTTGATAGTTTAAACTCGTATCAAGGAGTCTTGATTTGGACTTAAAATATGATGATAGTTTATACTCGTATCAAAGAGTCTTCATTTGAATTTTGAGATATATTGATAGTTTATACTTGTATCAAGGGGTATTCATTTGAACTTGAGACATATATTGATAGTTTATACTCGTATCGAGGAGTGATCATTTGGATTTGAGACATATTGATAGTTTATATTTGTATCAGGGAGTAGACACTTGAATTCGAGATATATTGATAGTTTATACTCGTATCAAGGAGTAGACATTTTGAACTTGGGATATTGACCTTTTATACTCATGCCAAGGAGTATAATAGTTTAGGCTTTTATCAATTAACATTTGAACATAATTTAGTTTGACAATTCTAGATAATTTATGCTCATATCTAGAAGCTTTGAGAAGTTGGAGATGACTCCATTTCGTCTTCATCATTGTGGTCATCACTAACATCACTTGGGCATTCTTGTTGGCAAGGTTCAAACTTATCTCATTGGTATGTGCTCGAGTTGATAACTCTTCAAAAGTTTCCAGCTTTATTCCTTGAATTATGTAGCATAGGGTCCAATGCATTCCCTGGATGAACATTTCAGTTGTTGAAGCTTCTGACAATTGATCTTTGCAATTGAGGCTTAAATCCTTCCAACGATTGGTGTAGTCAATGATAGACTCTTCCGTCCACTGGCGTGAATTTGAGAGTTCAGCCATACTAATAGTTCATCGTGTGCTTTAGAAATGACTGAGAAATTCTCGTTCTAGCTGCTCCCAATTGTCAATCGAATTTGTCCCCAAGTCGGTGTACCAATGAAATGCACTTTCCTTCAAGGACGGACGGATTGTTTCACTAAATGATCTCCATATGTCCCAGCATCATTGCATGTTTCAATGAATTGAGCCACACGATACTTTGGATTGCCATTGCCATCAAATTGTTGAAATTTCGAAGGTTGATAACCATCAGGCATCTTCAAATTATCAATTCTCCGTGTGTATGGCTTGGTGAAAGTTAGGGATGACTTGGAGCTTCCATAAAACTTGTCTTTAATAGTCCCTATAATGAAATCCTTGAGTTGGTCAATGGAATCAGGCCATCAGACAAGACTTGCAACTCCTTTGCGAGAGACTCCTCTTTTTCGTTTGGTTGTTGCCTTGTGGATGTTTCAACATCATCTTGAGCTTCGTGTTGGGAAATTTATTGTTTAGATTTTGACGAATGCCATGTAAAACTTAGAATAGGAAGTTGGCACCACATTTTCGTTGTAAACTGTATTGTAATAAATAGGGCTGGTCGAGCGGAGTTAAGTCAGCTATGACTAAACATACAAGAAGACAACTGAAGACTAGAAGGAAGACTTACTGCAAGACAATTTGAGTATGGCAAAGAAGAGAAGACAGGGGACTCGATGAAGGAGCGGTGAGTGGAGATCGGTCAAGTCAACTCAAGATAGCCAAGTCTCAAGTTGAAGTTCTGAGAAGAGTCATCCAATGATTGGAAGTGACTCGAGTCACCTGGGGAAAGCAAGGAAATGCGATCAAGTCGAGATAATGGAAGAGATCCGTTGTACGTAAATCAAGGGAATTACTTAAACAAGTAATACCTCCATACTACCTTTCTCGAAGTGCTCGACCCCGAAGCGTGCAAAAGGAATAAACCAATGGGAAGACCGCACCATGTCGAACTCGAAAAGTCAAGAACAATTCATACGAGGAAGTGGCAACTCCAAGGATCGCAACAAGATAAGCCAACGTCCACAAGTGACTTTCAAAAATAAGCCTATCTCTTCAACGGGCAGATTTTTGAAAGATCACTATAAAAGGCCGAGGAATGACTGCGAGAGAAGGTTACGAACCACGAACATTCAAGAGAACATTTGAATCGAACTTAAATATTCTCAAATCATTCAAGATTAATCCTCAAGCCTACATTACGAAGCAAATCAATCCAACACTCACCCGTGAAGGAAAGATAACTTCAATCGGTTGAAGAGGAAATTATTGAAGAATCAAGGGTCTACATTCCACGGAGGATTGTATGAAGGTTCAAGGTCGAACCAGCCTCAAGTTTTGGAGGGCTTCATGATCAAATCCAAAGAGCTTGAGCAAGTGGGTCAGTAGTAGCAAAGCGCAATTGCCTGTGAAGAAGCTGAGTCGCACGAGAAGCCACTGCGTGATCAAGGCATCTCGGATCGAGTCCCAAAGGATCAAGTCGGTTGTGTGATCAAGACTTGTATCCGGACTGTTACCACTTTGTATCCGATCAATACCTAGTGGATTCCTCCGGGAGTTGGAGAAGAGAGGAGTAGAAGAATTACCCCATCTTCGAACCTCTATAAAAACTTATCGTGTCATTTACATTTCAAAGACTTTAATTCCTCGCATCTTATTTATTTAACTGCTTTGATAAATTTGCTATCCACTTGATAATCTAAGTACTAAACCAAATTTAAGGGTGTAAAGTCTTCGCTGAAAACAAATCGGTCGAGTTAAGTCTTTAGTCAAAACAATTTGAGTTACTTTATCAACGGCTCGGTCGAGTCTGTTGAGTAACTAACTCTACTTGATTAACTAACTTAGTTGTCCATCAAGGACTCGGTGTGAAGTATTAACTCGAATATTTAAAAGGACTAAATCGAAAAGTTGGTAAGGTTTATTCAACCCCCTTCTAAACCTTACACTCAACCCCTTGGGACTACAAGTGGTATCGAGCGGTTGGTTCATTGAGCCTTCCGACCGCAGTTCTTGAACTAGATCTCCAAAGTTTTCAAAGTCTGTTTTAGTACTTAAGTTCTTCAAAACTCTTTTCATCATTAAAAGTTATAATCATGGAAGCAAATTTGACACGCATCCCTATGTTCACAATTGAAGAATTTGATGATTGGAAAATTCGCATGTGCTCATCTATCAAAGCATTACATGATGAGATGTGGATAGTAATAGAGGATGGGCCACGCAAATTTTAAAAGTGAACACAATTGTAAGGAGAGCTAGAATTTGAAGGTGAAGAGATGATGTTGCTCCCAGACCAGTCATGGTTGAAAAACCAAGAGCTGAATGGACAAATGATGACAGAAAAAGATATAACTTGGACAATGTGGCCAAGGACATTCTTTACAAAACCTTGGACAAAGCCATGTTCAACAAAGTCAAATCATGCAAAACGACTAAAGAAATCTGGGACAAGCTAACATTGATTTGCGAAGGCTCAGAGCAAATCAAGGAAAATAAATTATCAGTGGCTGTACAGAAATTTGAAAATTTCAAAATGATCTCAGGAGAGACCCTGGATCAACTGGATGCTCGGTTCACAGAAATTACCAACGAGCTTTCTGCACTTGGAAAAGAATATACACAGAAAGAAATGTGTATGAAGATTCTAAGGAGTCTCCCAACTGAGTGGGACATGAAAGTCATGGCCATGAGACACTCCATGGACCTATCCAAGACATCCAACCATGAGCTATTCTCAGATCTCAAAGCCTACGAATTTGAGCTGAGAAGAAAAGACCAGGAAGAGACAGCTGTACCCAAAATAGCTGCTCTAATTGTTAAGGATGGCAAGAGAGCTGAGGTCAAAGAAGTCATTGACCAAGAGGAAATAACCCTGATGGTTAAAAGGTTTAACAAGTTCTTCAATAAGAACTACAAGAGAGGCAAGGGCGAATCCTCCGGAAGACACTCAATTTCTCCAGGTCAAGGGAAGATAAGCCAACCAAGAGAACAAGAGCATCAAAAAGTCTGAATATCCAAGGGTGACAATCCTAGAATGGAAAGAGCTGATCAAAAGGTTGAAAATCTATATTGGAACTATAGGCAACCAGGTCACTATGCCATTGATTGCCCATATCCTGTAGTCAACAAATACAGGAATGAAGAAGAAAGAAAGGTCTTCAGAGAAAGAAGACAAGAAAAGAAAAAGGCAATGTTGGTGCAGAGATCTTTAAAAAACCAAGTCAAGAGACACGGTGATTGAGAGTA
Organism: Rehmannia glutinosa; assembly: GCA_016081115.2. Lineage (NCBI taxonomy): Eukaryota > Viridiplantae > Streptophyta > Magnoliopsida > Lamiales > Orobanchaceae > Rehmannia > Rehmannia glutinosa. Next base: position 153,755,386 of record CM071926.1, on the reverse strand, counting down.
GTGAAGCTGACTACTCAAGTGACTCTAAAGAAGAAGCCTTGATCTGTTTGATGGCCAAGGAACGAGACCAACCTGACCAAGAAGATGAGGTACACTCTAACTCATCACACTCAGACTCTAGTGATAGTGACTGTGACACACACACTTCATCACCCACTGATCTTTATGATTCATTAGGCAAAATGATGAAAGATTTTGAACACATTAAATCCTCACACACACTTCTAAATGAGGAAAACAGCCTGCTTAAATGCCAAAACTCACAGCTGACTAAGGAGCTGAGTACTCTAAGTCAAATAGCTGATGAGAATGAAAGTTTAAAGACTGAAAATGCTAAACTAATAGCAGAAATAGCTGCTATAGAAAAGAGGGAAAATGACCTCAAAAATGTGATTGCCTCATTCACTAAGGCATCTAAATCATTGGATGATCTTATTATGAGTCAAAGAGAATGTGGAGACAAGACAGGCTTAGGATTTAATTCCTCTGTGCTATGTCAAGTTCCAAAAGTGATTTTGGAAAAAGGATCTTCTAGCAATGAAGTATCTCAAAATCCAAAACTCCAAATGGTGCACACACATTTATCCCAAAGCACAATTACAAACAAGCTGGTCTTGGTTATAAAAGAAAAGGAAAATGACCAATTGAGTGTCTTTGAGAGGAGGAGCCGAGAAGAAATCCACCGAGTTCCTCAAAAACTCCAAACAGAAATACTCAGTAAAGAAGAAACAGAGCTACCAAAAACCCCGAAGTTCTATAAAAGAAACACATATGAAGGGAATGGTAGAAAATACCCAAACCAAGTGATTGGAATAATGTGAACTATCAAAGAAAGACACATGGAATATAAGCCAAAATGGCAAAGGCCTAGAACTCAAAGCAAAGGCCATTCCAAAGGTATAAGAGCTTTCATCAAAGACACATATGCACCTAGGCACTACACTCGAGATATCACAACAACCCAAAGAAGGCAATTGCTAAAACACATATACAGCATACTGACAAAAGAGACAGTTGTATGAACCTAGAATTCCCAAGCAATTTGCAGAATTAATTATGATTATGGCACTGATAGATGGCAACCCCTTAGAGTCAAATCATTTGTCTATAGGTTGGTTGGATCATCTTACAATACTAATCCCTCAGGACGCAGACAAGTATGGGTACCTAAAATTTAATTTCCTTGTTTGTAGGTTCAAGGAACAGCTGAGTGCCAAGGAACCTGGTACATGGATAGTGGTCGCATTCCGGCACACATGACAGAAACAAGAAAAATCTGTCAAAATTCAAGGAAGTCAAAGGAGCAAAAGTCATATTTGGAGGAAATGAAGCTCCAGGAGAAATAAGAGGCATTGGATCCATCAAGAAAAACGGATTAGAAATCACAGATGTTGCATATGTTGAAGGACTCAACTTCAACTTGCTAAGTATTAGCCAACTCTGTGACAAAGGCTATAATGTTGGATTTAACATGGGTATATGCCAAATCAAGGATATCTTGAATCAAATGAAGTTGTGTTGCAAGGATGCGGACAAAAAGAACATGTATGTCGTGGATTGGTCAACCGCAACACCCATCACTGTCTATTAGCAAAAAAGCACAATTTGAATCAAGTTGGTGTGGCACAAGAAGGTTCGAGTCACCTGAATTTCAAAACGATTAACAAGCTTGCCGTAAGTAATCTTGTGGAAGGACTTCCAGACTCAGTGTACAAGAAGGAGAGTATATGTGACGCATGTCAGAAGGGAAAACAAATCAAATCATCATTCAAAGAAAAGACATGTCCATCTTCAACAAGAATATTGCACCGCTACATATGGATCTATTTGGTCCAGTTGAACCAGCTAGCATAAGTGGGAAGAAATACACCTTGGTGGTAGTAGATGACTACTCAAGATATACATGGACAATATTCATGTGTAAGAAGAAAGAAACTCTACGAAAACTACCACGGTGATGAAGAGGATTCAAAATGAGAAGACCCAAACCATTATCAAAATAAGATCTGAGAGGAACCGAGTTTGTAAATGGTATAATAACTCGAGATTGTATTGAAAATGGCATTGGTCATGAATTATCAGTAAAGCAAGGACTACACAAACAGAATGGAATTGCGCAGAAAGAAGGAATAGAACTCTCAAAGAAGCGAAGCAAGGACCATGTTAGTCAAGCGGGGCTACCTAAAAGATTTTGGGTTGAAGCAATAAACACATCATGCTACACTCAAAATAGATGCATGATAAACAGACGGTGACAAAGACTCCTATGAGATTTGGACAGGGAGAAAACCAAATGTTGCATATTTTAGAATATTTGGATGTAAATGCTTCATCCATAACAATGGCAAAGAAAATTTGAAGGCTTTTGATGCTAAAGTCGATGAAGGTATCTTTGGGATACTCGGTGAAAGCAAAACCTACAGAGTACTCAACAAGAGGACTATGGTTATAGAGGAATCCATTCATGTGGTGTTTGATGAGCCTAATGTAAATGGAGAAGACATTTAAGAGTCACCGATAAGGTTTGAATCAACCAACCATGCGTAAGAGTCCCTATTTCAAGTCAAGCCGAATTATAAACCCGGATGAAGATGAGATAGTTAGTCTTAAGAAACATTTGGAAAATGCGGCTAAGTGATGACGAGAGAGCGATCAAAGCAACATAGCCGCAAGACGATCAATCCAGCTAACTTACTCCAACCTCGATGTAAGATGGCCGAGAGACCATCCACGTAACTAGTCATTGGAGATATAAGAGAAGGTGTCAAAACAAGATCCGTAACTCAACAAGAAGCAATGTTCACATGCTTTATATCACAAATAGAGCCAAAGATGTGTCACAAGCATTGGATGACACACATTGGATTCAAGCTATGCAAGAAGAGTCAATCAGTTTGAAAGAAATAAAGTATGGGAATTAGTTCAAAGACCCACCCATCAAAATGTTATTGGCACTAAATGGGTGTTCAAAAACAAGATGAACGAGGAAGGTTCGTGGGGTAAGAAACAAAGCAAGATTAGTAGCCAAAGGATATTGCCAAGAAGAAGGGATAGATTTTGATGAAACATTTGCCCTCGTAGCAAGATTGGAAGCTATAAGGATGTTTCTTGCCTATGCAGCTCACAAGAATTTTATTATATATCAAATGGATGTAAAGAGTGCATTCCTTAATGGTTTATTGGAAGAAGAAGTGTATGTTGAACAACCTCCAGGATTTGAGCAGAAGACTCTTGGAGATAAAGTATACAAACTCAAGAAAGCTCTATATGGATTGAAACAGCACCCGAGAACATGGTATGATACTTTGTCACAATTCCCGATCGAGAACGGATTCACAAAAGGCAAAGTGGATAGAACACTCTTCTTAATTCAAGATGCGAAAAGTATATTGCTTGTTCAAATATAAGTGGATGACATTATTTTTGGATCCACAAACAAAGAGTCGTGTGATAAATTTTCAAATCTCATACAAAGCAAATTTGAAATGAGCATGATGGGAGAGTCGACATTCTTCCTGGACTCCAAGTGAAACAGGTTGAAGGATGGAACCTTCATAAGTCGACAAAATACACCAGAGATTTAATGAAGAAATTTGGTATGGAAGAGAAGTCTTACGTGAAAATACCAATGAATACATCATCAAAATGGATATGGATGTAGATGGCAAGCACAGTAGATCAAACAAGATACTGAGCACTTATTAGATCATTGCTTTATCTCACAAAGAAGGCCGGACATCACCTTTGTTGTAGGTGTATGTGCAAGATTTCAATCTGCTCCAAAAGAAAGCCACATGACTGCAAAGCCAAGAGAATCTTGAGATACTTAAAAGGAAGCCAAGAAGTTGGCTTATGGTATCCAAAGGAAGGTGGATTCAAGCTAAATGGCTATTCATACTCGACTATGTTGGATGTAGAGTTGTGAAGGAAGAGCACCTCGAGGCACATGTCAAATGCTTGGAAACAAAGCTAATTTCTGGTTCAAGAAAAAGCAAAATTCAATAGCCACCTCTACAAACGAGAATACATAGTTGCGGGCAAACACAGTGCCCCAAGTCCTATGGATGAGACAAAAAAATGAGAGACTATGAAGTTGAAGAAAAGGAAATTCCAATCATGTGTGATAACACAAGTGCAATTGCAATTACTCAAAATCCTCGTATTGCACTCAAGAACAAAGCATATCGATGTCGTATCACTTCATAAGAGATCATGTTGAAAAGAAGGACATCACCTTGGTATATATTTCAACCGATAAACAGGTTGCTATCGACATATTCACAAAACCATTATGTGAGTCAAGATTTGAAGAACTCAAGCATGAGTTAGGGCTAATTGAAATGACACTAAGACTCAAAGTAAAGAAATGAAACACGAAAAGGGAAAAAGAGTTGAACTCTCAAATCGCCTAAGTGAATCACCATATCGGAAAGACAATTATATACCGAGTTAGTCGACGGTGAGTCACTAGAGAACTGTGAGAAGAAGAGTTAAATCGGCTAAGGGATGTTTTGAACCATTTATGAGCAAAGGGACAAAAACGCAATCGTTTTACTAAGCGGGAATGTTTTTAAGAATGACGCCAAAGATAATTATGACGTGTACTGTGCAAAAAGCCGCACACCAAGCTTATGATTGGATATAAATGCTGCCGCATTAAATACGAGACATTAAATGCTAATCGGCGTGCAAAATCTAAGCCGTTGATTTCGATCACATTTCAAAAACCACCCGCACGTCCTTTCAGGAACCATACTTAAACCATTTTCTTCCGTTTCTCTCACACAAACTGTTCATTTCTCTCTCTCAAAAGCAAAGGCAAAAACTCTCTCAAAAACCCTATCGATCTTCAAATCATCTTCTAAGTTTCATTCAGAGAAATACTGAAAAATGCCATCTACTCACGATTTTGTCAAGATGGGAAAGCAAATCCACACCGGGTCTACTGTGGATTTCGAGGGTATGGTCAAACAGGGATCTGATGACGCCCTCATAAAGAAAATCGCTGAAAAACTCGAAACGACTGGGCTAAAATCGTTTCTGACGATGGACTTTCCGATGACCTATGTGGAAGAGGTCGCACAGTTCTACGTGAATGCCGAGATTCACGATGAGGGGATCAAATCCTCCGTTCACGGGAAGGAGTTCATCATCACCGCCAAGGATTTGGCGTAACACCGCTCATTACCGAGCGGAAGGAGCACCGTAAATCAACGGGCGATGTTGACTTGACCGCCGCTTGGAAGGAAATAGCCAAGACCGACTATCTTTGAAAAAGATAGTCTACACTGACCAACAAGAGGTGGCTTTGAAGGAGGACTACCACAAATTGTTGGACATCGTTGCCAAATGCATAGACATCAAATTTGGCAGCTTTGACCAATCGTCTAAAGCGAAATTGATCGTATTGGGCTGCGATCATTGAAGAAAAAAAGAAAGTGAACCGGGCTGAGTTTGTCTACAGCAGACTCGCTGCGGAATCGTAGGGAATAAATCCTTCAAGGAGGGCGGAATGTTTGGAGGTTCTCAGGATACGCCGGGGTGATTGGCGGTGATGGAGGTGAAAGGAGTCCTCTTCGACATGGAAACGCGTTCCATGTAAACAAGAGGATGTTCAGATCGAACCTCTCGGCACACGTAAGAAAGCCTACGCTAAGAGAGGCGTCACGAGTGAGGGGGAATCGGTGACTCGAAGATACGATTGTCTCCTCTCCACCAAAGAAGAAGGCCGCCCTGCATTTGCTAAGAAGAAGATATTGCTCTGCAAAGAAAGAAAAACAAATTTGTTCCTCCCCTGTGCAGCCTCGAGTCACCGCCCCTTGATCGTGTCTCCCCCTCGCAGCCAGCAGAGAGAAGGAATCCCAAATACCTTCTCCGGTCATTAAGAAGAGGAGAACGATAAGCCAAGACGGTAGCTCCTCGAAGAAAAAAACAACAAAGACCGACCCGCCCAAGACTCGGAAGAAACCTTGTCGTAACCGAGTAAATCCCTCCGGTTCAAACAAGAAGAATGAGAAGAATTTTCAAGAGTTCCGAGCTTGAGAAGTCACCGAGTCACCACTCACCGAAAAGATACCCGAGATCGGCCGGAGAAGTAGAGTCTCCAGACGTGATTGATGAAAGCGCCAAGTCTCCGAGGCTGAAATTTTCGCTCAGAGGCAACTTGAAGACCAATTTGTAGTCGAAAGCAAGTGAGGAACAAAGCATGGCCGAGACAACCGAAAGTCACCTGTTGATGTGGTTGTTTCTCCACCAGAATAGAGGTCTTTGAAGGTATCGAGCAAAGAAAGTCTCCGCTACCTTCAATACCTGGAAACGAGGGCCAGCAAGAGGATGATGAAGACGATTTAATCATGCACTCTCCATTGTATCCAGACATCCAAAATCGTCTGCGCGAGTGGACAAAATGGAAGCGAGCCTATCCCAGTGCGTTTCAACATCCGAGTTCATTCGAGGAGGAAGAACTCTTGATTTCTTGAGGTGGACAAAGATCGCAAGCCCTTGACGAGGATAATTGCATAAATATACTTCGGAAATTCAAAAGAAAATGAATGGGCTAAAGCAATGAGACGCCGAGGCACGTGAGAAGGCCAAAGATCCGCCCTATCACCCGGCACCACGTAACATACACATCCTCACCTTGATGTCCTATCGAAAGTGAGGAGGATTCCTGGACCCTCTTGCCGCCAAGTAAGAGTTGCAAATGCAAAGCAAGCAATGGAAGAATCAGAATCCTTCATGAGCAAAGAATGATGGAGGGACAGGAGAGAGTCCTCCAAAACATACCGGAGATAGACCCAATGGGAGTGGTGCAAAAGATATTGCCACCGTTGTTGCCGCCACCACTTCCCCACCTCACTTGGAAGAAGAAACTAAGGAATTGGCGATGAACCGGGATAGTGGGGACCCCAATCGAGCCAACCCCTAATGAAGGTGTCTTACCACCGCCCCAACGGTGAATACTCAATGGGAACAAATGAGTCCGGAGACGAGTGACCCCAATCAAGTCACTCGGTGGTGTGCCACCGAGGAAACTTCCTCCACTGCAAAGAAGGTCGGAGGATGCGGTGACTCCACAATGAATCTAGGAGGTGAAGTGGAGAATGAACAAACACAAAGTACACAACAAGTTGTCATCGACGAGGCTCGAGCAGATTGAGATGTCTTCAAATTTGAGGTGCCAATCGTTATGAAGGCTAATGAAGTCGTTGATGCAATCGAGGCACATGAAGGAATGTACGGGAGTTAACACTGGCGACGAAAGTGCAATCCATGGAGTTGAGACTCCAATGGATGCCACCATGAAAGACCCTAAGATACCGACACTCGTCGAAAGGGATGTCCACGCCTCACTGCAGCTTGAGATGCAGGAGATAATGAAGGCCAACGGGAGGTTGAGACTTCCCGGGGTAAAAAAGTTCGATGTACGAACATCCCTCCCGCTATCATTGATCCATCGAAAAGGAGATAAGTGCGCTTCACGATTCCCAGGATAATCTTGATGTAACCTTTCGGGCTCGGGCGCGATGAAGCCGAGTCATCTCCCGTGATCGATCCAAAAGACTCAGCTGAGGATGTTCCAACGACAAGTAAGTCGACCTCAAGTCTACTCGCCAAACCTTCAACTCACGTGGAAAAACCAAAGTGAGACCAACGAAGCTATTGAGACAGTTGAGGCTCGGCAAGTCGGGTCAACTTCACAATGAGACCCCACAAACAGAGTCCATCGCGCGGGCTCCCCAAGCAAAGCAGTCCGACTCCACAAGGAACTTCACGAGCACCACTCATCATTGAACAAATTCCTAGTTGCTCGTGATGATCCCTTTGTAGAATCATTTCCCTTCTCTCCGGAGGTACCCGACCTCTCCAAGAGTCGAGAGAGATCTCGCGCGCTTCCACTGCACTGCATCCTGTCATTCCATCGATACCATCGTTCGGTGACTATGATTTTGACGCCTTGGCCGTCACCGCTTGAAGGGAACAATCGAAGTTTGGGAGGTGTTCAAAGCATTATTTGCTGAAATTGAACGGATGGAGAGGCACCAGGCCTCGATGGACATGAGATCTGGATAATGAGAGATGCCAACCTTCTGGCGACTTGAGAGGCATAATAGTCGTAATCGGGAGTGGTGGCAACAACAAAGAAACTATGCGCGTGGAACAAGCTAGATATTTTAACATTGTTCAATAAGTCGTTGGTATGGCGAAATGAGAATGTTGATGCAAAGACAAAATTGAGAGAACACATTGAGCACATGCATGAATCTCACATTTTGCTAAGATAAAGTCATTTGCATGAGCAAAATAAGAATGAGCTCCAGCGTATGGAAGAAAACATGGATCGAAAATTCAGCCTTCTCATGGCCGAGATGAAGTTAATTACAATTTGAATCCAACGCTACTCGCCCGAGTTTCGCGCCGCATACTCCGCGGCAGATTCGAGCGTAACTTGACTATCAGCAGACTCAACTTCCTTTCGCTAGTTTGTTTCAGGGGTTCCTCTCTCCTTTGATGATGCCAAAAAGGGGAAGAAGAATACCTAAAAGCAAGAGATCACGAAGTTGAGAGGGAGGGAGTTGTGAAGGAAAGACAAATGAGGAAGTTTCAAGAGAAAAGAAAGGGAAGTCTGTTGAGGGGGAAGGATCGAGAAATGTGACTTTGATGATTGCACAAACCCCCCAACAAGGTCTTGTCACGGTGATATTATCAAAGAAACTCCCGATGACTCTCGCCACTCCAACACCCTGATTTGTACCTATGGCCGACAAGAGAAAGACGATTGAAGCGGGGATGGAAGAAGTGGAAGGAAGGATGAATGCCCGAGTTATGGATATTCGAAACAACACGGAGGCATTCCAAAGAGACAGAGACACTTATGCCATCTCGGATGCTCGGAATCGAGCCGAGATCGGTTGATGAATTTAAAACGCCGCATATGAAGGATACTTCGCAAACATGTCCATGGCTCAAGCCTGGGACTTATATCGGGAAAATGGTCTCACACTATGTGAAGAAGGCGATGGCAGCGGCAGACTACCCTACTGATCGCTCACTTTGGTCACTCGCTAGTCACTCAATTGGGAAGAAGAAGACCCCAAGACAATACACGCCCTGAAGGAAGAGGTAGAGGAAGAAGCAGTGGTGGAGGAAGAGGTTTCGGACCCAGACCTCTCGCCAAAAAACATTGAGTACATAGATCCAGGCAAGAAAGGAGGGATCTCTGGGCCGAGTTTTTGACGAAGTAGCCAATGCAAGTGGCTAAGAACAATGTTGAGTATGTGAAAAGAATTGAAGAAGAAAATAAAAGACAAACTCGGCTATGGGAGGAGAGACAAGAGAGAATAAGAAGAGATGAAGTGCCCGGAAGGCGTATGAAAAAAAGAAGAAAACAATCAAGATGAGAAAAAGAAAAGAAGACCGGAAGATGACAGAGTGAAAAAAAAAAGAAAGAAGGAGGAAGCGAAGGAGATGAAGTGTTCTTTGTCCACCCCTTCATGTATTTTACTATGTAAATACATTTTATGTAAGTCTTCTGTAATAAATCTATAAATTCTCTATTTTTGCGTAGACATAGATGTTTGCTCTGATACACTTTGTAAACAATTGTGTAAAAGACAAGAATGTTATGATCAATAAAAGAATTGATTCTACGCATACATTCTCTGTGAATGCACTATCTGTATGTATCTTTGCTATTTATATTTTGAATATTTTAAGTTTTGGCATCATCAAAAAGGGGGAAATTGTTGGGAAATTTATTGTTTAGATTTTGATGAATGCCATGTAAAACTTAGAATAGGAAGTTGGCACCCCATTTTCGTTATAAACTGTATTGTAATAAATAGGGCTGGTCGGTGAGTTAAGTTAGTTATGACTAAACATGCAAGAAGACAACTCAAGACTAGAAGGAAGACTTCATTGCAAGACAAATTGAGTATGGCAAAGAAGAGAAGACATGGACTCGATCAAGGAGCGGTGAGTGGAGTATCGTCAAGGCAACTCAAGATAGCCAAGTCTCAAGTTGAAGTGTGAGAAGAGTCATCCATGATTGGAAGTCGACTCACGAGTCACCTAGGAAAGTAAGGAAATGCGGATCAAGTCGAGATAATCTGGAAGAGATCCGTTGCACGTAAATCAAGGGAATTACTTAAACAAGTAATACCTCCATACTACCTTTCTCGAAGTGCTCACCCGGTCCCGAAGCGTGCAAAAGGAATAAACCAATGGGAAGCACCGCACCATGTCGAACTCAAAAGTCAAGAACAATTCATACGAGGAAGTGGCAACTCCAAGGATCGCAACAAGATAAGCCAACGTCCACAAGTGACTTTCAAAAATAAGTCTATCTCTTCAACGGGCATTTTTGAAAGATCACTATAAAAGGCTGAGGAATGACTCTGAGAGAAGGTTACGAACCACGAACATTCAAGAGAACATTTGAACTGTAACCAGAAATATTCTCAAATCATTCAAGATTAATCCTCAAGCCTACATTACGAAGCAAATCAATCCAACACTCAATTGTGAAGGAAATATAACTTCAATCAGTTGAAGAGGAAATTATTGAAGAATCAAGGGGTCTACATTCCACGGAGGATTGTAGGAAGGTTCAAGGTCGAACCAGTCTCAAGTTTTTGGAGGGCTTCGTGATCAAATCCAAAGAGCTTGAGCAAGTGGGTCAGTAGCAAGCAACGCCTGCGCCTGAAGAAGAAAGCCGAGTCGCACGAGAAGCCGGCCGCGTGATCAAGGCATCTCTCATCGAGTCCCAAAGGATCAAGTCACTTTGTGTGATCAAGACTTGTATTCTGATCGTTACCACTTTGTATATTGATCAATACCTAGTGGATTCCTCCAAGAGTTGGAGAAGAGAGGAGTAGAAGAATTACCCTATCTTCGAACATCTATAAAAACTTATCGTGTCATTTACATTTCAGCACTTTAATTCCTGCATCTTATTTATTTAACTCTGCTGATAAATTTAAGGGTGTAAAGTCTTCCGCTGAAAACAAATCACAATCGAGTTAAGTCTTTAGTCAAAACAACTGAGTTACTTTATCAACAGCTCAGTCGAGTCTTTTGAGTAACTAACTCTACTGATTAACTAACTTAGTTGTCCATCAAGGACTCAGCTGTGAAGTATTAACTCTGAATATTTAAAAGGACTAAATCGGAAAGTTGGTAAGGTTTATTCAACCCCCCCTTCTAAACCTTACACTCACACCCCTTGGGACCTACACTTCGGCTTGTTGGCCCATCACACGACTTGAATCAACTTGGTCTACTTTGTCTATCAACTTTATGATTTGGGAATCTCGCTCTTGAACATGTTTTGTAAGTCCTTCAATGGCCTTCGTCAAATTTGCATGTTGCTCTTCGAGTGAGGTAGCTTGGACCACCATGGCTACTACAGTTTAAAGCTTGCGCTTGTAGAATGTGCGTGTATGTAAAGCGGGCCCAAGGATTCTTTATTTGCATCCCCCACATTGTTTGTATTCCCATCCATTTGTTGGAGAAGTAAATTAATGGTTCGATGACTCGCCATATTTCTTTGCTCCCTTATGCTTGTATATTGGAGCAGTTGCTTCATAGTTCGATATTGAAAGGTCAACATGTAGGGAATTGGAATGGTTGTCCATCTTCATTGATATTTGAACTTGATTCGGAGAGGAGAGATGAGAGGTAGAGATTGTCCCGCTGGGCGTGCCAAAAATTTGTGACACAAATTTTTTATTGTGATAAATATAAAAAGAGATAATGATCACTTCAATAGCTTATCAAGATAAGTGATGATCTCTTAAGATTTGAGATATCTATCAAGACATGTCTTAATCTCCAAGGATTTGCCATTTGACACTTGGCAATTATCGATTGGCCATAATTTTTATATGTCTACAAATGTCTACGCCTTGGTATGATAATTATGGCCATATATTCGAGATATATTGATAGTTTATACTCGTATCAAGGAGTAGACACTTGAACTTGAGATATGTTGATAGTTTAAACTCGTATCAAGGAGTCTTGATTTGGACTTAAAATATGTTGATAGTTTATACTCGTATCAAGGAGTCTTCATTTGAATTTTGAGATATATTGATAGTTTATACTTGTATCAAGGGGTATTCATTTGAACTTGAGACATATATTGATAGTTTATACTCGTATCGAGGAGTGATCATTTGGATTTGCGACATATTGATAGTTTATACTTGTATCAGGGAGTAGACACTTGAATTCGAGATATATTGATAGTTTATACTCGCATCAAGGAGTAGACATTTTGAACTTGGGATATTGACCTTTTATACTCATGCCAAAGAGTATAATAGTTTAGGCTTTTATCAATGAACATTTGAACATAATTTAGTTTGACAATTCTAGATAATTTATGCTCATATCTAGGAGCTTTGAGAAGTTGGAGATGACTCCATTTCGTCTTCATCATCGTGGTCATCACTAACATCACTTGGGCATTCTTGTTGGCAAGGTTCAAACTTATCTCATTGGTATGTGCTCGAGTTGATAACTCTTCAAAAGTTTTCGGCTTTATTCCTTGAATTATGTAGCATAGGGTCCAATGCATTCCCTGGATGAACATTTCAGTTGTTGAAGCTTCTGACAATTGATCTTTGCAGTTGAGGCTTAAATCCTTTCAACGATTGGTGTAGTCAATGATAGACTCTTCCGTCCACTGGCGTGAATTTGAGAGTTCAGTCATACTAATAGTTCATCGTGTGCTTTAGAAATGACTGAGAAATTCTCGTTCCAGCTGCTCCCAATTGTCAATCGAATTTGTCCCCAAGTCGGTGTACCAATGAAATGCACCATCAGGCATCTTCAAATTATTAATTCTCCTCTTTTTCGTTTGGTTGTTGCCTTGTGGATGTTTCAACATAATCTTGAGCTTGGGCTTGTTGGCCCATCATACGACTTGAATCAACTTGTTCTACTTTGTCTATCAACTTTATGATTTGGGAATCTCGCTCTTGAACATGTTTTGTAGGTCCTTCAATGCCCTTCGTCAAATTCGCAAGTTGCTCTTCGAGTGAAGTAGCTTGGACCACCATGACTGCTACAGTTTCAAAGCTTGAGCTTGTAGAATATGTGTGCATGTCGAGCAGGTTCAATGATTCTTTATTTGCAGCCCCATATTTGCCACCTTGTCTCCATGCCCCTTCGTCTGTTGGAGAAGTAGATTCACGATTCGATGACTCGCCATCTTTCTTTGCCCCCTTATGCTTGTATTTTGGAGCAGTGATTTCATAGTTCGGCATTGAAAGGTCAACATTTGTGGACTTGGAGAGTTGATCATTTTCATTGATATTTGGACTTGATTCGAGGAGAATAGATGAGAGGTAGAGATTTGTCCCACGGGGCGTGCCGAAAATTTGTAACATGATTTTTTTAATGTCTGCGAAATAACAAACAAGAAATAGCGTACAAATTGAACTTATATGAATCAAAATATCAAAAGGCTTACAATCTCTAAAAGATCCTCTGATTCTTTTCTTCAAAAATATAATATCTGGAATTTGAGAATTTGGAGATGAACTCTTCAACTTGATCTTCTCCAAACTTGAACTTGAAGTTGAATAATGTTAATTCGAGGGCTTGACAACTTAATCCTGAATCAATCGTGATATATTTGATGGTATTTGACTTGAATATGAGAACTTCTTGGTGAATTTGACCTTCTGGCCTTCCTCCAAGACGAACTTGATATTTGATAACGTTAGCTCGAGGGCTTGGCAGCGTATTCCCGAATCAAACTCTATGATTTGAGCAGACTCCGCTATGAACGCCTTGAATTTCGCCTTGACCATCGTGGATCTCCTTGAATTTGTTCTTCTTGACTTGAGAGAATTCCCTCCACCACCTTCTTGCTTGGATTTTTTCTCTTTGAATTGTGATTTAATTCCTTGAGAATGACCCTTATTTATACTTATAGGAGAGAAGTTCTTGGATAACTCATATTGTGAAGGTTTTGATTTGATTGGTCAGTCAGTTTTTGATATTTATCCATCTCTTTAATCACAAGATGTGATAAATATTAAAAAAAATAATAATAATAATGATCACTTCAATAGCTTATCAAGATAAGTCATGATCTCTTAAGATTTGAGATATCTATCAAGAAATGTCTTAATCTCTAAGGATTTGCGATTTGACACTTGACAATTATCGATTGACCATAATATTTATATGTCTACAGTATGTAGAACCATTTGAGGGTAACAAAATATGTGGGCACATATAAGATATAGTGCAACAACTTTCAATGCACTTGAGGCAAAAATACAATAGGAAAACCACCTCTATTATAGTGGATTCAATGAAAGTATTGGCGTGGTTATCTTCAAATGATGAAGAGGGAACAGTAGCATAGTGAAATGGAATTCCAATTTAAAATCATTTTTGACTAAGACATAAGCTAGATACAGTTCAGTGAAACATCCTGAATTCAAATTTCTAAAAACAAGTACCATAAGATCACTGCCTGGCTCCACGTAAAGTAATGATTCTAATTATATGTTGTGTTTCTACCAATTAAAACCACAATCTTTACCAGTAATATATTTTACTTGGAGAGGGGAAGATCGGTTTCGATTAGTGATGCAGAAATCATCAAAGTAAAGGTAGGCATTTTGACTAAAAACTGCCAGTCATACTCGTCTTGAATTTTTTGGTGAAGTATTTGGTCATTTTTCATTTAAAAACATGTTTTGTAGTCATTTTGACTAGAAAATTGATAGTCATACTTCATTGTATGTTTTGATGAGTTATTTGACCTTTTTTTTTATAAATCGATGTGGTACGCTTGACGGTTGCTCGATCATGGGACCGAGAAATGCAAAATTTTGGCCCTGCATCTATTGAATAGATTATTTCTGTAGAAGTTAACTTGTATAATTGGATGAAGGCAGAGTATATACTTAATGGATTTAAGGTTCAAGCTTATGGATCGGATTGGTATCCTTCAAATGAGAGGGGTAAGAGATGGTGAACAGTTGTATATACCTCAAAACAATTATTATCTTGTGTAAATTAGAACATGTGGGAAATCTCACTTTTCACATATACATCAGAGGTCCATTGTGCGAGGATAGCAAATTATTCATATTCAGTCGTCTTCAAATTGAAATGTGTTAATCACATTATTTTTTCTTTTTCAGGGGCCAAAGTTCAGAATGTTTTTCGCTTATGTAAATGTAATAAGACGACATTTTTTTTTCCAATTAAAAATCTCAGGGCTTTTTTTGTAATTAGCCCATACCTTAGGAGACTTTTTGTAATTATATATCTGAAGTATTTGTTTCCATGCAAATAATATAGCACAAAGAGTAAAATAAATCATTCAAAAGCAGAGTTATGTGAAATATTTCAACAGCTCAAAGATTATATCTGAAGTATTTGCAATTAAAGTAAATCGTTCAAAAGCAGAGTTACGTGAAAGAAAAAATACAGAGTATTCTCTAGACAAAGGATACAACAATTCATTATTAATCATCTTTGGAAGTGTCACTCCCACCTCGCGAACCTCTAAACTCTTTCATCTTCCTTAGTATGAACTTCGAGATAGATTCAACGCTGGTATGTATGAGCTTTTTTCCTTTTGGAAACGTCATCATGTTCTCTATAATAGTGGTTTGTTAGGGAATTAGGGGTATTTTTCTCTGCCAGCTATGGGTAAAAGTCGCATATACTTGAAAGTGCGCCCTAGTCATGATGTGTCACCTCATAATATTACAAAAGTGATACCGCCCCAAACAATTGCAAAAATATCAACATGAGTATTTTTCTTGTTGGCAATGTTTGGGTTGTATATTATGAGAATCAATTTATTTTTATTAATTATTTTATATTATTTTTTTGTATCATTGATAATCATTGAAATTCGAGATCAAGACATCTCGTATAATTATTTTTTAAAATGTACACTTAGCCTCTTTTCGTTATTTTGCATATATATATATATATATATATATTGCATATACATGAAACGCTCCAAAAGGGGTGAAAAAGACCCAAGCCTTGTGTATAAAGTGTAGGAAGCTGACTAAATAAATAAGCATACAAGAAACTTGAAAGAAAACATTTGTGTTATTCACTCAAACTTGCTAATCCTTACAAATGAACTCATAACCTCTAATTATACTACTTTACCTTCTCAATAGACCGATAATGATTGATTTTATCCCACGATTAAAAGGTCTCTAGATGTCTCCATGGAGAATTCCCTAGATATTCTATAAGATATTTACAAGAATATTCTGTAGAACTTCCTACTCTACGAACTCTTTACATAAATCTAGAAATTCTAACCAATCAAAAAAAATCTAGAAAATTCTATGTACAAAATGCCCAAGGCTTGGGCTAATTTTGTGGGTTAAAGATGTGGACTTGCATGACTTATACCTGGGCTAGCCTCCTAGACAAGTGATAGTGCAAATTGAGACCATTTTCTTTTTTTATCTAAATACTATTCGCATCATAATATATCATCATGATAAAATTCTGTTAAGATTAACATATTATTTAACATCTTTTGGTTAATTATTTATTTGTTGTAATTTAGTTATTAATATGATTTGAAAGTTTTTTCATATACCGATCTCCTCTCAAATATATGAAGTCATGAAGTAGTTTTCCTAGCAAAAGTAATCACAACTTAATAAACATAAAACTATGTGTTGACAGACACTGAGACACATACATGCCCATAAATATATATAATAGGGAGTGTGTATTATTGTAATAGCAATTATTATGAAGATATAGAGAAGTTTCTTTAATGTATTAGTGTCCCGGCCATCATCATCATCATTTGTCAATTGAAGTTAAATTGTGTAAAAAGGTTTATGTTTCCAATTGAGTAAAGTTTGAGAAAACAAATAATTTGGTCACTTCAAGAATGACAGGAAGGTCCATTTTGTTGTGTTACAACTTACAAATATTAATATTAGGCAAAAACTTGCGTGAGACGGTCTCACGGATTTAGATCCGTGAGACGGAGCCCTTACACAAAGTTTTAAAGGTTTTTTTTTTCAGATTTTATTTTTCTTAGGTTTATATTTGTTTTTTTAGGGTTTATTTTGTTTCTTGGGTTTATTTTTAATTGATTTGGGTTTTTAGGATTTTTAGTTTTTTTAGGGTTTATTTTTTTATTTTTTGGGTTTATTTTTTTTTTCGGGTTTATTCTTCATGGTTCATGTTTTTAGGGTTTATTTTTGTTTCTTCATGGTTCATTATTATTTTTAAATTTATTTTCATGGTTCATGTTCTCAAGACGGAGCCCTTAGGAGGTCCGTCTCACGGATTTAGATCCATGAGATCGTCTCACAAGAGACTTGCTCTTATTATTAAACCCCAGTCCTCTTTTTTCCCTCAAACGGGTCGGCCCTACGAGCTGCAACCCGTTTAACATCTCTACACAGAAGTTTTGGGAAAGTTTTCAACCCATTTTCCTGTTTCTAACCCATGAAAAAAATTCCCCTTCAGAACCAGCATCAACAAGCTCATACAGCTTGGTTGGTTGAGCATTTGTTACTTAGACGATTGACCTGGGATAAATTATCATCAGTTACCTTGTACTCAAAAACACAAAAGTACCGAGTAAGGAAAAAAGAAAAACTCTTTTGGTTGATGGTTTTCTAAGAATCAAAATGACCTTATTAGACAGTACTCAGATAAAGCATGAAGTTAACTCAAGTTGGAGAGCACCTATAATTTCAAACTCAAAACTGTTCAAGAAAGAGAGATAAAAATAACTAATCTTTTCGAATTCGTATTCAATAGACATTTAAGTTTTCTGGTTGAATTTTCCGGAGTGGTTTTCATGTTTGACATGTCCACATGACAAGTGATTTTGTGTACAAACGAGGGTGCACAGAGGAAAACTGCTATATCTATACAATGAAAATTGTATAATTTTGTAATATGTTAAATGGGATGGTAAAACACTGAGACAAGCGCCTAAGCTTCATTACCACTGGTAAGTCACATGGTGGAGTATTTGAGAAGTGTAGCAACCATTAAGCAAAATGATAAGTATATTCTCATCCTCTCAGTTCTTGAATTTCTCCTGCATGAAAAACCAGCTGAGGCCCTCCCGTACTGCAAATGCTCTGTACCAAAAAAAAAAACATCAAATAAATGACGAGTGAACATGAATTCAGGATATATGACTCCAAGATTGACCATTAACTTGCACTAACTCTCCTTTTCCCAGTGGAGAAGGAAGAGGAATACAAGGTCTGGGAATATACAAGGTCCTCTTAACCCAAAGTTTTTAAGGGATAATTACAAAAACTACCCCTCATGTTTGGGTTAATTACTGAAAGACCCTGCGATGTTTGAGGAAAAAAAAGCCCTTGAGATTTGATTACTTGTTAAATGCAAGGGAGTCATTGCAATGTTTGTACAAATATAAAGCGGGTATTTGAACCGTTTTTGCTTATGAAGTTGGTAAAGTATTATACAAAATCAAACCTCGTGGTTTTTTTTTTTTAATTTTTAAAAAACTGTGGGTTTTTTAGTAATTAACTCAAACCTCAGGGGTAGATTTTGTAATTATCCCACTTTTTAACCATAGCTATAAGAGTGCAAATTTTGTCTTAGGAGTGTAAATGGGAAATGTATTACCTGCGAGCAAGATCGATGGATTCTCTGTCTAAGAGACCGACTGGACAGCTTCCACGATCCCCATCGTCCAAGATGACAGGTAGTTGGCTTATACCATGTCTATTCATCAGCGTCAGAGCAGTTAAGAGGCTCATATTTGGGGTTGCCGTCCAGGATACACCACACCTTTTGCCATAAGACGAGCACAGTTCAGATACTCTAAGTACCTGTAGTCACAATTTCTAAGCAGTCAATGTCATTCGGAGAATTTCCCAACAGGACATGTAACATGGAAAAATGACTCAAACAAATCACTCAATGAACATGTGCGTTAAAACATCCACAAATTCAAAGATGTGACAGTATCATTACCCTCTTTCCTTTCTTTCCCCAATTATATTAGGCATCTAATTCTTCCTGTTTTCCCTCATCTTCACCTTTCTTCAGGATTTATACACAGCCCGGCCCTGATAGCTTTAAGCATTTTAAATTTGATAGCAGAATGACATTAGGATAAAACATCTAGTCGCCAAGAAAAGTCTAACCATCTTTATCACCACACTGAAGCGTATCTTTTCATTCTTAATTGCCCTCCAGATTGAAAATTTCATCAGTCTAATTGAGCACTAAGAACCTCTGATGGAACCGAGAACATATCCAAAACCCAATATATCACTTCTTTTCCTAGCTGAAATCAGAAGAGCATTTTTTCAATTATATTTGGACCGACATGCCAGGATTTGGTGCAATATGAATAAAGTAGAAGTCATGTTTGCTTTTTGAGTATTTAACAGTATGTACTATAGTGCAGCTCAGTGCAGTCCTAGTACTTATAATGTGAAAGCTTCAAAACATCTGGATGCAAGTGGACTCATAAGTACGATTCGTTTGATCTTGGTTCAGTTTTGAAGTCAGCCACAATATCATACTTGACACTCACAATAAATGTTGTACAAATCAGCCTAGGTGGCCCTAGGCCGAACCGATTTTATCCAAATCGGTGAAAAATTCGTTGCGGCCAAAAAAGGGTCAAAATTGCCAAAAAAAAAAAAAAAATTGTGTTGTTCCTAGGCACTGATTGAAAACAAAGCGCTAATATGTATTAGAAATCTACCTGTGGTTTCCTGTTTTTCGCCCTTGACAATTCAATGAACTGCTGAATGTCGCTGAGGGTTAGCTCACCAATGAGCCAATTGTTGTCGGCAACTATAACTGCATAAGATTGCTTCTCTTCCAGCATGAGCAACACTACATCTGTCAGAGAAGTGCTCATTCGCTGTGATGACATATTTTGTTTTCATGGCTTGTGAAACCAGAATTTCGTTTGCTAAATCGTCTGCATCATCGTCAGAGTCTTCATTCAGACACAGTGAACTCTCGAGTTCACAAATGCTACTTCCATTTTGTTCCTTGACATCAGAAGAAGCCAAGTTAACACTCGAGTCATAAGGATCTCTCTCAGGTGAAGTTGCTGCAGCATTTCCTTCTTTCGATTCTCTGCTATTGCCAGTGGCCCTTTTTCTTGTCTTGTCAGATGTAATCCATGAAGAGAGTCCCACAGCTCCCAAAAGTGGCAGAACAATTCGATAATCCTGTGTTAATTCGAAAAGAAGTAAAACTGCAGTGAGGGGCACCTGGCACACCCCAGCCAGAGTAGCAGCCATTCCAACCTGAATTAAAGGTCCACAAAAATAAACTACAATTAACATACTACTTCTAAAGAATCGAGAGAGACACTTTGATTTGAAATGATAACATAGTGCAGAGAATTCTCATGCCAAAAGGTTTATGTTTTCAATATAGTAATAATAAAGCTCGTCGCTCTAAAATATCTACTCCAAATATCCTACTTATATATTTGATTTTTCTTTGACCAAATGGCTACTATGGGCAACCTATCAATAGCATTCAGCAGTATAGCATTTGTTCTATGCAAAAACTTTAGTGAGGATATTATTCGGTACCAGAGTTTTACTGATAATGTCAAATTAATACATGAATTTATAAAGTACTCTAAATAAAATGCATGAGTTTATACAAATACTCTAATTGATATCTGAGTTTTTGCATTAAATGTCAAATTGATACATGAGGTTCTGTCACTAATGTCAGTAGACGAGTTTATACAAATGCTCTAATTGACAACAAAGTTTTGTCATAATTGTCAAATTGGTACATACAGAATGTTTAATAATCACTGACATACCCTTTCCATTTAGCATTATATATTTATTGATATATTATTATCACTAAATAACTTGAACCTGTTATACATAAATGTATAAATAAAATTACCACTAGAAATACTGACGAAATAATTGTATTACTATGTTCTTTTCCTCCCCCGTAAACTACAAAAATAAAAATAAAAATAAAATAAAAAATAAATAAATAAATAAATAAATAATGAAACGAATAAATAAACTCGTTAAGTTCCAGACCCACAAAGCTTTTGATAATGAAGTAGCTGACGTTAAACCCAAAGAGGACAAGTAAAATAAAAGAGTTGTAACACGTACATATAGTTGTTAGATGTTAGGCATGAGTCAAATATAAACCACCTTTAACGTTTAAACAATCTAGAATTATGTTTTATTGTAACTACGGTGTTGTTTTTTAGACTGTGAAATTAATTTGCAATGTTTCACAACTCATAGCCTTGAATGTTTTGCATCTTTTTTGCATACTTTTTAGGGCCTAAGACTACTACATTAAATCCAAGAGAAAAGCACCATGGAGGGGTAATGGCCTACCTCCAAAAAGTATAGGAAATGCCTAGGGAAAACATTTAAAACTTGTAACCGTGTCAAAAATCATGTTGAGCTTGCAGATAAGACACTTGAATCTTCTCTAGTTAAATTAATGCTTGAATCAATTTGTTGTTCTTGAAGTACTTTGAAGTCTTTCCATCAAAATTCCTCGTTAGCAAGAGAAAACCAGACGTTCTATTTTCTTCTAGGTAAACATCTGGACTTTTATCATTGAAAGTCTTACTTGATACCACAAGGACATAAATAAGGTAATAGAAAGTGGCAAGTATTATTGTACGTTGGATTCACTTGCCAACTAAGTTAATAGTTGAATGATTAAGAAATACTAACACTGTCCATAAAATGTCTTCAGGTAGAAAGATCCAAGAGAAATGATACCGTCAGGATATAAGATATAATAATAAGACTCCACTCTGCAAAAGTTATCAACTTCATTATTGAGGAAACCGAAAATTACCAGGCCATATGCTTGAGGTGAAGCAACTTCCAAGATTGAAAGATGAAAGATTGGATTGGATATGGAAATCAAATAACCAACAATTTTGCCATAAGCCATTCCTGTAGCTGCACCAATAAATAAAGATGGGGCATAATAACCCCCCACCAATCCAAAAGCTCTGCATAATGAAGTTGCCACTATTTTGACAACCACCAGCTGAAGTAACAGATCGGCAGACAGGCTGCCAACAAATGGGCGAGATTCCAACAAAATGTCAACATTCTGAAATCCCCAGTAAAGAATCTCAGGATATGCTAAAGCTATAAGTCCAACAGTCAAACCACCAAGTACGGGGAATGCTTCTTTCGGTATCCCAACAGCTCTTTGAACACCATCGCGAAAAACCAGCATAAAAGATGTCGACTTTGATAAACCAACTGAAACTAAGCCACACAGTACGCCCAGCAAAAGATAGAGTGGCAGTTCTGAACTGACAAGAACAGAGATTAAAGATTAAAATTAAGTTACAGAATAAAAAAGTTTATAAGTTTCCGCTTAATGTTAATAATCACTGAATGTAGTGATAATGCAGATATTGATGGATAAGTGACAGAAACATGGACGCTGGATCACCTCAAAATAATCAGATAGATCATGACACAAATACACGACAAGTTTGAATTACTACAGTCATGGTGAAACTAAATTAGACAAAGTCACATGATCAATTCAATAAAGTAAATAAGTTTTTATTTCATGGTTTAGAAGAAAGTAGTTGCTAAATATAATAAGTTCTGAAAGGTGTAGGGTGTAAATCTCCAACAACAGAATTTAATGTTTTCAATGCTGATAACTATACCTAGAATTGTTTGCTGTGATATTAAAAAATTATCATCCCACCACTTTTCTAACCAGGTAATTATCTAATACGGATAAATCCCTCTTCACACTTACAGTAGTAGTCCACACATCCACAATTTGCTATGGAACCATTTTTTTTTTCGGTATATCACCAGGATAAATGCCCCCTATTTTCGTGTTTATGCTTGGAGGGTGTTATAAGAATGACAACAGATAAAAGAACTTGAGGAAGTTAAAGAATTACCACTTGGAGAACGAAAATCATAGACTGGAACAGCAAAAGCTGGTTCAGAGCCCAAACCAATTTCGATATGACGGAAGCTATTACAGCACTCAGAATAACCATTGAAGTTGTATTTGTCAAGGATAAGGATGACTCTGCAGGTGATGGCCACAGGACTGATTCCACCGCAAAGAAACATCCGGCAACAGCAGCATTGAATCCTGTTAGCAGGAAAACAAAAGTATTTCACAGAAAGCCATTAGATATATTCAGAGGGTCCAATAAAATCCAGGTTTTGTGCTAACAAGAAGTAAATACGTATGAGTATTGCTATTGAAAGTAACAAAAGGCGAAATTTTCATATAAGGTATCAAAAGTAGGAAAAGAAACATATGACTGAATAGAGATATTAGAATCACTACATACATCATCTTGATTCGCGTGTATATTTTGCATACATTAATAGGACGAGAATGCTGAACACTGAACCATCACTCTAGAAAGTAGAACGCCAAAAACTTCTCCACCTTCATATATTTTTTTTATTCTTCATATAAGGTAATGAAGGACTTCTATGAAAGAAAGAGAATGCATCAGTCAATGATGTTTGGCGTGATGATACCCATTTTTCTTATTTGATTGGGTAAATAAGTTGACAATTAAAAATAAGTGATAATTAGTTTGTGACTCCATATGCATTTCATGTACTTCTACTCAGTTATATTTTGTCGATTCAAATGTCTGTTCTACAAGTTGCGTGATTGAAGAAAATTCTCCTGCTCAGTTCTCTTTTGTCGATTCCAAATGTATGTTCTACTAGTTGTGAGACTGGAGAAAAGTTTCTTAGATCTTGTGATCCAAACCTCTTTTTTTTATTACGCATTAAATTCCCACATTCAGGACATAACTTGTGATCAACTGCAGAAAGCTAGAATCTCATTCATATAATTTACCTAATACAGAAAGAGTAATTTCCTGTAGGGAAATCTAAAAATTATCAACAAATATATTCCAGTTTAAGGAAAAGAGCAGTCCTATTAACATAGTTCTATTACATTCAACTTTAGGCAAACTGTTCCAATTTAAAGAAAAGCTCCTTTGCGTATAGCTCTGTTAAACTCTTCCCATAAAATTTTATGCAAATATTTCCCATCAGTGATCAGTTGACCAATTTATTCTTTGCTAGCCAATTTGGAATTTGCCTATAAGAATTTTAAAAGCAGAAACTTCAAAAACCTTCACAAACCTTCAAAAATTGCAATAGCGCACAGTAGAAAGAATTTTATTCACCATAATAAACAATTTTATGGAATATGACAAACCAGAAGAAATTCCAGCAGCTGACCCTGCAGCCCTGAGTGACAGCTTCCTCTGAGCTCCTTTATCCAAAAAAGTAGCTACTCCTTTCGCTACGGAGACACCAATTTCAACGCTTGGGCCTTCCGGTCCTAACGAGTTCCCCGTTCCCAACGTGACGCAAGCAGCCACAGTTTTCAGAATTGGTTTTAGCGCTGATTTAATGCTGGACATGAAACTTCCATCAGTAGAATCCTCTATAGCAGTTCGAATCATGTTCAACAAACTAACTACCACACCTCCAAAAGCAGGAACTAAGATTACACGTCCCCATTTTGCTTCAATGGGTTCCTCTCTCAACCATGAGGCGCCTCGATCTGGAATTCCATCCCAACACAAGTCACGTATTTCATGTACCTAAGCAACTAAGAGTTGTCAATAGGGGTGAAAATCGAATTCAGCTGCTCGATACTCGACTCAAGATCGGTCGTTAAAAACTTGTTTGAGTTTGGTTCATTAACATTACGACCCTAGGGTTGAACACAATTTTTCGTTAGATAAAAGATAAAACTCGGTTCCAGCTTGACTCGATTAAAAAAATAATAATATTAGTAAAAATATCAAACTACTCCTCGAGCTCGATTCGTGTTTGGCTCGACTAAAGCATGTTCAACCTCAATTCGATTAATAATTAAACCAAACTAAAACACGATTTTTGAAGCTGGATAAAAACTCAAACAAGCTTGAATTTGGCTCGACTCGATCGTTTACATTCATAGTTGTCAATAAGCTATTCAAAGGAGTCCCAACTCCCAATCCCATCTCAGTGGGATTCAATAGACAGTATAGCAGGTGGACTATACAAAAATCAATGGAAATTGAAGCCGGCGAGGTAATTACCGTGTAATTGAATAGGACGACAGCTACGCCGGTGAATAGGCCGACGAAGCAAGCGGATAAAATGGCGGAGTCCCCAAATTGCAAAAATTGTGGCGATTGATCTTCATTGTCATCATCCTGAGGTGGTGGAGGCGATGAGATTACGATTGGTTGAGGCTGATCATCATCATCATGAAGCTCCTCCCCCTTGGCGCGGCAGAAATGATGTCTACCATGAGTGTCATTGTTATGAGAAAATAATTATGGCGAAGCCCTACACATCTCCGGCGGTTATAGTACTCCAAAGCAGCACAACGAATCGTCGTCGTTTTGGTAGAAGAAGAAAAAGATGTAATTCTATATCCATAATGATGAACAACATTAATGTTAGTAGTAAATGTCGTCGGGGATATAGTAAGCCCAAAATGCATTGGCAAATAGTTAATATAATTTCCGTTATCGTATCATATCAGATCCTGCGGACGGCCGGCGGCGGTGGCGGTGGAGTAGTATAAGTGGAGAATATGGCGGCACGATTAACATAAAAAGTTTTCGCCTTATCCACTGAGAGAGTCGGAGTAGTAAGGAGTCATACGTGGTCCATTTTCAACTTCGTCCAGTCTCTCTCTCTCTCTAGGCTCTCCCTCTCTACACTTTATTCTTTCGGATAATTATAAGAAAACCCCTCAGGTTGGACTAATTACAATAAACCCTAGTATTTTTTAAAATTACAAAAGACTCCTTGAAGACTGTTGTTTTCGCTGTTAAGGACAGATAAACCGAATCGCTGATAAACCGTAGCTCGTCCCTTGAAAGAACGCCAACTTCTGTCTTGCATTTTTTCCCTTATCAAAAATCCCCTGATTTTTATAAAAATATAATAATTACCCCCTTAAATTTGAGACAAAATCAACATCAAGAAATTTTTGTAATTTTCACAAATCTCTTGATTTTTTTTAATTAAGCCAAACCTCAGGGTTTTTTTTGTAATCGTCCCTTATTCTTTTATTATCATCTCAAAAAATAATTTCTTCAAAAAAAAATCATCTCAAAAAATAATTAATTCATTTTCTCTATTCTATTAACATTATCATTATTTCATAAGTCTGCACATATTCCAACTCGGGTCTCGTCATTGCGAGTAACATCGATGGCCCATGGACTACCCGTAGTGTTAAAAGATACACTATATAATGTAGGATAAATTGATCGCAATAACAAGTTAAATCATCCAATAGTTTCAACAACATTAAGATTGTTCAAAGAAATCAATTACATAAAATTATTCTAAAGCAAAATGACAAAAAAAATCCTTGAAACCGTCAAACTCAAGACCATCTCAAAAAGCATCTATAGTATTCTTAAAGGGCGGCGCTATTGGCACCCCCAAATTTGATGAGTACACCCACTTTCTAAAATTTCAAAAATGCCATTAAGTCAAAAGACTATAATACCCTTACTAAAAAGCCAAGTTCTAAATACACCCCCCCAATCTCTAAATACACCCACATCATTCATTTCAATTAAATCTACTAAAACACACCCACCCACATCCTTTAGCTACATTCTTCTTCTTCTTATTCTTCTTTCTTGAGAAAAACTTAAACCTTGTTCTCATAAACCCTAGTTTTTCGACACCAACACAACAACTTAAATGGACAACAAAGATTTGATTCCTCCAAATATTGTAAGTATCTTCTTGGTTATCATTTCAAAATTATGTAATTTATCCACTTTTGCCGTTCGATATTTCTCGCCGCACCATTGTTTTCGCCGATTGGCACGATCAACAAAGATGGCACGATCATCACGTTGATCGTGCACGCGGGAAATATGGCACGATCACATGTTCAATGATCGTGCCATATTGCCGTATGTGACACGATCAAAGGTGGAACGATCATGGTCATGATCGTGCCATTTTGACCGATTTGTTTTTTGGTCTTGTTGATTTTGTTTTAATAGGGTATGGCCTCGTTGCCCTACGGAAAATAGTGTTGTTTGTCCTCCCAAGAATGATGAGAATGTTGAAGAGCTTGGTGTTGTTACCGATTACACACATGTATTCACGACGCATGAGTTATTTGTTTCTCGGGATAAATTATTTGATTGGGTGCGTGAGAGAGGACATGAGCACAACATGGTAATTGTAATAAGTAGGTCGACGGTGGTCAAGGAAAGAAAAGACCTCGTATATTTTTGTCTTGTGAACGTAGTGGGCATTACCGTGATTCAAAAAAGACTAGAGATGTCGAACAAAATGATGCTAAGAAATTTGAAAAAAAGTCTCTAAGAGAGAATGTGGAACTAAGAAATGTGGTTGCCCATTTCGTTTGAGGGGTCGGCAAGTAACAATTGAAGGAGAATGGTCACTAAATGTTGAATGTGGTGTGCATAATCATCCAATTGCACAATATTTGGAGGGTCACTCTTATGCCGGTCGATTATCAAAAAGTGAGGAAGAATATGTGTTGGATATGTCACATGGCAATACTCGGCCGAAGGACATTTTGTTTGGTCTACAAAATAAGTTTCAAGATAATAAGTCCACCATACGGACTATCTACAATGCCCGTATGAAGAATAGAGTTGTCGAAAGCGTGATGGTCGATCTCAAATGCAACAACTTATGCATAAATTGAAGGAGCATGGATATTTCTATCATCATAGACGTTGCGAGACGAGTAACACCGTGAAGGATATATTCTTTGCTCACCCTACAAGCGTTGAGTTGTTGCGTGCTTTTTCGAGTGTCATTTTTATGGATTGCACATACAAAACTAATAGGTACAAGTTACCTTTGTTGGAGATTGTTGGTGTGACATCGACACATATGACATTTTGTATTGCAGTTGCTTATATGGAGTACGGCGGGAAGATAATTACATATGGGCTTGCTTTCGATCTTAAAATCATTGATGGACCCATCTTCCCCGCCAAATGTGATTATTATGATAGAGAATTAGCTCTAATGAATGCAATAGAGACGACATTTCCCACTTCGAGACATTTTCTCTGTCGGTGGCACATTAGTAGGAACATTTTGGCAAACTGCAAAAAAATATTGGCCACAAAAGAGAAGTGGGAATCTTTTAACCTCTATTGTAATTTATTGGTCATCGCAGATTCCTCGAGCAATCATTTTATGACTTAATTAGGAGATTGCAATGTAATTTTGTGAATATCCGGCCGCCAGTACAATATGTAATGGAGCAATGGATGGGGCCGTATAAAGAAAGATTTGCGGTCTCCGCTTGGACGAATAATGTCATGCATTTCGACAACACCACAACAAATAGGTAATTTACTTTATTGTGCTCATCATTGCGTTTATGTTATATCATATACAATCCTAAAAATTAATATAATATTGTTTGAAAAATCATTATAGGGCGGAGAGTCACCATGCGGATTGAAAAGACAAACTTGCGTCTAGTCGGGTAATTTCGAGACATGTTGGGAACGATTCACACCCTCCTCGAGACATCACACAATGCACCGCTCTTCTTTTGAGAAGAGCAGAATGTAGTCTTACATAAATACAAATCGATTGTATTTATGTCACTACGAGGTATGGTGTCTATACATGCATTGAATTTGATCTATCCGAAATGCATCGTGTAGCCGAGGGTAGCGTAGACCCTTTGTTGTGTGGTTGTGTATTGAGAAAGACGTGCGGACTCCCATGTGCTCATGAACTTTCCGAATATGTGAGTTTGGGTAAGCCAATTCCACTTGATCAAGTGGCTTCATTTTGGCGAAAATTAGATATATTACCGACTAGCAAAGACTTCGGAGTTGGGCCCGAAATGGGTCTCGATGGACTCAAGTGTTTTGGTGATCTTTTCACCAAATTTGAACAAGCACCGAATCGAGAGGTTATTAATTTTGAAAAGAATTACGGAGATTAGGAATCCAAGAACAACCTCACTAATTGAGCTCAAGATGATGACTTTCGCACACGTGGTCGCCCTAAGTCCGTAAAGGTTAAACAATCCAAATCAACCAAACGTGACCCGAGTAAGTTCGAATATGTCGAGTCTATTAAAGATAGTTGTTCACCATGTGAAGAAGTAATCTTTAATGTTGGTCCATCGAATCAACCTATGTTCTCTCCGATGCCGATGCAAAAGCTGGTAAAATATCGTGTCTTTTATTTGTGCATGTACACATGACATATTTGTTGATAATGTCCCTTTGTTCTTCATGTTGTGTTTCAATAGGTTGTGCGTCAAAAGGACCAGAAAGAAAGTGACCATATAAGTATTATAACGGCCACGTTGAAAACGTTTCATAACAACTTTATTATTACATCACAATCCTCCATAGTACATTACCAACCTTCATAGTACATTACAACCTAACAGAGTACATTACCAACCACAAACACGATAAATATTACAAACATAGCACACAACCACCCAACTAGTACACAATGGACACCAATTGCCGGACTCAATCAATCGGTGTCAACTTCGAGCGTTCAACATCATCCCGAGAACCTTCATCGTAAGAGTAGCCATCAAACTCCAACGGATTGTTACGAGTGTAACCTGGTAGTCCTCGAAATCAATGTCCAGGCGCCTCACGAGTGTTAAAAACTTCAACATAGTCACGGTACCTTGGGAAGCCGTTAGTCCGAAAAAACCGTTGCATGCTGTTCTCTTGCCTAACATGAGCCCAATAATCTAGAGAGATGGAAAACCTGTTAGTGTACGGGTTGAAATTAACACCCGGCAATGCTGTAAAACGCTGGTAGTCATGAAAGTGGGTGCGCATCATATGGATCTTAATCTTGACTTTAAGGACAGGGAAATCTTTTTGCATGGCTTCGATAAAGACGCGACTCGTTCAACAAATATGCCGTTGAAAACAGCAGGGCGCCGTATGTTGTTTGCCATACGACATAGCATGAAGAAATTGTCAAAGCAGGCTTCTTCTTCCTGGGAAGTCCAACCATCACCACGCCTATTGTCCCTAGCGATCTCATTTCTTGTTCTTACCATTTTTCCTGTAACAAAAATCATAACAAACATGTTCATCCAAGATTTAATTAGCTATGATTCATTCATCAAATTAGCTACTATGTAAAAAATTACCTTTATCGTCAACACAACCAAGATTTACTACAATTTTATTATCTACATTTGAACATACCCATGTATTTATAAGTGTAATGTATGGACCCATGTATAATGTAACTCATTTTTACCATTTATTGCATGGACCCATGTGTAATATGTAACTTATTTTCACCATTTAATGCAAGGACTCATCAATATGTTACTTATTTTCACCATTTAATGAATGGATCTTACTCGAATGAAAAGATTGTCTGTCCCCAACTAACAAGTCCATTTAATGGATGGACCAATTGAATATGTTACATACTTTCAATCATTTAATGCGGGACCCGCATAACATAAGCAATATCATGATCGTCGTCGCCTTATTGATCGTTCCACATGAGGCACGATAGAAAAAATGGCGATCGTGTCAAGCTCCTTATTGATCGCTCCACATGAGGCACGATAGAAAAAATGGCGATCGTGTCAAGCCTTATTGATCGTTCCACATGAGGCACGATAGACAAAATGGCGATCGTGTCATCGTGCCTCTTGTATGGCACGATCAATGATATGGCGATCGTGCCTCATCGATTGCACATGAGAATCACAAACAATTCAAGTTATACCAGAGAGTTAATCAACAACCAATTCATCCAAATCATTCCCAAATCATACCTAGTTATTCAAGTTAAACCAAAACATATTATTATATAAAAACTAAATATACAAAATATATACAATTTCAACTAAATAACCACAATATACACAATTCCAACTAAATACCCACAATCTACACAATATAATCATGGGAGAGGGGTCCAAGTCGATGCATCGTGCTAAATTTATACACCGTAAATGCTACATGCCGACGATAGGTTGTTTTTATATACTCTCGTGTTAAGGACCGGTCAAAAACATTTATAAGAAAACTCTCCACCCTCCTCAACGCAAACGGTCCACAACTATGACTATCATGTTGTTCGTAATTCTTTGATGGACCAACAACCTTGTCCAAGTATTCTCTCGAGGTGTCAACTCCGGACGCTCTTGTAGAAACCGGTTTGCCGTAGCAAAACCGAATAATACGTGCAAAGCGGATAGAGAGCGCGCTACCGGTCAAGTCTAACCTCAAAGTGTAGCTTGTGGATGTTGAGTCATAAATCCAAATCGTGCAATCCTTCAAACGATATCCTCACAACAATCCATTTGCCCGATGTTGTGGATAAAAACAACCCGCAAAAAATCGATTAGAAATTAGGGAGTATGAACAAAACAATAATTAGTTAATTAATTTATACCGAAAAGAGATAGTTCTTACGTGGTCCAACGAACTCCATGGAGGCACCCCACCCCAAAGTGGTCGTTCACCACGGACGTACTCCACCAACGGCGCGAGGAAGGTCATCCGGTATGACCTGCGGCGCATGCATCAAACTCTCCAACCGGTGGGTCATTTCCATGTAGATCGGTCCATACTTTGCCTAGATCAAGTCGTATAATGAAAACATATTTGTTAGTAAAAACACGAATGTACCGAAACAAAATAAATGACACATTATGGACTATTTATCTAAGAAATACATGAAACTTACAAATGAATCGTGTGTCAACCAATCCCATACGACCTCGCACTTGGGGATGGACCACTATACCAGCCAACTCAAAGCAGGCTAGCAATGAAAGATGACTAGGTAGGCATCAATTTGTTGTAACAAGCAAACAATAAGATCAATTGTCAATGAACATGAACAAATAACACCCGGAAATGAAAGAAAAAAACATTAACATTGTGTTACCACAGAATCCAAATCAATGGTCGGCGACTCGATATCCTTAAAGAAACCATCGCCAAATGTGCATAACGCGTATCAACATTGCGGCCGAGAAAAAACTCGTGTTAAAATCACAAAACAACAATAGTGTATTTGAATTCATATATTGATTTAACTTACGTCTCATCGCTATCTAAGAACCGCATGTACTCAGCATGTGTGGCATCCTCCTTACGGCGCTCGTTTGCCGTGAAAGGGCTACGAAGGTACCAGATGGCGGTCGAGCTCTCACAACACGAACGGACATATCATCCCCTCCAGATGAACCCACAGCCGATGCACCAATACCAACCGGTGTCCGTACATCTGTAGGGGACAGATCCAACGAAGCCCCCTGCGGCACCGGCGGTGGAGGAGAAGTAGTCCGGTGGCCCACCCGGGGAGAATGTCTGCTCACCCACCGCCGTGGGGAATAGAATCTGCACAATGAAGGAAACTTCATTAAATAACATAATTCAAAAGATATTCTATTCTAAATGTTTAACGGGAAAAACAAATAAATGCGCACTGAGCAGATATACCGTGACGCTGAATGGCGGGATCAATCAAGACTCGACCTCCTTCCGCACGATAGGCGGTGCCAGCAGCAGAATCGTGCTTCCGGACTAAACCGCACGACCGCACGCAGAAGGTGGAACCTCCGCCGCACCGCAGGAACCTCATGCCGCATCGATCCGAACCAAACCAAAACCAACGCCTCGACCTCCCGCCGTACTCAAACGCGGGACCAAGGCCTCAATGGCACGCTCAACCAAAGTCAAGACAATGGCCTCCTGCCGCCGCACCAATTCTTCTAATAGCGCTCGATCGGCGCCTAGAGAGGGTGTGGAGGTGTGTGGAGGAACATCTGGAACAGAGAGGTGTGTGGAGGAACATCGGGAAGAGGTGTGTGGAGGAACATCCGGAACAACGCTCTGGGGCTGGACGATCATAATCACCCATCTCAAGGCTATCATCATCATCCATCAATGAAGTCGACTCATGTGTGGTGCGTCGACGCTTTGTGGGCTTCTTCTTCCGATCGGGTTACCCCGATGAACATAAACAACACCGGATCGGAGCGGAGATTGACATGCAATAAATAAGAAAGCTCATTGTCCCTCGCGATCAAGGTCGGTGCGTATCAATCTACAAAATTGCAAGATCAAAATCGTAATTACTTAATTATTACCATAAGTTAAAATTTGAAAAATGCAAATTACATTTTGTACTGACGGTCAAGAAAGCCATGCGATTCACGGAGGACTTGGAAACTTCCAGCGTGTGCGGCGTGGAATAGCAATGTCGAGGTGGAACCCCCACATGAATCCCCAGAGGTATGGCCTCGCACGCCCATATCTAAGAAGAACAATAAAAATAGTTAAAGGTGAAGATGTATGTTTGTACTAAATGTAAATTATAAGATGTAAATTACATTAATATCACTTACCAAGAAAGCCCAAACAAACCGTAAATACGGAAAGTACTCTTGGGCTCGGTGGGTGATGAAAGGTAGTGGCATAAAATCTGGAACGAAAGTACTTCCCCCCAGAAAGACTCCCACCTGATCAACGTCATCAACCAAAGTCCACCATGAATCCTCAATGATTGTGGACCTTGGATCCCATGCGAATAGCAAATAATGTGCAACCAACAACTTTGCCACCTTCAACTCATCGGAAGGATCATCACGGAATGCACCGCCTTTGCAAAATGCAAGAGTAGATCCTCCATCGTCACCTTAACACCACGATAGTATCTATCAAACAACCCGTTGGGAGGCGGCATGTGGTTGGTGTTCGGATTAAATGTGGTGGGGGCAAAGGATAGCTTGATAATTAAAGCGTACTCATATTTGGAGAATCAATCAAACGGTTTCCAATCCGAAACCAAAATTCGTCCCTTGCACCTTTCTTAACAACCTCCTTCGCAATAACGGCATGAAGGGCGGCATTACAACTAACCGCACACGGTTGTCCATCCGCAATACAAAACCAAAACAGGACTTTCGAAACTCTTCATACACAAAATCCCCCGCAATCATGCAACTCGAGTTCTAAGTCGTCAAGAATCGACAACCGCTATACAAATTGATCTTAGGCTTTATTGCCATAAAGTTCGCCTCTTCCAAGCCCATTTTGTGAAAAATAGTAAAAAATCAAAATTAGCAATCAACCACTATCAAGACCAAATCACACAGAGAACTCTAAAAAATTGGCAGCTACTGGGCACGACGATGGCTTATTCATCGACCGTGCCAAGAGTAAAGCCATCGTGCCATCAGGCGCGATGGTGGCACGATCGATGAATAAGCCATCGTGCGGCAAGCGCACGATGGTGGCACGATCGATGAATAAGCCATCTTGTCTAAGTGGCACGATGGTGGCGATCTACAAATCTACAAATAAGACATCGTGCCTAAGTGGCACGATGGTGGCACGCTCGATGACTAAGCCATCGTGCTAAGTGGCACGATCGCACAATCGATCGTGCCACCTAGGGCTTCATCGACCGTGCCATTTTTCGTCTTCTTCAAAGTTCCATATTTCAAATTTTACAGTCCAAATGGCGCCATAACTATACCCATCTCAAACCCATGCCCATACAACTACATAGCACACTCAAACTACAAAAATGCAAGTTATTTTAAGGAAAAGTTGAGTTATAACAATACCTCGTCATTTTCTTCGCGAGCATTTGCGGTGTTAGGTGTCTCGTCTCGGCCGGTTGTGGATGGTGGTGCACCATCCACGAAGTCGTCATCATCATCGGGAAGAACCATCCTTCTTCTCCGGTATGTTTGGATTTCTCTAACCATTGTCGTCGAATAGAATAGTCTCTTGAGAGGGTGGGTGTATTTTTGTTTCAAATTGAGAAAGTGGGGGAGGTGAGAGGTTGGAGGGTGTATTTTGGGGGAAAATAAGACTAAGGGTAAAATTGGAAAAAATGGGGGGTGAACTCATCAATTGGGTCATATTTGAAAAAGTGGGGGTGGGTGAACTTATAAGGTGGGTGTACTCATCAAATTTGGGGGTGCCAATAGCGCCGCCCATTCTTAAATATCGACAATCTGTCCATATTCTAGTTTGTTATTAGTTCAGTTTCTTTAGTGAAATCAATGGACTAAAAGAGTATTTCACATCTCTTCAAAAAAAAAAGAGTATTTCACATATATAATTTTATAAATCAGATTACATTGATTTATCTTTATAAATCACAGTTTTATACAAATTGAATTCCATTTTTTATTATTCATTTAAATATTTTATGTTGTATGTCTGATTACACAAATACTTGATATATGCACCAAGTCCCAAATATAATTGTAATTACTAGTACATGTAAATTTTACGACTGAGTAATCATAGTGTGATCATAGGGTGGATTCCTTCTCTTCATGTATTTTTTTATATCTTTGCATCAATTTTTATAATTGTGCTAGTTGTTTGGCTTTGTAACGGAACCAACACATTTTTTTATATTATATTGAATTTATATAAAAATAATAATAGAAATCCTATGCCAATTATAAAATAGTAAATAATATAATTCCATTTAAAAAAATTGAAGGTAAATTGACAAAAAAATCAATTCCAAACAATTTTCTCAAAAAAGTTTCCCACAAATAATCACCATCTTAAATGTATATATCACATTAATTCCATCATTAAACTTTCCATCATACAATCAATCACACTTTCAAAATTCATTCTTATTTGGCTTAATTGCAATTTTG
The DNA here is from genome assembly GCA_016081115.2 of Rehmannia glutinosa. Classification (NCBI taxonomy): domain Eukaryota; kingdom Viridiplantae; phylum Streptophyta; class Magnoliopsida; order Lamiales; family Orobanchaceae; genus Rehmannia; species Rehmannia glutinosa. The sequence goes on along the minus strand of CM071926.1, from coordinate 153,719,680 downwards.
GTCCTATAACTATAAAGGAGTTACATATTTAGTCATATAAGTATCTTATGTATCTATAATGGTCCTGTAAATCCAAATGGGTGGCATATTTGGCCTTGTAAATGTCCTATGTAGCAATTTAGGTCCCGTAAATTTAAATTTGTATGCACTTTTGGTCCCACAAGTTCTATTTTTGTGTCATTTTTGTCCCAAATAGGTAAGTCGTATTTCACCCTTTCAGGACCAAAATTGTACAAATTTAGAACGTATGAGACCAAAATTGCACAAAAATCAATTTTTAGGAGACCGGAATTGCTACATAGCACGCTTAGAGGATCAAATATGCCAATTTTTTATATATACGGGACCAAAATTACTACACAATAATTACAGGACTAAATATGCTATCTTCTTATATTTACAGGACCAAAACTACAATTTAGCCTTCTTATTTTTCAAAAACAAGTATTCTACATTTCTCTCTAAAATAAAAATGGACAAAACGGAAAGGTCAAAAAACAATCACACCCTAAAGTTTTAGACTCATTCCTTCCCAATAAAAACACAAAGGGGTTAAAGAATTGCCTCCTAATTTAAAGCAATGGGTTCATGCACTATTTGAAGAGGGAATGTGTTGTAATCTAACTAATAACTCTGAGGACCTCAGGTTATACAATATTCTCAAAACTTATAACAGTTGTCATGCCACAACATAGTCCTATATAACCATCAAACATCAACGCTCTCAATAAAATTTGATTTACTCATTAGTACCACAAAGGAAGAACTGAAAACCAGCACTTATCAGCTATTTCCCACTCAACACATCATCTTTAAAATTAGCAGAAAATGCAGTGCAACCACAAACTAGTGGAGTATACAAAAATGACAGCCTTGAAGAAGAAAATTTTCTCTTCCGCGAGCAGGACAAAAGGAAAGGGTGAAATGAAGGACAAGATTGGAATGTTGTTTACGATATGTTAGCATTCTTGAGAGATTCGCTGATTACGACACCAGCTGATGTTCGCATGTGGTGCATGCCGAGTGTAGCAACACACGACTCGTCTGTCTTTAGGTGAGGTTGCACCAGTTCCCAAATCTTTTTCTTCTGAACCTGCATTGGATATCCAATAGCTAACTAGTTACTCTACCAGGAGGAAACGGCAGATTATATAAGCATGCTCTACAAATAGAAAAGTCAGAGCAAAACGTAAAATAAAAATGGAGAGAGAGAGAGAGAGAGAGAGAGAGAGAGAGAGAGAGAGAGAGAGAGATGGGATTCCAACACGAAGAGAATTCATGTGCAGCCATGCCAACTTTATAAGTATATACTATGAGCTTCAATAGACAATACTTCAACTTAACTTGAGAAGAAGTTAGAATCGAATAGTAGTCGAGTGATTAAAACTCTAAAGCCCAAACCAGAGGTCTGGGGTTCAATTCTCATCACATTTTCCCTCCACGGATACGTACTCACAAAAAAAAATCTTGAGAAGAAGTTAATAAAAATATATGGTCATGTGAACTGTTATTGGAAGTTAAACTTCAGCGGCATGAGAATTATTCCCGTCAATAAGAATTCTCAGAAATATGTCCTTAGCAGGAAAATGAATCCAATTTTGGAAAGTCCAGTTCGTTTTTTCTTCTTTGTTGATTATTTCAAATTAACTCGCTTCTAACAGGAAATTCATCCATCATCCTAGGCTCTTATGTTTCAAATATTCATCAAGAAACCAACCTACTATACTTCTCCACAAGCACCCAAATATGTAACACATCTTCCTGCATTTATTATAATATCACCTGCCCACAATGGCATAACTTCTAATTCTTACACCGGCTTTCCTTACATTCTAATCTAGTACCGATTCGATTGAATGATCATGCAAATATTTGGTGAAGCTTTCCACAGCGTTAAGCCAGTTTTGACAGCATATTATAACAGCCCTTGTTGCAAGTCGGTAATCTTCTCCCTGCATCCAAGATAAGCTAAAACCTCTTTTCCATGTCTTCTAGATCACAATGAAGTATAACAGCGCATGTTGCATTTTAGTTTTCGTACCCATTACACATATTTTATGATAAAATACTGACTAAAACTAGGAATATAATCTGGATTTCCAAGTCCGCTCAACCAATTTATTTCAAGATAATATCAGTGCATACTTCACACTTCTATTTCACCAAATAAAATAAAATAATAACAAACAAACAAACCTTTTATGCAAAATCATTTATAAAAATCTAAATAGTTCACGACATGATAATTTTAACTCAGTGGTTGATAGTCCATGATCTACATGTTGATTTTACAATAACAATCATGTAATGAAACATGACTAGAGCAACTATCTCAATTCATCGCCGTCTCATCGTATTTTTCATGCAAGTGGAAAATCCTATGATGCTGATGGTTTTGGAATTTCATCTCATTTCTCCTTCGTATGAAGGTTGCGTCAGGAAGGGCATCCGGCGTAAAACTTTGCCACTTTGCTTTTTGTGTGAATTTGTAGTGTTAACTAATTTTAGACAATTAATTGGCACTATAAACTTCACACCACCGACCCCACATAGTGGGATAAGGTGCAGTTGATGATGATGATGTTGGATGAAGAGGATACTATGAACACCAAGGGGGTAAAGAAAGCAAACCAAGCAGTATGATAAAAAAGATTTATTAATTTAAGCTGTAATAATAGACAATGAATATTGATCAGAGACTTGCCTGGTTAGGTGATGCAACTTCAGGTAGGTTATCTTTCTCATCAAGAGAACCAAACCAAACTCTTTCACCTGGGACTGCACCCTCAGGTGGGGCAAGAAGCTCCACGTTCTCATGAGTGGCATCGGAAGCAGCCATCAGCATTCCAAAGGACTTTACACCACGCATGTTTCTCGGCTTTAGATTAGCAAGAACAATTACATTCCTGTCCTGCAACAAATATGTTGCATACTTGTCCAGATTAATATCCACTTCTTGAGAAATTGCGAAGTGTTGATAATATAAATAGAGAAGGGGGAGAAAAAAAAAAAGGATGTCCAATTAGTTTTGAGTTTTGACCTAGTTCTCTTAGGTTGGGTTTGGATAGAAGGATATGAATTTGATGGAAGGATTAGGGCAAAGAATCTGAAATGACTCCACATGATGTGGATCACAAATCAACTACAGCGACTCAAAATAAAATTTCAATTATTTAAAATCTATAGCAATACAGCATTATCTAATATATTTGTTAAATAAAGGAACATTGATGTATACAGTATACTCATTTGAGTCACACACGCATGGGTAGAGCTAGGAACAAGCACACATCCTCCCCAAACAAGGCGCAACCACAAACTTCAAGCCATAGAGTTAAGCAAACAAACTTCTTGTTTGAACAGAAGAAATTACAGTTCCAGATTTTATATCTTTATGTCACTGTTGTATCTCAGGTTTTCTTCTAGAAATTGTTTCTAGAAGTTGCTGCAATAATTAATGAATGCTTCCCTGTGATTTGCACTAGGTTTAAAGGAAACAAATGGACAGACCAGCAAATTAATGCATGATTATGAATTTTAATATCCTTATTTCATGCATTTTATCATCATTTGTTGGCTCGGCATATCTTTGTATCTCTCTCTCTCTGAATATATTTGATACACAGATTATCAATATTAGTGTCGGAAACAGAGGAGCAGGATATCACTGTTGGATTTGTGCATTCACTGGCTTTTTGCTACATAGTCATGCTTCAAATGCATTAATTAATTAGCAAATGGTCCTTAAGAGGTCGAATATGATAAACAGATATTATAAGGGCAGGCACTCCTATCTTAGTCTTTGCTCGAGTCATTTCAGGCATGAATCGGTTGCAATTTAGTATCTACACCGAGAAGAGTATACAAAATTAATACAAACATCAACCACCAGTATGAGTACTCTTAATGTAAATGTGTAACACAATTATCTAATCATGCCACAAGGAAAAGAAAAACTGTTATTGTAATTGGGTAAGCAAAAGAGGTATGACATGTCCATGAAGGACTTTCTGCCTCAGTTCCTGTTGAATTTCCAAACAATAATTCCTGTTTGTTCTTGTTCTCTACCACATCCTAATTCTTTTAGTTAAACTTGTCTACATAAATCTCAGGTGTGTTGAAAGCATTAGCAGTAGTTGAGAACAAGTAATGAAAAGAGAAATACTGGAGTGAACTATAATACATTCAATCTAATATCTCGGATGAACCACAGATCAGAGCAAGCATAAAAATAGGAGAAGTTATTCAAACAAACAATTAGAAATGGATAAGAAGAAATGAAAAAAAAAAACACCTGGAGAAGATGAAGAGGAATGTATTTGACAAGGCCGCTACATATGGTTCTCGGCTCCGGCTCACCGACGTCCACCTCCTCCACATAAAGCGAATCGGCCTCCTCATGTCTCCAAGCCTTGAGGATTTTGCCCACCCTTAGGTCCAGAGTGTTGGCCGCCTCTCTAATAGCATTATCATCAACATCCGATGTTGATGTTGATGTTGCTGGTGCCGTATTATTATGTGCCTCCGGCTCCGTGCAGTAACATAGTAATTGCGTTCTTCTTCTTTCTCCTCCTCTTGACGCTGTTACTGTGCCATTATTAGCACCATTTTGTAAAATCGGAACTGGAGGAGAGGACCTCAGTAGCATCAGAGGCGTGAATTTGCTCGCACTAGGAATGCTGCCACGATGGTTGTCGAATAGTCCGGCGGAGGCGGCGATGGTGCAGTGGCGGCGGTAATGATGGCGGCAGGAGAGGAGGAAAGGCGCAGTGCCCTTGAAGAAGAAATGAGTGGTTGTAGTACAACCACTGAGAGCAGTAGCGGCCGCCATAACTACTGAAACTCAGTTCCTGCCTCTTTCGTCGGGCCTCAAAACTCAATATCCCCATCCTGATCCCCACAATGGATTTCTTTTTTATTTACATTTTGGCCCCTAATGTGTTTCTCCTATTCACTTCACTCCACTGTCAGAAAAATAACTCATGTGACCCCCAAATAGCATTTTCTTTTCGTTTTTTGAGTACAAGATCGTCATTTGATCTCAGCTCAATAGTTTGTTCTGTATAAGATAAGGAGGGAGTGATGCTACTAGCCTACTAGCAATGAGGTTAAGTTAGGAGTATTTGCAATCACTTAAAAGATGATTGTCGGATTGTCGGTTTCTTTCTACTTCTAGTAGAAAAAATAAATAGTTTGTGTTTCATAATTTACTCAGAATCTAAAAGCATGGTGAGCTGTGATTTAAATTTCTGATTATATTTTTTGTTTGATTTTACACACAAATATACATTTTTACAATTTATTTATCAAACACTTTTTTTTAATTATTACAACTTTTAGTTTCTATTTGCAAACAGTATGAACTTATGATTCTAAACTATTTCCAACTTCTACTACAATAAATTATTTTTCGATTACCATCACTATTGAGAAGCCCAACACGCCTATGGCGATTGGTGCCTTAGGAATATAAAAGAGTGTACATGGATTGATAAGCGGAGGCATTCGACGGCTGTAGCTAGGGTTGTTCACGGGATTTGGAGATTATCGGAACCGAACCGATATTCGGACCTAAAGATGTCCGAACCAAAAATATCTGTTGACTTTTTGACTTTCCCGGAACCGTACCATACCGAAAATATTTATGGTACGGTTCTGGAGATTTTTCAAATACCCGTCACGAGAACCGCATCGAACCATACCGAACCACTTCAACCGGGACCCAAGCTAGAACCGATTTTAAAGATTTTATATAAATACATATACATTATTTCTATGTTGTTTTATTTTGATATTGAATTAACTACAACTATTTGAGATTAAATTGAATATAAAGCATATTTCTGAAAAAACCATAATACTGCAACTATTATGAATTTTAAAAAACTTTGATATTAATAATAGAATAAATAATTTGAAATTAAAATTAGTTAAATGATTAGTAAATTGCACTTAAAAGAGAAACAAGTAATAGTACCATATTATAACAATATAAAAAAAATCATATTTTAACTTTTTTACCACATCACATAAATTATAAATATAATTTTATTGATTATGTTAAGTTGTTAAGTATGACACATTGAGATTATAAATTTATACAAGTTTTTATTTCATGTTAATTTATAAAAAATATTAGTTAATTATATATGTTCTATGTCAATAGAAGGATAATTGCTCAAATAATAGACTATTATTGTATTATAGAGGTTATTAAGTTTAAAATTTTAGATTATGTTACCTATTATACTTTTAGTTTTTATTTTGAGACTACGCTAAAAGAGACTAAACTCTAGAAGTAAATCCGTTTGGTGATTTTTATATTGATTTTATTTTTTCTTTTTTTTCCCTCCAAATTTGAATGCTTTATTTATGGCTAATCTCCGAATCTCCGTCCCGATCCGAACCGTACCGTACCGTTCCGTCCCATTAGAACCGAATCTCCGTCCCGAACCATCCCGAACTTTCGGTACGGTTCGGGATGGAGATTTTTTTCTATGGTTCAGTTCTGGAGATTAATTTTCAGAATATCCGAACTTCGGGATGGTTCTGGAGATTTCCAAATCTCCGAACCGTCCCGTACCGTGCACACCCCTAGCTGTAGCAGCAACATCAATGGCCAGTGATCATGCACTAAATAATACGCCAAAAATGAATTTCACTACTGTACCAGTCCAAAATTGCACGGCCACTGGTTATTTCGAAGATTTCATGTTTCACTCCCTATTCCATTGTATCAGATGAATGACACGTGTACAAAATAATATCATAATTGTACACATATCTTTCACCCAATATATTATATGAAATATGGAGTGAAATATGAGATCTCATCCCAATTTTTTCATATTAGAACCTGCAAACAGCCCTCCACAAACTGTTTGAATTCTGAATTTCAAATATTATATTTGAACTTGGTAATTAAAACGAGATTGAACACACTTTAAACAAATAATATTTGAGTTGAACTCAAGTAGCTTAATCTTTTTACACATTTTTTTAACTTTTTCAATAAGCAAAGTGAAGCTAAATCTGAGATTAAAACTGAGGCTTGTACTTCATTGGTAGAGGTTTACGTGAATGACTTCATCCCCTCCCCCTCCCTACTATACTACAGTGTACTTGAAAGAAAAACTGAGGTTAAAACCTTATTGGATGGGAAAAATAAAATGTTCAAAAATGACTCGTTATGGGACAGAACTCAAATAAATCTTTAACTATATATTGATATGGTAAATTCTATTTTTCATATTACCTACCCCTCTTCATTTTCCCTTTCATCATAAAAAAAAAAAAAGACAAATTCATGCATTGTTTAAAATCCGATAGTACACAACTGGGAAAACCATGTGGATTATGGGGAGGTAAAAGGTAGTAGAATACGTAAAGAAACAGCTTGACAGAGTTCCTCCAACAATCAAGTTCAAATTATACAAGCCATTGTGCAGATACTAATTCTGCCATTGGACGCTTTATCAGTAGTCGTCACCTCTCGATATGACTTCTTTGCACGTTGGACGAAGCAAAATTGTGTGCTCAAATTGAGATACATAGCTGCCCTTAATATCACAAAGTGGAGGGTATGGCTGCCAAGTTTACACAACATAATGTCTCAGTTCATAAAATTCTGACAGAGATGAATTAAAATGATCGACAACATAAGCTAAATGCAAAAGCTTGTATGAAACAGTATCATGGATTATGTTCATGATGCGGATCCTATATGTAAATGGAATTCCAATTCAAACCCACCCAGCTAAAGAAAAAAAAAATAATGTACTTTTTGTATTTTATAGAATTCGTCTCATGAACTCAGGTCCATGAGGTGGTCTAAGTTAAATGAATATTTTCCAGCTTGAGCTAATTTAAAGGGTTGTAGTATGGCATAGTAGTCCAGGCGACTTATAAGCATCAAAGAATCTTCATGCAATCTCTACATTATTGGCATTTTGTCTCTTTTGTGGTCGAAATAAGAGGAGCTCAGAATGATGCTCAATGGTGGACTGAAGCCATAATAACCAAGAACCAAACAGTTACGACTCCGGGTCAGTTTTTGTAGCTTATGTAGCAAATCAATATGATACATGCTAGGCAAAAACCCAAATTAACCATTTAAAATTTTCAAACATTATTGAAGTTGATCCATAATGACAACAGAGTGTGTGGTTATATATGACGTTAAATTAGAACTTAAACCTCACCATAATCGTAAATTATGTTTCTATTGTTACAATCAATAGTTTTGGCCACTGCTATTTAAGTTCTTGACAATCAATTTACTCAAGTACATATCTAGGAAATGGCATCAAAACTAAATCCATCCTGCGAAAATTATGAACAAGTATGAAGCTTTGATGTAATTTAGGTAATACAACTTAAATAAGAAGTTCAAGCCCTTAATCCTTACCTTCACTTCTTTATATGCTGATTAATCAAAACTTCACATACTTGGAAAGAAATCTTAACAGTATAATGTGGCAAAAGTGTTGCTAGTTTTTTCCCCACATAGCTTAACTCAAACTACCCAAGAAGCAGAAGATCGAAAGAATGAGGGCTAAATTAGCGAAAACTAAATGTCTAAATCCACATCCCACGCCTAAATCGAGTATAATGAAAGTCCAACTGTGTTCTAGCATAAGTCACTAATTTGGCAATCTTACAAGTTACAGGTACTAAATCAAATTATAGTTTGCGGTCGGAATTCAAAAGTTCAATGCCAAAGTTTTTAATTGATACAATCCCTCTGAAGTCCCATCATTAGCTAATCCATGAGCCACAAAGGAGATGTCATTGTCGTAAACTTATATAAATCAAGTAGGGTAAAACATAAAATGATTTAATATGAATCATCTGTTTCCTCACATTGGCCAGACACAAACTTCACTCCTGAGACAGCCAATGAGCTCAAATTTGATCATAACTTGCAATGTGAGCTTGATAATATATTCAGGTCTAGTCTTATTGTGAGTTCAAAACAAAGCTAGAAGTGAAGACCAAAGCTTGAAATTAGTGCATGAATTAATAGCATGTTATTATAAACAAAAATATAAAGGCAATATGTTAACTCATTTGCTTCTCTTTTATATATACAAGTCTGCTCTTTTTATTTACCAAAGAGCTAATATATCATATTGTCTACTATTTTATAGCATAGTATTTGCTGGATAGGGGCTGGCTACGGAACTATTATTCAAACTATCATGACCATGGGTTACAACTAAAGATTAATATTCAATCAAGCTTCAGCTTTAAGGAAGAAAGCTTGCAAAACATTCAAGCCTCAAAAGGCTCGATGAGTAAACCAACTAATCTCAGTTATCTCAAATTAACTGACACCCCATTCCAAGCCTCAAAAATGAAATTACCAAAAGCATATTAAATCAAGGCTGAGGCTGGAAGTTTTTCAATTTAAGACTGTTCCTTTAAAAAGTGAGACCACCGAGAATGTTTCAATATCTTGTTATAAGAAACAGCTGTCTGCCAAGCCTTAGTGTTCTTAAACAGCAAAAGACATACCTGAACTACACCAGCATCACACAAATTCTTTAGTGCCATCAAATACTTGGTTTCCCCAATGCGGTCTAGATAGCGTCTGCAGAAAGCCAATGTAGAAAAATTCTTATTAATAGTTGCCAAAAGTTGTTTCGCTCTGGGCAACCGCAGCGGAATGTGACCGGCATCAAAGTTCTTCATGTAATGGCTGCATTCAAGGTCTTCTCTGACATATCCCTTCCCTGCATGCCACAAAAGACAGGCAAAGATTGTACTTACACATCCAACACACTTGCTTCAAGAAAATTTCTTGCACTCAACATCAAAAAAGAAATCATTACCTGTGGATCCGAAAGTTTCAATTGCATAAAATTCACCCTCTTCCATTTTTGTTTGCTCTCCTCCTTTTACTATAGGAACAGATTTTCCCGCATGGATTTGATAAGGCCCAATACTATGCCCATTCAAATTTCGGATACTTTTGACTGTAAAAACAGCCAAACCATCCAGATCAATAAGATAGTTAACCAATAAATTAACTGTGTCAATGTGATAAATAGGATATGTAATGTAAACACTGGAAATAAATGTCATCCACGGTAATTGCAAGGCTAAAAAATAACAAGACATGGAAAGAATCACATTCTTAATCTTCATTTAACAATTGATATCTATATGATTGGTTAATAAATTTCTTTCTTTCTTTCAAGCTTCAAAAGTAGGCCAAGAAACTCCTGAATTCATGGAAATTCGAAAAGTGAATATTCGTTTATCGTCAAATTAGTTGAAGGCTAAGGGTCTTGCTGCTTATTAGCCCAGGGTTGAGCTGTCAAGTGATATGCAATTTCAACAAATGTACACCATCTTCAGTGGAATTTGAGGACCCTTTCTGAAATTCAGATGACCAAAAATTTGAAATAATAAAGGTCCCAATTGGTGAATCCAACACTTTACCACCATGCACACTTGCGTGCACGCGCGCACACACATGCATATCAAGAAAATATTTGTGGCTTGATAACATCTAATAATCTCTGCGAGGCAGTTTGCTTCAGTGCGTGCCTACAGCGATAAGAGAGAACACCGTGTTCTTTATATTATTTAAGACAATTAGTATTTTAAGTAAGAGAAAGTAACGAGGAAGGGGAGTTAAATAAAGAAGCTGGAACATTTATTTGTTCCACATAATGAGGAACTGCAGATCCCCGAGTTTATTTCGGATAGGTTGCTCAAGTTGTCCTTTAAACCTATACCTTGGAACACCTTTCCATTGATTTCAACCTCATATGACTCCATGACCTCTTGAATTGCAGCACCCACATCACAGAGGCGCACATCAATTCCAGCTTCCTGTTTAATAAACCAAAAAAAACAAACCTCAACAATAGCTCCAACTTTTTCTCATGAGGTTTCAACATCGCTCCAAAAAGCCATACTTGTAAATAAATAAATAACCTGACAGTACCCACCTTTATACCCGTATTTGTAGCTTCACGTGAGGCCTCAAGCAGTGGATTAAACATGGGATTGAATGCCACAGTAAAAGCACAGTCCACTATGTGCCCTACAATAACGCGATAGCACAAATTGAAGTCAAAACAGCACTAAAATGAGAAGCGCAGAGATGGGTCTCCAGAAAGCGTCCAGAAAACCCTACTAATGTAAGACATCAACTATGGAGCTGGATTACCATCAATGTGAGTTCCAAAGTCCAGTTTCATCACATCATCGTACTGAAGCACAGTTTTATCCCCAGTATTTGGAGTCCAATGGGCAGCCACCCTGCAATAAAAGCGGCATAAGAGGACAATAGAGAAATGGGAAGGACTTCAACGACTCAACCTGCTGGAAATAAACTAAAAAGATGAAAGACCCCTTCTCGGACATCAAGCCCCACCAGTTCAATGAGCAGCCTGTAGGAAATGCAATGCCAGCTTGTAAACCATTTTCTGATATTAATTTACGAACTGTATTCTCCAAGGTCTCACACAGGTCAGTCATCAACATTCCAGGCTCCAAAATTTGCCTGATGTATTTTCGAACCTGTCAAGGATTACATGATTAAAAATTAGGGAAAACCAATCTAGCACCTAATCTGTTCAATATATGCCCAAGAACATTTAGCATAAATAAAAATTGTAGCTACCTGACGGTGAACTTCTGCTGCTTGGCGAACTGCATTATAAACCGGTTTCTCCAGTCGCTCTAGTTCTCTCTTTTCCTCTGATGTAGTTCTCCACAAGTTACTATATTGAACCATCAGTTATGAAATAACATTATTAGATTCCTCAGAATACCAAGCAAGAAAAAAATCTTATGGACAAAAACATATAATGCTTTCACATAGTTAATTGACTTAATTCACAACTCTGACAAACAAAATATAATTAAATACATCATATGTGTGCAGTATTTATACGACTGATGGTAATCAAACAACTTATCCATCACTATGACAGCAGTCATAAGACAGGCCATGAATCAATGGATGGTGAAACCTCCACTTATATATGTATTTGTAGACACACAAAAACACCACACAAATATGTATGCATGTGTGTGACAGGGTGAGTGCGTATGAAATCTCCACGTATATATGTATTTGTAGACACATACACAGACATGTATGTATGTGAGTATGTATGTGTATACATGTTTTAACTTCTAAAAGAGGATGCTCACAATCAAGCGGAGTGAATATAATATCAGTGCAGATGCATTACCTGCTTCAGGGTTCTACTTAAATAATCTAATAGGCCCTCCCAGCTTGACAAGAACTATTAACAGCAATTCACTAGATAACGGAGAATCCCCAGTTGTTTTCACTGCCCAGAAGGTTACAGATAAATATTCTATAAACCAAACCAAATGATAACTTCTTCAAGAGGATGTCTAAGCCAAATTCCAAAACACATCAGAGAAGGATACAAAATCCATCAATCTGTGTCATTAACCATTCATTTCTTCTTTCAGAAATTGGTCAAACCCTTGAATTAAATCACCAAACACACATGCCATGCATACACAGGGCCTTTTGACCCAGAGTGAATCGTTTTAATCAATAGATTGTGGATGTGGCTAAAAGCAAATTAACAGGAACACTTTCATTGCTATAACATGATATTTTCCACATATGAGCAGGATTCTATCAAAACTAAACCTGATAGACAAGATGCGTAAAAACAGGATTCTCAATATGGAGCTACTAAAAACTCATATTCATCATCTCTTATAAAGGTTGGAAAGATCTACAAATTATGACTCCAAAAAAATAAAAAGAGAAATAATACATGCAAAATTCCATTATAATGACTCTTTAAATAATGTTCTTCGCTATTGTTGAGACTCTCAATTTCAGAATAAAAGAATGGGCCCATTACATATATCCTCTCATACAAGAATAATTATCTCTTTAGATTTGCATGTGGTTTACTTTCAAATGAAACAAATAAATTCAGTTTCCTACGTGTTTCACCTCTTAATTTGCTCCTTTCCTGTCTTTCTCTTACCTCCAGACCAACAGTTACTTAGCTACAAATTGACGAATTTGCAGAATACTCTTGGAGAAGGCATAAACACTAAAGACGCAACATACATGCACTAAACCACTAGAAGGAAATTGTAATCTTAATTCGACATACTCATCCTTATACTGTTGAATTTCTCCCTCTGGAAACTCGCCAGATGGAAAAAGTTCAACTACAGGTATAGATGGTGGATCAGTTTGCTGAGGCAGTTCTTTTTTCTTCCTGCATATAAGAAAAGACACTTTGTAGTTGATTTAAGATGCCAAACATATATTCTCAAAAAAAAAAAAAAAGATGCCAAACATAAGAAGCAAAAAACGGGGAAGTATGCAAAAGATTTTTGTCTCACTTGCTTTTATTTTTCTTCTTCTTCTTCTTTGCAGCTTCTAACATGGTCAAACGAATAAAATGTACAAGTTAGGCATAAACTACAACAAAGAACAAGCATATGAAAATAGATTCAAATATTAATCACTAAAGTTAGTTACTACACAAGAACAACTCACAAAGGCCTAGGTAAAATATTAATCAGTACTGAGATAAAATAAACTGCCACTTCTAACGAATTTCTTAAACTTCGAATGGAACCATTTGGAACACAAATCCAGTCACTCTTGTAAAATAAACAACATATCAGACTAATTATAAATGTAAAGAAATTTATTTATTTATTAAAAAACATGAAATCGTAGGACAAATGCACAGGCAATCAAAGCCACAAATTTTATATGGTATAAGATAGGAAAGACACAAAACACATATGAAAAAAAGATGTACAAATACGGCATAGAAGAAAAGACAAAACCATCATCCCAGGAGAAATGAATGTGCTAGGAACTAAACCACAAACGGACAACTTTGGACACATTTTTTAGGACGACGAAATTTGACTAGAATAATACAATGGTAGACCGCATTAGCAACATCAAATTATCTCATGATTCGAAATTAAAATGCAATTTGTGGATGATATATCTAGTCCATACCACCAATTTACCAATCTGGGTGCAGTCACATGACTAATACATCATCTAAAAGACCCTTCTAGGGTGGAGATCCTATTTTCATATTCTAATTAGAAGATGCATTCTGATAACACTTATTAAAACAGTAGGTTTAATAAGAAAGATAAACACCAACCGCAGACAGTATCATTCAACTAGAAAAGCTCACGCAACGAAAAAGGCATTTAAGAGATTGTTCACGAAGATATATATAATAAACAGGTGGAAAACTAAATATATGGACTGAAATGGGAGACACTGAAGAACAGACCCTTCAAATCCTTTTACCCATTAACGCCAAAAATCCAACTTTTACAGATGACTCAAATTCATTCTAATACACTTTGAGTAGTTAGTCAATATTCATTCTTTCCTAGTTCCATTTGCCATTATTCTTGACAGCAATCTTATTTGTTCAGTCAATTGCTAAAATATCCAAACACTACAGAATTATTGATTTCCAGCTAAGGCAAAACAAGCGTGGGCATATGGAGCAGCTCTGACATTACCTTGGGGCTCGTCCAAAGTAAGGTCGACAACTTTATCCTCAACCTCGTCTGGTAAAATCTCACTGGTTGACTTACTAGTTCCGTTGTCCTTCGCCTCCTCCGGACGGATTTCAACGGAAATCCCTTCGTTGGCCATCTCGATCACGACTGCGCAAAACAGCAATAACACGTTACAAGTCTCATTCCTAAACGCCCAAACAATAAAACAATTTATAAGTCATAGGGCTTCCAATGAATTTTGGATTCAATTACCTGAAAACCTGAAACGAACAAATTTGCTTGGTGAGGGGGGAAAGCGCAGAGCTGTAACCTAGCTCAAAATCGTCGAAACTGTGCCGATATCAAACTACGGGCGGCTAATGGGAGTTGTAAGCCAGCCAACAAACCTTATATACCACCGCGAACGCAATCAAAATGTTTCAATTCATGTCTTTTTCTATTTTTCCATTTCCTTTTACTTTCCTTTTTGGGGTAAAACTAATGTTTTAAAAATAGAGATGGTCTCTTGTAGGACCGTCTTACGGATCCTATTCCATAAGACGGATCCTGAACCCACCCGTCCGCATCCGCCCGTTGGTTGGATCCGATCCAGCACAATTAATTAAAAAAAAAAAATTCATTTCATTTCTCAATTCAGTAGGATCCTAAATCTAAGGAATACGCCCCAAAACACTGTGACTGACCCCACCGCGCAACGCCGGCCCACACATTCACCCCAGCCCTAGTCGACGCGCCCTGCACTCAAGCCCTAGTCGACGCGTCCACAGCTCAAACCAGTCTCATCCTCCCCACTGCTCCAACTCGAAATCTTCAGTAAAATTTTTGTAATTTAACAGTAATTTCTTTAACAAAGAAGTAAAACCTGTTCAAAAATTGCATATTCTTTTGAAGTTCGACCTTCTTTGAGTTTCAAAAATCAAAAGTTTGGTTTTCTATGGAATTTTCACCTTCTTGAAGCTCCAATCCAGTTCGATTTTATATACATACAAAAGTTCTACCAAAAAGCGTTACTTATTACTACATTGAACAACAAATATTGATTACAAAGACAACTTCTGCAATGGAGAATGAAGATGCAAATGATTTACTCATTCAGGAAGGTAATGCACTAAGTTTTGTTGCATGATCCATACCTTTTGTTGTAAAGGTGGTACTAATCAGTCAAATAATGATACTATTGAATTTCAATATGATACTTTTGCAATGAAAAGAGATACTAGAACATTTTGGAATTTAACAGCTTATATTAACATATTCAAAAAAATTCATCTCTTATTTTTTTATTTATTTCCTACTTATAGGTGAAAAATTGGATTCGGTAGTTGTTGTTTCTAGTGATGAAGAACAGATAGAAGTCATTGGAGATGAAGATATAAATGATGTGGACACTATTGAACATAGTACATAACCAGTGGAGACAGGTATCTATATATATATAATAGCAAAATGGTTTCTATAAATGTTTTCCCGCCCAAACGCTATTGCTAAAAATTTTCGGGTATATTTTTGGCTGATTAATTTCTGAATTACGATTTTGGGTACCAAAAAATAGAAAGTTTTACATTGTTAAAAACTTTTGATTTGTTTTAACTGGCAGAATATGATAGATAATGTCAAAAAAATCGTATAATTGACTTTTTTTTTCCTTTTTTTTATTGACCAAAATTTAAATGGAATGTAGGACATTTTGTTTCCATATATTTATCCAGAATTACTGTATTGAATTTGGCATAATATCAAACTGATCGATAATGTAAAAAAAAAAAAACTGCTCTAATTGACTTTTTTCCCCTTTTTTGATTGACCTAAATATAAATGGAATGTATGACCTTTTGTTTCCATATATTTTTTCAGGATTTCTCTCAAGCATATATCTGCTTCGTTTTTTTTTAAGAAAAAGTTGGCACCGATTTATATCTTGATTATATTCCTCAATTTAAAATTTATACTGATTTTCTTACAGATTTTTTTTTATTTTGGATACTAAAAATTAGACGAAAAATCTTGCAAAAATATATACTTTCAGAAATTCAAACGAAAATATTTATGGATATTGAAAATCGGACCTAATATACTTCAAAATTCTGCAGAAATAAAATCTCTTAGAAAAGGTAGTTTTTCCCCTATAAATATTATAAGCCTATTCTGAACTATTTTCACATTCATTCTACATATTTGATTGCAGAATTAAAAGCATACAGCAAAATAAATTATTCTCTGAATACATTCATCATCATTAACTAAAAACTGCAATGGCCCCAATTTTCAGCCTCATTCGCGAACTGAACAACAACAAAACTCTTTGGGCGATTAAGCTAAGGCTTGTGCGGTTTTACGAAAAACCAGCTTTCAACGACAATAAACAGATATCCAGCCTTGAATGTGTTTTTCATGATGCTGCGGTAGTTATTTAACCTTTTTATATTTTTTTTGAACATTGTTTACATTCAGTTTTACTTGAATTGATTATATTAGTTAATAATTTCAATGTTCAAAATTGCAGGGGGATCGTATTCGGGGTACATTTCGGAAATATCAAATTCAGAATTTTAAACGAAGTCTTAAAAAAGGGCATGTTTATGCCATAAAGGATTTTGTGGTCGAGAAAGAAATATATAAATATAAAACATCAGCCACTAAAGTTAAAATTTTTTTCTATGGAAAGACTCATGTGTTTGAAATGTTTGATGAGACTTTTCCGAGGTTCATGTATAATTTTATAAAGTTTACGGATCTGTATGACAAGGATAAAGTTGATGACACCATCTTGATTGGTATTTTCCAAATTTTTATATTTATAGTAATATTTTTTAAATTTCTTTTTTATGTACTAATGATTTATTTGTCTTTTTTAGATATTATTGGTAAAGTTGTTTCAATGCATTCTGCAAAAAATAAGGACATAAACGGTCGTTTTACCACATTTCTTGATTTAACGTTGGAAGATCTTGAGTAAGATAATTTTTATTATAATATTATAACCTATTCAATTTATTAATTTATGTTTTTATGTATATTTGTAATTTAATTGTATTTGCAGAAACAATCGGCTCACATGCACGCTTTGGCAGAACTATGCTGAACAGATTTTGCCTCACTTGGAGAAGCAACTTTTTGAACCAGTCGTTATTATTCTACAAATGGGTCGTGCAAAGTTCTTCAAAGGTTGTGAGAATTACTTTTTATTTTCTGTATTTATTTTTGTTATTAATGTTTTCTGTATTTATTTTTGTTATTATTTATTACTGTTTATTATTTTATTTTAATATTGTAATGTACTAATTTTCATTTTTATTTTCCGTATTTATTTTTTTATTATTTATTACTATTTTTATTGCCTCACTTGGCATAATTACTTTTTATTTTCTGTTTTTATTTTTGTTATTATTTATTACTGTTTATTATTTTATTTTTTATTGTATTGTATTAATTTTAATTTTTTATTTTAATATTGGTAAGATCAAGTGAAGGTATCAAACAACTTTCATGTCACAAAACTACTTGTGAATGAAAAAGTGCAAGAGATTGAAGACTTCAAGAAAAGGTAATATTTATTTCAATATTTTCTGTTTTCAGAATTATTAATTTATATTATATTAATTCCCATTTATTTTTCAAAATTAGGATAATGAGCAGCAAATCCTACATACTCAATCAGCCACGTGAGTTTTGCCCTCAAACATGCATCGCCCGAGAAGAGCTTGAAGCTCCGGACGCATCTGTGAAAACGGTCGATTATTTGTATGACAGTCGGAAGGTATATATTTTATTTAATCTCTTTGATCTCTTCATTTAATAAAATAGTCAATATTTATTAATTTGTTAATTCTATTCTAATTTATTTATACAATATATATAGAGTGGCAGCTTTTGGATTTGTGCTAGAGTGGTTTCCATTTCGGATGAATGGTGGTACCTTGCTTGCACTAATTGTACGAAAAAAATGCATCCGGCAGCCAATAATTTCTTTTGTGGAAAGTGTGATTCATTGTTTGAAAGTGGAATTTTGAGGTAACATTTTAATATTACTTAGGTTACATTTATTTTATATTTATTAAATTTATATTAAAATTTGATTTTATTATTTTTTGTTTTTCCAATTCTCCTTACTATTTTTTTCTACAATAGGTACATGGCACATGTTCAAGTGGTTGATGAAACCGCTAGCGCCACCTTGCTTTGTTGGGATAGAGATTTAGAAAAATTAATCGGGAAGTCATGTTCAGATTTGAGGAAGGAGCATCTTGAGGTATAATTTAATTTTTTTTTCATCATTTATTTACTTTATACAAATTTTTTAATATTTCTATTAAATATTAATTACATATTTTTTTATCAAAAATTGTAGCGTGGAGGCGAAGAATTACCCCTGGAGATATCCTGTTTCATTAATAAGAAACTGCTTTTCAAAGTTCATATAAAATCTGAGAAGCAACATAACTACTCCGGAATTTTTTCCGTTTCTAAGATGTCAGCAGATCCCGATTTAATTTGGAAGTATGGTGTAATTAATCTTGAGAGTCAGGTAATTTATTTTTGTATTTTTCTATTTTTTTTATGGACAAATAATTTGAAAATTTTAAATGTATTTGGATGTACAGGAATCTGATTTTTTGTCGAGGCTACAGTCGGATGATGTTGGTGATGCTAAGGTTTTATTTTTTATTTAAATAATATTAACATTATAAAATTATAAAAAATAAACCATGATTTAATTATTATTCTATTTTTGTAGGAGAAATCTTCCTCGGAATCTAAAGAGATCCTCTACATCTGAATCTCCTCTTTGCAAATGTAGATTGAATGAGGATTTCTCTTCATCAACAACGTCAATGAAGTTAAAAAGTGTTATCAAGATTGAAGATGAGATGAAAGATGTTAAGTGATTTAGATAGTGGTTGGATATTTTTTTTATCTGATTATGATAGTATTTGCTAAATAGTTTATTGCTAGATTTCTATATAGGATGCTGTTTTCTTTTTATTATTTTGGAA
This sequence comes from Rehmannia glutinosa, assembly GCA_016081115.2. Lineage (NCBI taxonomy): Eukaryota > Viridiplantae > Streptophyta > Magnoliopsida > Lamiales > Orobanchaceae > Rehmannia > Rehmannia glutinosa. The sequence continues at coordinate 153,700,154 of CM071926.1, read as the reverse complement.
CGATTATTTTTGTTTGGTTTATTGGGTTAGTTACCCAATTATGAATATTATTTTTGCATTTACATTTATGGATTTGGATTTTTATTTTTGTTAATTAGTCAAAAACAATTTTACACTGCTTTTGATTTTTTATATTAGTAAAACTTATAATAAATTGACAATATTTATAATCTGATTTTTTTTTAAATTTTTAGTTTGTTTGTAAGAACTGAAATTGGTCCATAAAATATTTTGATTTTATATTTTTTAAAAATTTGTTTCTTAAATAATTTGTAATTATAAATAAACGGAGTAAAATTTAATTAATGTATTTTACAAACATTGTGCAATTTTTTCTTTAAAGTATTTGAACTATTTGAACACTTTATTTCACAATTTTAACCAAATATATAAATGTTCATTCAATTCGAATATATATAAGACAATTACGTAAACAAAACGGGCCAAAGAACAATTAAAACTAATAAGAAATTTAACCAACAGATTCCTCTACAATAGTAATGAAATCGAATACATAAACGGAGTAAAATTTAATTAGTAACAAAAGGATTCCACTACAATCGTGTTGTAGGGTCAAAAAAGTGGTATTTATTTTTAGTCACTTTACAATAAATAAACAAATATATGTACTAAGTTGTCAATAAAATTTGAACACTTTATAAAGAATTCACAATTTTAACCAACAGATTCAATACACTTTTTTATTAGTAGTAAGAGTTTTTTTAGCGGTCAAGTGGTTATTTTTTGAATTTTGTAGTTTTTTTTTTTCTTATAATGATTACTCTTCCGAAAAGTATTAATGAAAACATACTCCGAAATGTATTAGTAGTTCCCTTAAATAAATATTTTTCTCTCAAAATGTATTAATAGTCCTTTTGAAAAGTATTATATATATAAGACTTAAAATTAGTAGCCGAAGAAACAAAACTGAAAATTAGTTTTCCGAAAAAGAAGTAATTAAAAATTAAGATTTTCTAGAGAATATTTTAGATAAACATGTGAATAATATCATCCAAATGTACATACAATCCAACAACAACTTCAAACACTTACAAATGACTGTGAACATATTAGGTTAAACAAATTTTTAACAATTTTAATACATTCCAAGAAAGAGATAGGAACAATTAAGTTTCTTTAAATAATAATTTTTTGTACATAACACAAACAGATTTAAGATGACAACATAATGAATGCGAGTAACATATTAGGTTCTATTTTTAACAATTTTACATTCAAGAAACAAATTAGAAATCTTATAATAAGTTACTATTTATTTTAAAAAAATCCTAATTATCAAAATATATCTAAAAATTATGTAGAATATAAGATAAATGTATTTTATCGATTAAAGATTTATTATTTAGGGAAATTATTTTCTTATATTTTATTTTATATAAGTTTCCTTTTTTACTTTAAATAAACAACTTAAAATAGGATTATATCTCCAATAATTCACATGCCTAATATACTTCGTAAGTCAAACTTTATTCTATAAATTTTTCATTATACAGATTTTATACAAATCGGTTTTAAAATAGGATTATATCTCAAATCATTCACATGCCTATTTTACAAAAACCACAAATAGTTCAAATGTATAAATAGTCATAAGACCTTAACACAACATTACATTATCATCCATCTTACAAAAAGTCAGAAAAAGTTGAAGCCAACATTCATATTAAGTTCAGAGAGGTCGATCATCACAATGAGGAAGCTTTCGGGTCACAATATAATTAGCAACAAAAGAAATATTTCTACCGTATATGACCAAGGTGATATATGTTTTATGTTTTTTAAAGTCATTTAGTAAATATCTTTTTTTTGCATATTAGTTTTCTATATTTCATTTCTAATTGTATATATATATATAGATAAATATGATTCAGTGCATTTATTTTAACTGTATTATAGGATGTTATAATGCAACAATAGTTAAAACAATTTTATCTTCACAATAGTTTACCAAAGAACTTCACTGCCTTAAATTTTTTTTTTTAAATTTTCACATCCAATTTTGCCGAAAACAATTATGTTTTTAAATTGTTCCTGAGTGAATTTTAAGTTAATAAAAGTGGCAAAGATTTTTTTTAACAAGAATGGTATGGATCAACTCAAACAAAATAGTACCAATGTCTAAAAACTTATCTTTTATACGGAAGTTTTGTAGTCTCATTGTTCAAAGCCATTCCGTTGTTTGTTATCTCCTCAGTGGTAATGATATATTTCTGAAAAACAACATAAAAATCATTTGTCAGAAAAATAATCCCCATTTTGTATTTACAAAGATTTAGAGTAATAATAAATAATATATACTATTTTTTAATATATTAATACCGATATTTATTTTTGAAATAGGTTAATAGCGATATTTAAGCAACTAATAACTAGGCAAAATTAAGAAAAAAATCATAAAAAATTAAGAAAGAAAATCATAACCGGAACTTATCTTTTTCGGACATATATGTTTCTCCCTTCATATCTTTTTGGTTTGTCTTCATAGTAGAAATTGGATTTTATGACCTGAAACAAAGAAAAAAAATGTTAGTAAAATATAAGACAGAAAAATCACAAAATAACTTATTAAAACCACAAAAATACTTATAAATCTTTGAAGTCTAAGCCATTTCAGATATACCATTTGTCATTTAAATAGGATATTTCTTTCTTCAAAACCCGATTTAAAATAAAATACGAAAATGCAGAAAATATATTTGCGTAAAAAAAAAATTTGCAGAAATATTTTGTATGTTCTTCTATTATTTAGAAAACCCTATATCTGATTAAAAAAAATCCATATCTTTTTTACCAAAGCTGTATAGCTTTTTTTAATATTGAAGTATTTTAAATATAAATATATTAAAATAATAACAAAATAAAAGGTTATTATTTTTTACTTATGAAAATAAAAAAGGTATATAAGATTTTCAATTTTGTATTTTTAAATACAACTTCAGATCTGATAAATTTTTCAGATCTACACAAAAAAATTAAGATCTGATAATCTTCAGATCGGTAAATATTTATACAAAAAAAAAGAAAAATTATAAAATTTTCTGACGAAATATAACATACCAAAAATACAAAAACAAAAATTAGATCTACAGTTTAATCGTATGTTTTCTGTTAATATTTATAACAAAAATATAAAAAAATTATAAAGTTTTCACACGAAATATAACATAACAAAAATACAAAAAAACATTCAGATCTGCAGTTTAACTTACTTATTTTTAGTAAGTATTTAAACAAAAAACACACAAAATAACTTGAAAATACCAAAATTTTCAAAAAATCCGAAAATACTTCGTAGTAGTATCTTCCACCGATTTTTTTGTTTGACATCCTTTACTCATTTTGAAAAAATATTTCAAAATGATTTTAAAGGATTTCAAAAAAATTTGATTTATCTGCCGATTTTTCAAAAAAATACTCGAAAATGGTATTTTTCTCTTATTTATTTGTTCGAAACCCTTTTGGCATTTTGAAATCTAACTTCAAAATGTTATGAAGATTTCGAAATATTTTTTTTAAGTTCTGCCGATTTTCAAAAAAAGCATTTGAATATATCTAAAAAATGAAAATAAGGATGTGCACCTCAAAATAACATACAAGATCGGCAGAAATGTAAAGAAGAAAAGCCAAACTCGATTTCACAAAGCACAAAAATGGCAGAATTTTTTTCGAAAAAACGAAATGAAAAATGGCAGAGTTCAGAAATGAGAGAGTTAGAGAGAGATGGTGAGAATTAGGGTTAGGTGAAGAGTGGAGTGAGGGAGTGAATCGGTGGGTTAGGTGGGAGTGGGTAGTGAATCGGTGGGTTAGGTGGGAGTGGGTAGTGAATCGGTGGGCTGGTGGGTGTGGGTGGGTTTGGGTGGTATTGGGTAGCTTACACTATAAGCTTAGAACATTCCAGATGTAAAATCAAAGGATAGATTTTGAACACGTGTCGTAATATTGGCCGTTGGATTGAAATGGAATACAACAATTGTACAAATCTGATTTAATCTCTTATTGGGCTCGAATTATGTGTGGGCTTTTTAGTTAAATTGGATTGAATTTGAAATGGGTGTTTTTGTTATTTACATTAATGTGTAATTTGAATTGGGCCCAAATAGAAATATTGATATTATTAATATTATTATTATTTATATCATTATAATTCGGATTATTATTATTATTATTATTATTATTATTATTTTATTTAATACAAAATATCAAATAATAAAATTCGAATATATATACGTATTATATATATTATTATTATTATTTATTAAGTATTATGTTTTCATATTAAATAACTTTTCTTATTATATTATTATTTATTATTTTGATTTTGTTTAAATTAAACGATTTTATAATTATTATTATTTATATTATAAATATTATTTGTATTTTACTCATTATTTTGAAATATTATTACTATAATTATTATTATTTTATTATTATATTTATTATTGGATAAATAAATTCAAAATTTTTTATTTAATTTTTATGTATATAGTTTTTATTACTGTTTAATTTGCTATATAATCATTTTATTACATTTTAATTTAATATTTATTTTTCAGGAAATATAACAATATCTAAAAGGATGTCTTTTGAAAAGGGCTCATCAAGTACAATGGTTTATCCATTATCCAACGATCCACTAAGTGATATCACAAAGCGGTATGTTCAAAATTATTTTAATTTTGTTTTTTATAAACAATTAAGAAATATACTCTTATATTGTTATAAAATAATTCATTAATTTTTGGAAAATGATTACAGTTTCGGGCACAAGATTACTTTCTGGCAGAAATATTATTAATCGTGACGTATTTAATTATGGTACTTCCGAGACACCCTCTTTGATGAGTTCGAGAGAAGTCGTAATAATTGATCTTCGAAAATCAACCAAATGAAGCCCGGGTGACTTCTAATGTGCCGACAACCAATGAAAATTCTGGTTTTAACATAACTGAGATTGATCTCAGTGAAGTATTAAATCCTTCAAATGCTGGTTAGTGATTTTTTTTATGTTCATTTCATATATGCGTATATTAATATTATTTTATATAGTTCTATTAATTGAAGCAATTTAAAATTTTCCAGAGTATTGGGACATAGGAGATGTGAGTTATAAATGCGAATTTTGTGGAGCATTATTTTGGTTAGAAGAAAGACTATCCTCCTATCCAAAATCAAAGCCTCGCTACTCTTTGTATTGTGGCCACGGAAATATTCAAATTCCGCCAATCAAACCACCACCAAGAGTTCTTGAAGATCTATTGTTTGGAAATGAAAATAAAAGCAAACACTTTCAAGAGAATATACGATCTTATAACAATATGTTTTGTTTTACATCTATGGGAGGAAAAATTGACACAGATGTAAATAAAGGTCGAGGTCCTCCAGTTTTTCGAATGTACGGCCAAACTTACCACCTGATTGGAAGTTTGTTGCCTCCGGATGGATCGACCCCCAAATTTGCTCAACTATACATATATGATACGGAGAATGAAATAAGTCATGGGTTGAATTCCGTCAGGTTTGTATTTTTTATTATTATTTGTGTTTCTTTATTATTATATATTGTTCAAATTGTTAAACGCAATTTTATTTAATTTTTATAAAAAATGTTTAATTTTGTAGGCAAGGTAGTGATACCAATAATTTGCACGAAGTTATAGTGTCTGAATTGAAGAGAATGTTGGATGAGAACAATGTGTTGGTAAAATCTTTTCGAATGGCAAAAGAAAAGATTCGAGAACATGGATATTCGGACGTAAAATTACGTTTAATTGGTAAGAGGAGTACGGATGCTAGGAGATATAATATGCCAACGAACAGTGAAGTCGCCGCTTTGATTGTTGGTGATTTTGATCGTGCTTTAGGCGATCGGGATATTGTCATTGAAACAAGATCTGGACTTTTGCAGCGGATAAATGAATTGAATGCCTCTTATTTGGCCTTACAATATCCATTATTATTACCGTATGGTGAGGATGGTTTTAGAGAAGATATACCATTTTCAATAAATAAGACTAATAGTAGGTCTAGAAGAACAATTAGTGTGCGTGAATACTTTGCGTATAGATTACACGACAGAGACCATGAATCGGCTACTATTTTGTCTTCTCGGAGATTGTTTCAACAGTTTGTTGTCGATGCATACACAATGGTCGAGTCCGCTCGATTGAAATATATCCGTTTGAATCAGAAAAAGCCGCGTTGTGATATATATAAAGGATTGACTGATGTTGTTTTGCGTGGTGACATTGATCCGAGTACTCAGGGTAAACGCATCATATTACCTTCAAGTTTCACCGGAGGTGCTCGATATATGATACAGAATTATCAAGATGCAATGGCTATATGTCGTTGGGCGGGTTACCCGGATTTGTTTATAACATTTACTTGCAACCCCAAATGGCCAGAGATCATTCGTTTTCTCCAGAAAAAGAATCTAAATCCTGAAGATCGTCCGGATATTGTCTGCAGAGTCTTTAAAATGAAGTTAGATTCTTTGATTAAAGACCTTCGGCAAAATAAATTATTTGGGAAAGTAAATGCAGGTTAGTATTTGTTTTTAAATATTTTTAATATATTTTGTATAATATAGTTAATATTCATTTACTTAGTTTATTGTCTCAAATTCTTATTATTATTTTTTATTATCATATTGCAGTTATCTATACGATAGAATTTCAAAAGCATGGCTTGCCTCATGCACATATATTGTTGTTTCGGCGAAGGAAGACAAATATCCAATATGAGATGACATCGATCGAATCATATCACCGAATTACTCGATGAGATAATCGATCCATGCTATTATCTTTGTAGTAAAGGATCATATGATTCATGGTCCATGTGGTGATGTCAGGAAAAACTCTCCTGTATGGCCGATGGTCGTTGCACTATACATTTTCCCAAAAAAATTGTTGATGCGACTACTATTGATGAAGAAGGTTATCCGCGTTATAGACGTAGGAATGATGGAAGAGTAGTTGAAAAAAATGGTGTCCCGCTGGACAACAGATATGTGGTGACTCATAATCGTCAGTTGTTACTCAAATATGGAGCTCACATAAATGTTGAATGGTGTAACCAGGCAAGATGTATTAAGTACCTATTCAAGTACGTAAACAAAGGAAATGATCACGTGACAGCGTCTTTTTATACAAGCACCAATGATGAGGACTCAGGGAAAATCGTTGATGAAGTCAGCATGTTTTATGATTGTAGATATATATCGTCATGTGAAGCTGCGTGGCGGTTATTGGGGTTTGAGATTCAATACAAATATCCTTCAGTCGAACGGCTCAACTTCCATCTTCCGAATGAGCAGAGTGTTATTTTCGACGATAATGAACGAATAGACGATGTGCTTAGTAAAGATTCAGTTAAGGAGAGCATGTTTTTAGCATGGATGGAAGCAAACAAAATATATCCCGAAGCCCGTGAGCTAACCTATGCTGAAGCCCCAACCAAATTCACATGGAAGAAAGAACTCAGGAAGTGGATGCCAAGAAAAATGGGGAAATCAATAGGTCGAGTGTTTTTCGTCCCTCCCGGTGCTGGTGATATGTACTATTTGCGGTGTCTTCTTAATATTGTTCGTGGGGCTACGTGTCATGATGACTACAAAAAGGTCAATGGTACTCAACATGCTTCTTACCGTGACGCTTGCTATGCTCTTGGTCTGTTAGAAGATGATAGAGAATATGTTGATGCAATCACTGAAGCGAGCCATTGGGCCTCGGCAGAGAGTCTCAGATGTCTTTTTGCGTTGTTGCTATCATCAGAATCTTTGAGCAGACCTGAAGTAGTATGGGACAAGTGTTGGAAATATCTTTCGGATGATATTCTACATAGACGGCGACGTCTTCTCCAACATCAAGGTATTATTTCAATATGTTAAATATAATATTTTTGATTCTAATAACATTATTTTATATATCTAATTATTTTTTGAATGTCGTATTATTTCTTTTGCAGAATTGGTATTGAGTGAGAACGAGATAAAAAATCTTGCATTGTTGGAGATTGAAAGAATTTTGAGAAATCGTGGCACGAGTCTCCATGAGTTTGATACGATGCCATTTCCGATCGACAATACCGGGAATAGCCGAAGCAGTTGATATATGATGAGTGCGTTATGATCGTAAGGCTCTTTTAGTAGAGCACAAGAACCTCATTTTTCTCAATGAGGAACAAAAAATGGTTCTCTAAAATAATAAACGGTGGAATCAAATAAAGGTGGTATGTTCTTTGTATACGGATATGGGGAACAGACAAAACATTTTTGTGGAGGGCTTTATCTGCGGCTTTGAGATCGAAATGAGAAATTGTGTTGAACGTGGCATCGAGTGGAATAGCGTCCCTATTCTTTCGCTGGTGGAAGGATCGCCCATTCCCGTTTTGTTATTCCTTTAAACCCAAATCAAGAGTCAACTTGCAATATCAAACAGGGGACTCGCTCCGAGTGATTATTCGTTGTAAACTTATAATGCGGGATGAAGCCCCAATGATGCACAAGCATTGTTTTGAAGCCGTGAATGAAACTTTGAAATGTCTTTTAAAATTAATCAACCCACGGAATGAATCAAAACCATTTAGGGGGAAAAGCGTTGTGTTCGGTGGTGACTTGACGATGATATTGCTGTTATATACGAAGGAAAGTCGACAGGATGTAGTCAATGCCACGATAAATGCATTGTATTTGTGGAAAGATTGTACAATACTGAGATTGACTAAAAATATGCGTCTTCAAAGCCTCCGTCAGGAAGATGATTATGCAGATTTGGCCCAATTCTCGAGTGGATAGCAAGCATCGGAGATGGAACAATCGGAGGATCTAATGATGGTTGTGCCACTATCGATATACTGAAGATATTCTTTTAGAATCATCTGGTGATCCGATTGCAACAATTATAGAGAATACGTATCCAATGTTTAAAGACGCCATTGATGATCCTACTTATTTGAAAGATAGGGCGATACTCGCACCGACTCTTGATGTTGTTGAGTCAATCAATCAATATATGATGTCTTTAAATTCTTCTTGAGGGGAGACTTATTTGAGCTCGGATAGCACGAGTAAATCGACGCTAATATTGATTTCTTGATGATCGCATACGCTTAATTTTTGAATGGTATAAAATGTTCCGATGTTCCCAATCATGAGCCGCATTTGAAGGTTGGGACTCGATTATGCTCCCGAGGAACATGGACCACTCAATGGATTGTGTAACGGGACTAGATTGGTGATTACGAGGATCTCTAGACATGTCCTTGAAGCTAAAATTCTCACTCGAACGCATGAAGGTCATAAGGTGTTGATACCGCGAATGACACTAACACCATCGGACCTCGAGAATTCCATTCAAGTTTCAACGAGAGACGGTTTTTCTCGATCGTGTCTTATGCAATGACCATAAACAAGAGTCAAGGCCAATCTCTCTTAAATGTTTGGTCGTACTTGAAGAATCCGGTAGATTGAATACGGCCAATTATACGTTGCCGTTTCTTGAGTCACCAATCGTAGGGGAATTTGAAAATATTAGTCGTGGCGAAGATGAATCAAAAACAAAAGATGCAAAACGTGGTGTACAAAGAAGTTTTTCAAAATTTGTAGATATTAAATTGTTCGAGTAGATGTTTGTACATTTTCTATTTTTTTTAATGTGTAATAAATTTTATAAACATCCAATCTACACGGTCGAACACACAAACCAAATATCGTAAAACACAATAAACTTCATATTGTCCAATATTACACTTGCCGTGCATCGCACGGGTAAAACACTAGTTAGATATTAATGCAAATGTATTACATTTTAATAAAAATGTATCATTTCTATTTTAACATGAACTGTGTTTAATTGAAATGTTCACAGAATACATGAACGACATTGTTGATATATCTGGTTCTCTAGTTGGGATTAAAAGGAAGACAGTAGATGATATGCATAAATTGTATTGTGATCACAGTCGTAAACTATGATTTAGTGTTCGCAAAGCAACAACCAGGACACAATCTGATGGAGTTGTACTGGAGAAATACTTTGTCTGCTCTTGTGAGGGGTTTAAGAGATCGGGAAATCTGAGAATAAACTCCAACAATGAAAAAAAAAGAAAAATTTTGATGTTACACACGCAAGATGTAATGCTACAATGAGAGTGAAACTAAATGAAGAAGGTCTTTATGAGGTTTTGAGTCATATTATAGAACACAATCATCCACTTACTAGGAAAGAGTGGAGCCACCTTCATCGCTATGAAAGAAAAATTACAAGTGAAAAGGGCAAAGTCATAGAAGATATGGTTTCTTAGGAATGAGACCAATGATTTTTATAGGTATATGGCACATGAAGCGGGTGGCGATGAAAGTGTTGGACACACTATCAAAGATCATCTAAATTTTGTAAATCGTTTGAAACTGAAAGAAATAGAAGAGGTGGGGATGCACAGATATTAGTTGAAATGTTGTATGAACGACAATCCGAGGAGGAGGACTTTTTTTTTAGAGTTAAATTAGACGATATGGCCAAATTAAGCAATGTTTTTTGGAGAGACTCAATGATGAGAGAAGATTACGATATATTTGGAGATGTAGTAGTATTTGACACTACATATCGCATTTAATAGATACAATTTGATTTGTGCTCCATTTGTTGGCATCAACAATCATTGGAAAAATGTGATGTTTGGTTGTGCATTCTTATCAAATGAAAAATCTGAATCATTTGAGTGGCTTTTCGAGGTTTTCAAGAAATCCATGGGGGGAAGTGTCCAATCACTATTTTCACTGATCAAGACCAGGCAATTTCTAATGCAATAGAAAAGGTATGATACTTTAACTCAATATACAGATACTTTAAAGCATAAAACTATTACTTCTATTTTGTAATCATTTTGTGTGATCTTTTACATCTGTGTTTCTGGTCTGTGCCTGTTTAAAACATTATGATATTTTACTTCCTAAAACAGATACTTGTAAGCTAAAAAGTGTTACTTTAACTATGACATTACTTTCATGTAGGTTTTCCCTGGCACGAAGAATAGATTATGCGTAAACCTGTTACTTCTATTTTGTAATCATTTTGTGTGATCTTTTACATCTGTGTTTCTGGTTTGTGCCTGTTTAAAAAATTATGATACTTTACTTCCTAAAACAGATACTTGTAAGCGAAAAAGTGTTATTTTAACTATATCATTACTTTCATGTAGGTTTTCCCCGCACAAAGCATAGATTATGCCAATGGCATCTTTACCAAAATGTTGTGAGCGAGTTTGGACGGTTGAAGAGCAACAATTCATTTAAGAATGCATTTAGGAAATGCTTATCGAGGATGTAACGATTTAATTTGAGTTTGAAACTTGTTGGAGTAACATGATTTCTACATACGGGTTGGAGGAACACACATGGTTCAAATGATTGTATGAACTAAAGGACAAATGGTGCACAACTTTAAGTAAGGACTTCTATTCTACCGGAATACTTTCTTCACAAAGGAGTGAAAGTACTAATAATGCAATGGGCTTCAATGCAAAGAAGACGACAAGCTTGACAGATTTTTTTGGTATTTTCAAAGAACTAGTGAAGAATTGGAGAATGAAAGAACAAAATGATGAATTCAAGTCATCAAGATCAATTCCAACAAGTACCATACCATTGACTGGGATGTTAAAGCACGCTTCTGAGGTATACACGTTGACATTGTTCAAAGATTTTGAGGCAGAGTTTATATCTTCAATTTCTACTACTTGTACTTTAGTTCATGAAGATGAGGTGTTCAATGTTTATAACATTTCTTCTCATACTGAAGATGGAGATACAAATCGTGTCATGTTTGATCCTTTGCGGATAATGATAACCTGCACTTGCAAGAAATTTGAAGAATGCGGTATATTGTGTTACCATTCATTGCGTGTACTTCATCTTCATTCTATTATGGAGATACCGGAAATATATATTCTGAAAAGATGGACAAGAATGGCAAAATCTAAGGTGTGGGATAACTTAAGTGATAGAAATGAGAAGCCTGGGAAGCCTAGTGATCGCATTCCATGGCGTCATGAAATGGCGCGAAGATATTACGAGCTTGTTTTGAAATGCCAAGCAAATGAAGGATAATTGAAGAAGGGTATAACATAGATAATTGAAGAATACATAGAATTTTACTGACCAAGATGAATCATCTGCTGTTTCAAGTACATCTAATAAATTGCGAGATCCTATTCGGACTATTACGAAAGGAAGAAGAAAAGGATAAAGGGTAGTTTGGAAAAGAGCAAGAATAAAGCTGCGATGTGATCGATTGTTTCTCAACCCAAGGAGTTTGGTTCCAAGACTCCAAATGCTCGATTATTTTAGATAATTTTTTAAAGATTACAGATTGTAATTTTGGTACTTTTGAAGCAATTATTGATACTTTTGATTCTAACTATGATAATTTCAAGATCAAATGTTATGGTTTCATCTTTTATATTGCATTAAAGAAATGTTACTTTTACATAAATAGTGATACTTTCTCGATTATACATGATACTTTTTAGTTTTTCATGTATTTCCAAATGTGTCACCGGTTGTGCGAATTAGTGATACTTTTGATTCTAACTATGATACTTTCAAGATCAAATATTATGGTTTCATATTTTATATTACATTAAAGAAATGTTACTTTTTACATAAATAGTGATACTTTCTAGATTATACATGATACTTTTTAGTTTTTCATGTATTTCCAAATGTGTCACATGTGCGAATAAGTTTGTTTGCAAGACTCGAAAATTGCAGATTTATGGTACTTTTTAAATAAAAATAGATACTTTTTCCATTACAGATGATACTTTAAGAAAGATCTGGCATATTGAACTACAAATAAAATCCTATTAACTTTTGATTGCCAAAATAAACTGCAGAATCATGTCAAAATGACGAAAGGAAATACAATTGAGAACATTTGCAAAACCCAACCGCAAATCTATGGGACAAAATAGTAATCAAGATGTTTGTGATTAAAATTCTGAGTTCATTTCTTGTTTTTCGGGACATTTCTTGGGGCGCTCCTTAAGGGGTTCCTTGAAGTCATTGATAAATTTAAGAACATCCTTTTACATTTGCACCTTCACTGTTCGATCGACAGATAATTCTTGCACATTACTCACTCTTAGCTTGCGTCTTTCAACGAGCTTCAAAACAAAAAAAAAAAATAATATCAAAACAAATAAAAATAATTGTAAACTATATATTATTTTTAAAAGCGATGTTCATACCTTGCACAAATCCGGAATTGAGTAAACATTACCCACAAAGTTTTCCATGTGGTGCATTAGAAACACACCACAGTCAATATTCCTGTCATTTCTTTGCCACGGAAAAGAAACATTTTCAAATGAATATGACGCAACTTCATGATCTTTGGCGTGATTTTCCTCTTCTAGAAACAGAGCCATTTGGATTTTTGTCAAAGAACAAAATGTATTACAACTCAATTCAAGTAAACTTCATATATAATAATAATGACACTTTACCACCAAAGTCACAAGCCCGTAATATTCATCAACAACAGCTTCATTGTGCACCAGATTGTCGAGGTATTGAATTTTCTTCTCAACAAAATTAATCACCACAACAACAAAGTGATTTTCGTAACAATATGGAACAAATATCTACATATTTACAAAAACAAATATTTCATCATTACAGATTTTAATACCTTAAAGGAAAAAGAGACACTTTTCATACATATAGAGATACTTTTCACAAATAAAGAGATACTTTTCAAATAAAAAACTAAAGTTATTCTTACACGATCCACTTCATTCAGATTGGGTTTGCTCAACAACCTCATGAACACCTTCCAACAACCTCTGAGATCTCTAGCACAATTTTTTCCTTGGAAATGATCAACAAGATATAGCTGTTCGGCAAAAAATAAAAAATAAAAAAAAATCGACCGACATAAAAAAAAAAAAAAAGAAAATAGATACTACTTACGAGAGTCTTTGAGTGTTGAAATAAGATCGTTTGGATCGCCCAATCTTTTTGTTTAAGATGACAGACCATATGTCAATCACATTAACATAAATCAAGCTCGAGTCATTCAAATGAATCAATCCCATCCTTAAAGGGAACAAAAACTCTCCAAAGATTTGCAAACACATTTGAACCGAGAAAAAACAATAAAAATAATCAACATGACATTTCTCATCAAAAAGGGGATATCTAATAAGTCTCAATGTTACTTACTCTATTTTAGGACTATGTGGAAAAAACAGTAAATCAACAATGTCTCTCTCTTCCGGGTCATTCCAACCAAATAACGATTATTCTTCTTCATAAATTCAAGAAACGATACTTTTCTCTAAAAAAAAGATACTTATTATAAAAAGAGCTCTTTTCGTTTATAGGCCAAGAACCACACTGTTTGATAGAACACATGGATATATAATTTATCAAATAAAATGACACTTATTCAAAGAAAACAGATACTTATTTGAAAAAAACTTCGATACTTTTCTCTAAAAAATAGATATTTATTATAATGAAATAGATACTTATTCAAACCAAAGTGTTTTAAATACTTTTTCATCAAAAAGGATACGTTTTCATCAAAAAGGTGATTAAACGGATGTAAATGTTACATTTAACTTACATTTTTAGCGGTTTTTCAATCTCAGCGGCAAAAAACTTGGATTCGAAGTTCATTCTCCTTGAAAATTTTTCCTTCTCAACGTTCTTTACCCATCTTTCCCCTCTCATCAATTTTACCGCTTATTTTTTTACCGTTTTTAATAAAAAATAATTATATTTGGTATTATATTATATAAAATATGGATGTAATTCATAAATATAAAAGGAAAAGTTGTATATATGTATAGTTAAAAGGAAAATATCTATATATTTAGCTCAAATTTCAAATAATGACATAAATATATTATATATTAAGTTTATAAATTTTATTTTTATAAAAAAGTATAAACACAAAAATAAAAAATTGCAAAAACTAGGTTGAACAGGTATTTAACCTATGAAAGACGAGTGTTTTTGGAAGTGTATCTTGTTGTGTTGTATATTGTTTGTTTTGACCTATTTATAGGAGATGATTGATAACTCTTGGGGTTTAACCGCAAAAAACGGTTAGAAATTTTTAGGGCCTTATTATATTTGGAAGAGACCACCTCTTGTTTCAAAAATCAAGGTTTTGTTCTGTTTCAAAATATAACCGGTTGAACCGGCCGAAGAACGGCCGACGCCAAGCACAATCGGTATTTAAAACAGTTGATTCAAACAAAAAGATACTTTTCGAAAATTTTAATTTAACTAATACTTTATATAGTACAATTTTTACACAAACTCAATTTTAGAATCATTTACAACTTGCAATTTCTCGCATGTTTAACCCGACCTTGAATTACTTCATCAATTTGACTATCATCCATTCATTGGATTACGTCATCATCAATATTCGCAATTTTAGTGATTTTCAATAAAGAAAAAGTTTTCAACCAAAATTTCTTCAACAACGGGTGAGTAAATATTTTCAGACGGGGTTAAAAGGTCAAAACTAGCCATCGTCATCATCATTATGCGTGGGCTCATTACATTAAATAATAATATAAGTCCATCAAGCAACAATTTCTTTCATCTTCTCTTTGAAAATTCTTCACAACTTCATCGATATACATCGTGAAGTTTTGAAACTTGAGAAGAACTCATCAAAGGGTGATGAAGAAGTATTTGCCTGTTTTATTTCCCAAAACATCTCAATGAGTATAGAAGACTTTTTCAGAGATCGAAGTTGTCTCTCCATATGGATGGAAGAGGCTTATGACTTCTATGTCTCTTTTCAACAACAAACAAGCTTTGTGCACCTAAGAATGATCGCAAATGTTGTAATACCTTTTCATCAAAAAAGGATACGTTTTCATCAAAAAATGATACTTTTTTCAGATTATTACTTTAGACGGATGTAAATGTTACATTTAACTTACATTTTTAGCGATTTTCTTAATCTCATCATCATCGCCAATTGACTTCTTCAAACTAGAATTTTCCCCACCGGAGCTCTTTTGAGTAGTACAAACTTGATGATTCTTGAAGATTCATCAAAATTCTCTTGTTCATTTCCCACATTTTTCCTTCTCAACATGTTCTTTACTCATCTTTCCCCTCTCATCTTTAGTTTTACCTCCATCTTTGGTCGTAAATCGCATTCTTACCATTTTATTTTCTCTTCAATTCATTTCAACGATAAGTATTCGTTTTCCTAGAAATAGGAAAAACATCCTCCACCAACTCCCCTGGCCAAACTCTCCAACACTCCTCTCTTCTTTCACGCTTTCTAATGCGTTGCGTCGAAAATCGAGGATTTCTTGAATGAGAGGAGATCAAATGGTTCAAATGTGTTGAAGTTCCAAAGAACTCCTTGCCATTTAAGACGATGCAAATATATGATCCGAAAACCCATCCTTGAATTTCGATCAGTAAGCTCTAATATTGAAATTCATTGAAATACTTGAAAATCATGAATTTTCCACTTATCATCCATCCACTTATATGGGTGGTTGATTTCTTAGCATCCACATCCAAGAACGACTTAAATCACGAGACATCAACAACAATGAGCCAATTTTGATGGTCTCCCCTATTTGCAATCTTTTGGGGTCAACAAAGTAGATAAACTATACAAAACAAACATTCGTTTAAAGTCATCACCTCCTTGTTTAAATTCACCCATCAACTTGGACTTCAAAGTGCCAACACTAAGTCCCATCAATACCAACTTTTTTCTTAAATTCAACAATTGGATCTAAACTATCATTCCGTTTGAAAACTAAAACTTCAAAATGAAATATCTTGAAAGGCATAAGCATAAAATCGAAGTTTTAGCATGAAAACATCACAAATGTCGTCTAATGAGTAATGACAAACCTCGACCCTCTCACCAATACTAAGCAACCGACTCTTTCCATTAAACCATAAATTTGAACCTAAAAATAAATGCATGGAATCATTTGAAGACACAAAGGTAAATGATGAACATAAAAGGTTGATAACCCACCAAACCCAATATTCTTCACATCCTCTATTTCTTTAGGATTAGCTTTGAGATAAATTAATTGACTATCACCAAAGACTTCACAACATCAAATAAACCCTTAGGTCTACATTGGGTAAGAAAGTCGCGAAAATAGTTTCTCCTTCTTTCATCAAAAAAATAAATAATATATAATTAATACAATCACATATATTGTTTTGTGAAACTTTCATGTATGAAATATGATACTATTTAGATAACAAAATGGTACTTTTGAATAAATATCCGATACTTTTAAATAAATTTTAGATACTACTCAAAATGATACTTTGACATTTTAAGCATTTAAAACACTCAACGATTTATTTAAATGATTCAAAAATATCTCGATACTTTTAAATAAGTTTTAGATACTACTCAAAATGATACTTCTAGCATATAAAACACTATAATGATTTATTTAAATGATTAAAATACACGTACTTTACATAAGAGATATATATATATATATAGCATAGATTTGCGATACTTTTGATAAAATTAATGATACTTTGAAATAAAAAACTAGTACTTTTTCATCACTGACACTTTTTGAAGCCTGTTCGTATCGTCGTCGGATAGCATTTTTTTCTTTCTTTCGAGGATTTTTGCTAGCAACTTTTTGTCACCAAATGTTTTGCTCATTTTTTTTTCTAGAGGGGAGTGCGGTGATTTTTTTTGTCAATTTAAAGATCCTTACTCAATCGTCTCTTAGATACATCACCAACACCCTTATCCGAATTATTTCTTCCTCATCAACTTTTTTTCTGCGTCGAAGTTTCATTTTTCGAATACGTTCCAACAATAAGGGCTTCCTTCATTAATATATCAAGTGTGCTCACAGGGTTTTTGTGTTTGAATGATAACCAAAAAGGGGTCCCTTCAATACTATATCATCACGGGTTTTACAACAAGAATAAGGGTCCTTTCATTCTTCGAATTAGTTGTGTTGGCTTTCTTTAACAAGAGCTTCATTAGCCAACATTCCACCTAGAAAATACAATTAAAATCAAGAATATGACTTGAAATCAATCACATTTTAAGGAAAGTCGACGTCTCAAAGACCAACTTTTATACCTCGCACAAAGGATTATCAATAATGGAGATTCCTTTATTTCATCCTTTATATCATCATCTTGGGGTCCACCCTACCCCTTCCCCTACCCCTCCCCCTACATCTCCTTGTTATCAATATCTTCCAATTTGTGTCGAAAATACCATCTTCAAGTGTAATGTAAACCTACAAATAAATGTAAAAACTCGTAAAATCATTTAAAACCATGAAATTTGACGAAAAAACACAAGAAAACCATTTGGATTTGGCTTTAAAAAATGTAGTAAATCTAGAAATGATACATTACATCCAATTTATGATACTAGTAAGCATTAAATATGATACTTCCAAGATGCATATACTTATGATTGGCCATAAAAAGACACGCTCTTCCAAGTCTTTCCAACACAAGTGAACACCAATCAAGCAATGGAACATCGCAATATATTAAATCTACAAATGGTACATTAAATCCAATTTATGATACTAGTAAGCATTAAATATGATTCTTCCAAGATGCATATACTTATATATTAAGGCTATAAAAGACACATGAGCAATGTATAAAAAACACACCGAGCCATGAATTGGAATAAACAAAGACATAAGCAAATTTTCTTAGTGGTAAAAAACACACCGAGATATGAATTCAAAATAGACATGTATGAAATACTTTTAAATAAATTTACGATATTTAGATACTTCTAAAGAACATAGCCAAATTTCTCTAAAATAACCTACATTTCCAATATAGAAAAAAAAATGAAGGAATCGTCAAAACCGCATATAAAAATGATTTAACTACACAAACTACCATTAGAGCACATACTTTTCACAAAATTAATGATACTTTGAAATAAAATCTCCTCTACAATTTATGATTTTGAAACAAATATAGAAAACTTCATAAACAAATACAAATGAAATAGCTTGCAAACTTGGAAGCTTCAAAGCAACGACCAAACACTATATATACCGTTGAGGACAAACACAAACGCAATGCCATTCGCTGACTTTTAAAAAAAAACAAACAAATCAAAAAATCGAACAAAATCGAAACCCTAAAGAATCGAACAAAACAAAAAAACGGATTTTGCAAGAGAAAAATAAAAATATACTTGATACTAGTAAGTTGTTATCTCGGAGCAACAATGCAAGGTTAGAACTCTAGTACATTAAAAAACCGAGAAAAAGAACTTCCAAGATGAAAGCAAGAAATTTGAAAGCGGAAGAAAAAAAAGAAGAAACAAATTTTCTTAGCGGAATAAGAAAAAACTTAGTTTAAAAACTTTGGGCGTGGGGAACTACTTTGGAATAATAGGAAAATCTCTCTACAATTTATGATTTTCGGATAAGGTAGGTCGAAACAAATACAAATGAAATAGCGCAAGCTTGGAATTCAAAGAGAAGGCAAGTTGAATTTAAAAAAACAAACAAAAAATGCGAAACCCGAGAATCGAACAAAAACAAAAAAAAACGGGAAAATAAAAATGCGGGTTAATGGGGATCCGTTAGAACTCTAGAAAACAGATCTCGAATATAAAGCAAGAAATTTGAAAGAGCGGAAGACGGTATTTTTCCCGAGAACTACTTTTTGCCTTAAAAATATATGTGGTACATATATGATATATGTGTACAATTATGTTATCATCTCATACACATATCATTTATCTCATACAACATAATATAAAGTGGAATCTATAACTATATATATATATATATATATACTAGAACAACACCCGTGTGTTATACGGGATTTGTCCAAAATTAAAATTTTAGTGTCACAAATTTATTTGTAATAATTATAGGAGATCCAAAATACTAATTAGAAATATTAAAAAAGAAATTCAAAAATTAGAAGAGTATCATACAAATAGTTCACTTCAGATTCTGAAAAACTTATTTGTAAACTACACTATTTGTTCTAGCTATTTTCAAGTGTGCCGTCTTTGTCACAACAAAGAATTCTCAAACCTCTTGATAAACGTTAAAAAACATACAATTACTTCCGGTTTGTAATAATATTTTACCTTATTAATATTAGTAATAATATAAATTTATAGTATTATTATGTGTTATAAATAAAATAGGAAATCAATACAAAATTGTAGTTGGATGTATTTTTAATGCAGGTTCGGATCAATGCGCATAACTTTCAATTCCGGCATGATTTAGGGATGATTCTTGAAGATATGGATTCACAATATATTCTTCTACAAATATTCAGAGATAGTAAAGCCTAAATCAAAGTTTGGAATGATATTTTCTTGGATCAAAAGTTCATCACAATTTGAAATTTAAAGAGACTCATTTTCTGTCAAGACTTGACCAAGTTTCGTATTTTGGGCATCACTGGAAGACCACAAGTGCTATGGTGCTGAAATTTTTACTTAGTATTCCTATCTCATTTGTCTATAACTCTAATGAAGACTCCAAAGTCTAATTCAGTTGGAAAGTATATTTGAAAAATACAATACCCTGTTGCTGTCATAATCCCGCAGGCCAACCACTCCACACTTATTATATCATATCTTGGCCAATAATGCTTGGAATTCATTCAAATTAGTGGAAGAATACAGCCACGACATGTGAGAATCGTTTTGTTAAAGAAAATCAAGATGAATCAGCAAGAATCCTTTCCAAAAAGATCAGACAAATGAGGAGTTGAAATTGGTGTCAAATTTTCAGCATTTTCTCAATTATTTTGAAAATTAAAAATAAAATAATTCCAAAAGGAATTATTGTGTTGCCTATAAATAGAGGTCATTTACACTTGCTAAACACACAAGTTTGTATAGAAAGTTAGAGTTTCAAAGAGAGTTTCATTGTTGTTTTCTTATATTATAGTAGATTTTCTAGTATTTCATAAAAAAATGCTTTCTTTAGTTTTCATGCAATATCTTGTTTTGTCTACTTAATTTATGTCTTTCTAAGTTTATTTTGTTGAGGAATAGAGTGAAACTCTTGATGGAGGAGAAGGAATAATTGTAGCTTTACACTAAAATTTATTGTTTTGATCATCAATTTATCTTTTAGATTATACCCTTCTTGTTTTGTGGTATTCTTGATTTATGCATTCTATTGGCACAATAAATACTTGGTTCCATTTAGTTAAATGTCTGGTTTTACTTCAACCGACTACTAACGTGGATACCTTGATTTGTTGTAGACAAAAGAATGCATGAATACTTGAGTCCATAAACAAGTATTCGCGTTATGAGATGAATTATAATTGGTAATAAAACATGTTCCCCTTATTACATGATTTATATTTAGAATATCTTCCTATTGGAACCTTCGTTGTGTATGGATTCTAATAGTAGTTATTGATAAGGTAAGAAAATATAATCATTCCTTTATCCAAAATCAAGAGTGAATCTCTATCCTCAACAATTTTATTAATCAAGTTTATCGTAAAAAATTATATTTCTTACTAGTTTAAAAAATATCTATTTATTTCTCAAAGAAAAATATTCCCTGTAAACTTACTTAATCTTCCCTGTGGATCGACCTCGGACTCACGAGAAAATTATTACTTGAGACAATCGGCACTTGGGTTTGCAACCTTAAAGTTGTAGCACCTCTTATGTTCTTAGCTCTCGATATGGCCACACGAAGATGACCGTGAGATTGTGATAAAATCCTTTATATTTGGGATTATAATTTATCTTTTAGAGTTGATATTGTGAGAAATTTCTTTATTTTGGTATTTATATTTTATCTTTTAGAGTTGAAATTTGAATCTCGTAGTAGAAAAAAATCAAAAAATAAAAGGTGCATATAAACCAAATATACTTTTGAAAGATAATATTTTTAAATGTATGTAAAACCCCAATTTCTATTAGTTGTTAGATTCCTTGATGTGTTTCTCGAATTTGTTGAGAAAATTAAAGATAATTTGATAGGATCCTGTAGTATAATCATTATCCGGCCTCAGATAGACAATTGAATAAATTAGTTTATTTTAATTTTAATTGTTGGGATATGCTCATTTATATCGATAATGAGCTTATTTAATTTGATTATAATTTGGATTGAATTATTTATTTAATCGTGAATATAATTGGTTAGTGGGTCAAACATGGATTTAATAAGAATAATTTGAAATATACGTTGGAGTTAGCATAAATCGAAAATTAAAAGGTGCATATAAACTAGATATATTTTTGAAAGATAATAATTTAAAATGATAGCATAAATGAATCCTTGATATTTAGATTACTTCTTATCTCTTAAAGTTGTTATTATCTTTTGAATTTGTAATCTTTTAGATTCAAAAATTCAAAAATATATTATCAATTCACCTTTAATTTGTAGATAGCGATGCCCCATGGATAATTATAAAGTAGACATGTGAAATTAGGAGAATGAGGAGTTGACATATGTCAAAATTAATGAGGTGATGACATGTATCACCATTGTTTTCTCTTTTAGTATATAGGGTTGATAAAATAACGAACATGTTTCTATATTTGCTTTTCCACCTAAAAGCTATTGCCTAAAATGAATTTCTATGACTATTTAATTAAAGAAAATGATTTCCATCAATGACAAAATCTTCTTAAATCATTAATGTTTTTCCACTCTATTTTAAAATAATTTACAATCTAATTTAAGCATGATTGTTGTCCATGTATTGTGGAATGATTTACATTCTATAACATAATATAATATTATATTTTATTCTTAAAAATTTAACATATTTTGTAAATTATTAGTGATTAAAAAATATTTTAATAAAACTCTATGTATTTTCTAATGATACAAAAAAAATTATATATATCATGAGCATATATAATTTTTTTAAGATAGATATTTAATATTACAAAGTTAATATTCTCCAAACAATAAATTATATTTTGGGAAAATATTTATTTGCAACCTGGACTTTCACCATTTTTTCACTTTGCAACCTAAACTATTTATTTTTGTAATTAACAACCTAAATTTTGTGGGTTTTTTATTTTGCAACCTCCGACTAGCCGAAATTGGAATATACCATGAATATTCATCATGTGATCCGAAATATTCCAATAATATTCCTGGAATATTCTAACTTCGGTTGATCGGAGGTTGCAAAATAAAAAACTTGCAAAGTTAGGTTGCTAATTATAAAAATAAATAGTTTAGGTTGTAAATTGTAAAAACAACCAAAACTCAGGTTACAAAAAAATATTGTCCCTTATATTTTAATAAAAAAATTAATTATACTTTTCTTAAAAATATATAAAATTATATATTAAAATTTATATATGCAATAATGATTTCCCACCCACCAACATAGTGTTAGTCCAGGACAAGTGGGCGATTATTCTTGATTACATCTTTCGTTTCTCTCTGTTTTCTTTTTGCTCGTTTTTATTATTCTTTTTAATCTTTTCCGTGTTCTTCAATTTGTCCAGGTTTGTTCATGGCAGATTCTCCATTGGAGGGTCTTGTCTCATCCGATAATCCACCTCCTCTTAAGTCATACGCACATGTGACTAGCTCTTCTTCTTCGAGCCACGTTAATCTATCTTTTGATCCGGAAAAAATCGTTCCAATTGGCACCATTTCAGTTCAAGATGGACAGAAAGTCTTGTGTTTTTCTTCTTCGGAGGCGGATCGTCTAGCAGGAGCTTGGAAGCTTACTTTGATTGGAAAGTTTTCTTTTGCCATTCCTCAGCCCAATAGAATTGCCAAGGGATTATCCGCTTTGAATCTCAAGGGAACGTTCTCATGGAGCTTTGCAAATTCTTCACACATTGTTATTAAATTACAGCTGGAGGAGGACTTCAACAGATTATGGATGGGCACAATTTGGATGGTTGGAGAGTGTCATATGCGTGTTTTTAAATGGACTCCAACCTTCAATCCGAAATCTGAATCACCAATTGCTCCGGTCTGGGTTCATTTTCCGGGTCTACCCATTCACTTCTATGATTATCATGCATTATTTGCCATTTGTAAAGAGATTGGATCTCCCTTACAAGTGGATGCCGCAACAGCCCGCAAAACTCGTCTGTCTATGGCTAGGGTATGTATTGAAATTGACCTTTTGAAAGAAAGGATGAAGGAGATCGTTTTGCGATTTAATGATGTTGTACATGTTCAAAAAATTGTCTATGAACGTGTGCCTCCATATTGTCTTGACTGCAAACATATTGGTCATAGTGAAGAGAATTGTTACATGAATGGGAATCGAGTTAAACCACCACCACCAGATCGACGGCCCCGTCCATTCAGAGTTGCATCAGATAAGGGAAAAGAAGTGGAGAAGCCAAAAGAGGGTTTTACTGACAATCCTAAGGAATTTGTTTCCAAAAATTCTAACCCCAAATATTCAAACCCTAAACTGACTCAGGAAAATGGGTCGAATATTGGTGCACCCACTCTTCAAACTTGGTCTGTGGTTCGTCACAAAGGCCCTAGAGAAACGGGGTTCCTCAATAAAACTGTTATGGAGTTGGCAAAAAATTCAGAACATATTTACCTTGACTCTAATTCAAAATCGTATAATAAAGGGACATCTACATCTAATTCTTTTGCCATATTGGATAATCAAGTGTTTGAGTCATTGGATGATATAGTTGGCATAATCAAAGGTCATGATAATAGACAAGAGTTGACTAAGGAGAGCTTGGATAAGGCAGATACGGGAAACAAGGAGATTCAAAAAATTTCAAAAATCCCTACTGATTCGGCTTTGTTAGTTGATAAAGATGTTCTTGATAATTTGGACTTTTCCATTGTTAATTATTTGGAAAACAGCAAGTTGAATAATCTTAAAAAGCCAATGAAGTTGACTGGGGGAGATCATTCAGATTATGAGAGCTTAGTGGGGAAATGTTTGCACGGCGATTTTTTAATTGAAGAAGGGGAGATTCCACCTAATCCCACTGAAGAGTTAATCATATCAAAGACAACTCCCTTAAAACATGCAGACATCCACTATGGAATGGAGGATAATGTGATAAGCTTGCATGAAAATAAGGAATTGTTGGCAATTGGGGGGGTCCACCATGGAATTAATGCACAACACTTATCAAAAATGGAACAACACCCCCCAATTTCGGCTGATGATGTGGACAAGCATGATAAGATTTCTCCATTATGTGATTTGCATGGAAATAATAAAGATTTGGTTGCAAATAAGGAATGTCTTTTGGGCCAACCTCAGGCAGAATCGAAAATGGGCCAGGATTTTACTTTGGAAATAGGTCAGGAGTCTAATTTGGAAATTGTTGCTGACACTTCTTCCTCTGCGGCCCAATTGGATGGAGATAATTCGCTTGGGCAAGCCCACATTGATCCAACCCGGATATCTTCTATTGTAAAACCGGATTTGGTTGATAATTCCTCCCCGTCCCAGTCTATCAATTCCTCTCTTCTTGTACAAGTCGATGTGGGCCAGGTGGATGTATATGTTAATGAGGCCCAATTTTCTTTGCTTAATACCTCAACTTCTACGGCTCTCGATGGCTTGCAAGGATCTGATCAAGGTGGAAAAAAATTGCAGAAACAAAGTGCAACTGTGGGTAAAACCGAGACATTAAAAAAATTGGGGTAGACAAACTTCCGAAGTCACCAAAGAAAAATTTGAAATCGGGCAAGCTTGTGCATACATTTTTTTCAAAAGGTGGTGCCACACGGACCACGGGCGGCACCCTTGATGGACCTGCTCAAGAAGGGGAGAGCATGGGAATGGTCCGAGAAATGTCAGGAGGCGTTTGACAACTTTGGGCTGCGAGTAAGCCAGGAACCGGTCCAAGATCGATCTTTGCCGACTTTGGCAAGCCATTCGAATTGCATACCGATCGTCCGACTTTGCTATTGGGGAGTATTGATGCGAAGGGACATCCAATAGCATTCGAGAGCCGCAAGCTCAATGACACCGAGCCGGGTACGGTGCGGGAGAAGGAGATGACGACCATCATTCATTGCCTACGGGTGTGGCGACACTACCTTCTCGGGATCTCATTTCACAATCAAGGCGGATTAACGTTGCCCACGAGTTACTTCCAAACTCAAAAGAAACTATCACCGAAGCAAGCCGGTGGCAAGACTTCTTGGCCGAGTTCGACTACACATTGGAGTACAAACCAGGGAAAGCCAACGTGGTAGCCGACACACTAAGCCGCAAGGCGGAGCTTGCGACCATAAAGCGCTGAAGAAAAGGGGAGATCGTGGATCGCATCGACAATGGTCGGAGCATGACCCTATGGTAGGGAGCTCATGAAGCTAGCGAAGGAGGGCGAGGACCAAGCAATTTTGGGTAGAGGACGGCTACTCTATACCAAAGGGCGACGTTTATACGTTAGAGATGGGGGAGTTTGAGGAAGGATCTCATCGAGAATGTCACGACACAAAATGGGCGGGACATCCAAGCCAAAGACGTACATGGCGTTACTAAAGCAAGATACTTTTGGCCCCGGATGAGGGACGACGTCGAGCTCTATGTGAGGACTTGTCTTGTGTGCGGCAAAGACAAGACGAAGAATAAGCAACGGCGGGATCGCTCGAGCCATTACCTCGGTCGTCGACCGTCCATGGCACTCCATCACTATGGATTTCATAAGTGCATTACCCAAATCCGAGGGGTTCGGGTCGATAATGGTGGTGGTCGATCGCTTTTCCAAGTACGGGACATTCATACCCTGTACAAAGGATTGCACAGCGGAGCAGTCAGCGAGGGCCTTTTTCAAGAACGTGGTGAAGTATTGGGGACTACCACGGCATATCATCAGTGATCGCGATCCTCGTTTTACGGGGCGGTTATGGACGGAGCTCTTCAAACTCCTGGGCACGGAGTTGAACTTCTCAACAAGCTTTCACCCCCAAATCGACGGACAAACTGAACGGGTGAATGCCTTGTTGGAGTGCTACCTGAGGCACTTTGTGAGTGCCAACCAGAAAGATTGGGCCAAACTCCTTGATGTGGCGCAATTTTCTTATAGGGCTTTATATAATGAACACTGGTCTGATGTGTTTACTTCTTCTGTTGTTACGCATTTGTCTCGAGTTTGCTCTGATCATGCTCCTTTACTCATATCTTGTCAGTTTTTACCGCATGTGCCTCGCTCTTCTTTTCGATTTCAGCATATGTGGATACGTCACCATACTTTTTTGCAGGTAGTCAAAGAAGCATGGGGGTCTCCCACTGGCTATTTTGGAATGAGGAACTTGCAGCACAAATTGAACAGGGTCAAACACAGACTTAATGATTGGAATCATAAGACATTTGGTAATATATTTGATAAGGTCAGATTGGCTGATGACGCGGTCTCAGTGGCTCAGGCAGTATTTGATAGTGATCCATCTCCGGCACACATGACTGAGTTACACCGTTGTGTGGCTGAGTATGAGCTACGCTTGAAAATGGAGGAGGATTTTTGGCGGCAAAAATCAGCAGTTAAGTGGGTTGTTGAAGGGGAGCGCAACACTAAGTTCTTTCACGGGTTTGTTAAGCAAAAAAGGTGTCGTGCTTGGATCCATTCAATTGATGATGATGGGGTGACACACACAAAAGATTCTGAGATCCGGCAATCAGCTGTACAATTTTTTCAGTCCCTCTTGACTTCTGACTTGGAGCATCTGACCACCCCTGTTGAGGAGTTCTTTCCACGGCTTCCTAATTCAGTTGATGTGGCGGGACTTTGTGATATGCCTACAGCAAAGGAGACCCATGATGCCGTCTTCGGGATTGATCCTTCTAGTGTTTCAGGGCCAGATGGGTTTTCATCACTGTTTTTCCAACATTGTTGGGATGTTGTCAGACATGATGTGGAGGATGCGGTGGTTGACTTTTTCTCAGGAAATCTTATGCCATCTACTTTCACGGCTACGTCTATAGTCCTGATTCCGAAGGTTCCTCATCCTCGAAAATGGAGCGAATATCGACCAATTAGCTTGTGCAACGTGACGAATAAGATTATCTCAAAGATCATGAATGCACGCTTGGTCTCCATTTTGCCACTCATTGTGTCTCCAAATCAGAGTGGCTTTACACCCGGACGTGTCATCTCTGATAACATCTTGCTTGCGCAGGAGCTCATCCATGATCTAGTTTCTCTACTGGTGTCCCTAATGTTGTGTTGAAGCTAGATATGGCTAAAGCTTATGATCGTGTGCAATGGCATTTCTGATATCTTTGCTATGATTCACATGGGCTTTCCGTTTCGGTGGATAGATATGGTCGCCAATTGTATAGAGCATTGTGGATTCTCTATTCTTGTCAATGGCGGCCCTTCCGGATACTTTCTTCTTCTCG
The DNA here is from genome assembly GCA_016081115.2 of Rehmannia glutinosa. Lineage (NCBI taxonomy): Eukaryota > Viridiplantae > Streptophyta > Magnoliopsida > Lamiales > Orobanchaceae > Rehmannia > Rehmannia glutinosa. Next base: position 153,671,773 of record CM071926.1, on the reverse strand, counting down.
AGGATTGCGTCGGGGGATCCCTTGTCTCTCGCACTTTTTGTTCTTGCGGCAGAGTATTTATCACGGGGTTTGGACTCCATCATTCGGAGGCATGAGAATATGATTTATCGAACACGGAGGGGTTTTACAGTGACTCATTTGGCATATGCTGATGATGTGATTATTTTTACTAGGGCATCTGATGAGGGGCTTGTTACTTTGAGGCAATTTTTGGATCACTATTCTGCGACTTCTGGCCAGATGGTTAGCATACAAAAGAGTAGATTTTTCTTGGCTCCAAGGTACATAGAGGATTGGGAGCATATGGTCCATAGTAGGACTGGTTTTGTGCAAGATTATCTTCCAATCACATATTTAGGTGTTCCTTTGTTCAAGGGACAAACGACGACCGCTTTATTCCTTCCAGTTATTCAGAGGATGCTTGATAGAGTTGCTGGATGGTCCCATAGGCATCTGTCTTTTGGTGGTAGGCTTGCTCTGATTCGGAGTACTCTGATGTCCATTCCGTTGCATATCTTACAGGTCATTCAACCACCAAAGAAAGTGTTGCATCAGATGGAACAAATTATGGCCAGATTTTTCTGGGGCTCCTATGCGGGACAAAAGAAGACACATTGGATTAGTTGGGATAGTATTTGTCATCCTGTTTCTGAAGGTGGCTTGGGTCTTCGCCGCTTATCTGATATTGTTGAGGCATTTAGCTATAAGTTGTGGTGGCGGCTACACGAGGGTCATTCCCTTTGGGCTCAGTTTATGATCAGTAAGTATTGTAACAATGGACATATGTCTCCCTGTAGAGCCTCTGTTACAAAAAATCACAGCCCTCAGTGGAGGCGATTGCGGCGGTTTGGTATTCTGTCACAGGATCGGATTTTCTGGTCTATTGGCAATGGTAGGGCCAGTTTCTGGGATGATATCTGGATTGGGCATCGGCCACTTGCAGATTATTGTTTGGATCAGCAGATGGAGCATTTGTCGGTTGGATGGTTTATTCGTGATGGTATGTGGGATTTGGATAGACTACATCGTATTGGTCTCCGGATATGGGCTTCCCCGAGCGACTCATCGAGAATATTTCGGGGTTCCTATTCGTTAGGATCGAGGATGTCATGCGATAGATGCTTACCCCTCATGGTGGGTTTTCCATGTCTTCTGCCTGGGATTCCATTCGAGCTAGAAAGACACAAAACCTTTTGTTTGGTGCCATTTGGAACGATGTTCTTACTCCTTCCATATCTGTTTTCCTTTGGCGTCTCCTTCATAATCGGCTCCCTGTGGATGTCAAGCTTCAAGCACGTGGCACTTCCCTTGCGTCACGCTGTTGTTGTTGCTTGCATCGTCCACATTCCTCTCCTCAGGTTGAATCTATCCCTCACCTCTTTTTGATGAATGATACTGTTCAGTCCGTGTGGAATCATTTTCTCCCTTGGTTTGACACTACACTTCCACACACCACTGATATGATATTATTCCTCAGTTTTTGGAGGAATCGCTCACACAGATCACACACACGGCACTTGAGTTTTCTTGTTCCTTGCTTAATATTATGGTTTGTCTGGACCGAAAGGAATTGTGTCAAGCACCGACACCTTCCTTTCTTGGCATCTCACATTATTTGGCAGGTAAAGCGGCATCTCTGGCTCCTTGTTTTAGGTCGGCGATTGAGCCCCTCCGATTGGTCTGGCTGCTTCCCTACTGTGGCATTTTTGAAGGGGAGTGATCCTCCACAGATTCCACGTCGACCGAGGATGGTGTTTTGGCGAGCTCCTCAGTCTACTCAGATCAAGCTGAACACGGATGGTTCATTTGATCGAGGCACGTTGATAGCTGGAGGAGGGGGATTGATTCGGGATCACTCGGGCAACCTCATGTTGGCATTTCATAGTTCATTTCAGGCCGTTTCTAGCTTCCATGCAGAGTTATTAAGAGATGGAGATAGGACTACATCGGGCCCGCAGTTTTCATCGCATATTTGGATAGAGTTGGATGCAAAGGCGGTGATTACCACGATCACATCCGGTTGTCTTGGGTCTTGGCGGAGTTCAAAGACACCCCGATTCATATCGGGAACTGTTGAGGACCTTCACTACTCGATTTCCCACATACACAGAGAGGGGAATCGTCCGGCAGATCATTTAGCGCGAGTTGGGAGCCGCATCCCCTTGGTTGTCATCTTGTTTTTGAGGGCATGGCATCCCACTATCTACTATCGCTCATTCGGATGGACCAGCTGTGATATCCGGGCTTTAGATTTTGATACACCATTGGTTTTCATTGTATTTTGTTGATAGCTCATTATGATAGAATTGTAGATGTCATAGCCGTAACGGAAAAAATTACATTGTACGATCAAAAAAAAAAAAACATAGTGTTAGTCCAAGTGGCTAAAATAATCTAGAGGGGGGGTGAATAGATTATCCCGGTTTTTCAGATTTTGCCCTCTTTTTTTTAAAAACTCAAGCAAAGATGAAATGCTAAGTGCGGAAAGTAAATAACACACGTCGATTTATAGTAGTTCAACCCACCTAGGGCCTAATCTACTACCACCCCAGTATATCCGGGATGGATTTCAAAAAGAAAAAAAGATTTTATTAATTTACCAAAAATTAATACAACACCTTGAGGATTACCACAACCCTCTTTCACCACCTTGAGGATTACCACAACCCTCTTACAACACCTTTGAAGATTACCACAACCTTCAAACACCTATCACCTAGATCACACAGGTGTATTCTTACCACAAGAATACTCACAAGGATGTCTTGTGTTGAATGATGACCAAAATCAAGATTATAACTCAATAAAGATTGAAACAATATGAGTACAAGTGTAATCAAGAATTGAAAGCCTAGACCTCAAATTTGAGCAAGTGAAAGTGCTTAGGCTAATACAACAAGATATAGAAGTGTTTGCTTTGTTTGCTCTTTTTGCTTGTATTGAGTGTTGTATGTTGTTGCTTGAATGAAGCCTCTATTTATAGGAGAGGACTTGACTTTCATTTCCAGACATTGGCTCCTCCTTGGGGATGATTTGCTGCAAAAGAAACCATTTAAAATGATCAATATAGCTGTTAGAAATCAATCCCACAAAATAGGGAAAAGTCATTCGAAAAACGCAATGGATAGTTTGCCGATAAACATAGGGTTCGGCCTGGGTGTGTGAGAGATAAGATCAAATTGAATTTCTGCGAATTTTTACACAGGGGACCAGTCGGAGGGGGTGCGGCCGTGTCGCTTTAGTGTGACGGTTGGACTTGCAGAATATACGAAATAGAGAAGTCCGGAACAAAAATCCAACTCCCAGTGCACAGGTCTCCCGGTCGGCGGTCGCCCTCACCCGGCCGACCACAGTTTGGACGCCCGCCCCTATTTTTCTTACGCTCCATTTTCTGTTTCTCACTCAACTCAGTACGGGTTGCCCTATAGGGTGGTGGCCGGTCGAAGCTGAAACAAATGTGTTGTCCAATTTTTTATCGAAAATAAATTTCAAAAAATACTCCGAAAAATAGTAAAAATATTTTAAGTTGATCGGAAGTATTTGGACAACATTTAGGGACATTGTTTTGGTTTAAAAACTCATTTGAACAAAATCGAACATAATCATCAAAATCATGATAAAAACATTTATCTAACAAACTCCCCCTTTTTGATGATTACAAACCAAAACAATTTTCTTGAGGACGATTTGAAAAACAAATAAAATTTTCGATTTTACAAGTAAACTATCCGTTAGAAGTATTTCATACAAAGCTCCCCCTATCTATGAGCATATCAACAAACGATAATTAAAAGTTAGAAGCACAAGCTATAACAAGGGGACGAAAAATGGCCAAAATATGTTAAAGTTGCGAATGCTGAAGACAGAACCATTTTAATCCAAGAAATGGCTTAGGGTGACCGGTCGAGGTTGGGGCAATCCGGTCGCGTTGAGGGCGACCGGTTGCCCTCAACCCTTTCGGCCAATTTGTCTGTCAGTTTTTCCAAAATCCGAATTTTCAACCGAAAATCCGATTTTTCGCCCCTAAGTTTTAAAAACGTGCAAAATGCAAACGTAAGCCTCATTCAATAACCGAGCTCGTATTGATGAAAAAGTCTCGGAAGACAGCGGTTTCGTAAAAATGTCCGCTAATTGATCTTGAGATGGTACAAAAGATATCTCAATTTTATGTTTTGAAACACAATCCCTTAGAAAATGATGTCGAATCTCAATATGTTTAGTACGGTTATGATGAACCGGGTTTTGAGCAATATTTATGGCGGATATGTTATCACAAAAAATAGGTACATTTTCAAAAGAGCATTTGTAATCCGCTAAGGTTTGTTTCATCCAAAGAAGTTGAGTACAACAAAATGCGGCGGAAATGTATTCGACTTCGGCCGTTGAAAAAGAAACAAAGTTTTGCTTCTTTGAAAACCAAGAAACTAGGCAATCGCCTAAAAATTGACATGATCCGGAAGTACTTTTCCGATCATCAATATTTCCCGCATAATCCGAATCACTATAACCTTTAAGAGAAAAATTTTCATTCTTTGGATAAAATAAACCATATTGAATGGTGCCTTTTAAATATCGAAAAATCCTTTTAACGACACTCATATGAGATTCTTTGGGATTGCTTTGAAAATGAGCACATAGGCATACGACATGAAGAATGTCCGGTCTACTAGCGGTTAAATAAAGTAAACTACCAATCATACCTCGATACTTTGATTCATCCACGGACTTGCCTTTCTCATCTTTGTCAATTTTGACATTTGTTGCCATGGGAGTAGAGACGGTTCTTCCTTCTTCAATGCCGAACTTTTTCAAAAGTTCTTTTGTATACTTAGATTGTGAAATGTAAATACCTTCTTGACATTGCTTAATTTGGAGTCCAAGAAAGAAGTTGAGCTCCCCCATCATGCTCATTTCAAATTCTCCTTGCATCAACTTATAGAATTTCTTGCACAAAGAATCATTAGTAGCACCAAAGATAATATCATCTACATAAATTTGCACAAGTAAACAATCTTGCCCTTTTTCAAAAACAAATAGAGTTGTATCAACTTTACCTCTTATAAAACCATTTTGTAAAAGAAAAGAACTAAGTCTATCATACCATGCACGGGGTGCTTGTTTTAAACCATACAAGGCCTTTTTAAGTTTATAAACATCATTAGGCCTAGAGAAATTTTCAAACCCCGGAGGTTGTTTTACATAGACTTCTTCTTGAATAATACCATTTAAGAAAGCGGATTTAACATCCATTTGGTAAAGTTTGAAATTTTTAAAACAAGAATAGGCAAGTAAAATACGAATAGCTTCTAAACGTGCTACGGGTGCAAAAGTTTCATCATAGTCAATACCTTCTTCTTGGCAATACCCTTGAGCCAATAACCTTGCCTTATTTCGAACAATGTTGCCTTGATCATCAAGTTTGTTCCGGAATACCCATTTTGTACCAATAATAGTTTGAGATGAAGGGCAAGGTACTAATTCCCATACATCATTTCTTTCAAATTGATTCAACTCCTCTTGCATCTCTAGGAACCAATCCTCATCCTCAATAGCCTCTTTAGCATTTTTAGGCTCTTTTTGAGAAATAAGAGCTTTCTCGGCAAATTTTATCCGAGTCATTACTTTGTCAAGGGGATCACCAATAATAAGATCTTTTGGGTGATCTCCCTTAAATTTCAATGCAACGGGAAGATCCGAGATATCACCTCTATCTTCTTGAGGACCATTTGAAGTGGACGGTTGATCATTTGATGTAGACGGTTGATCATCAATTTGAACAATTTGTTCAATAATATCCTCTTCATCACTTTCATCATTAGGTATTCTTTCAACTCCCGAAGATTCATTGAATTTAACATGGATGGATTCTTCAACAACTCCACTAGTCTTATTGTAAACCCGATATGCTTTGCTTTTTGTTGAATATCCCATAAATATCCCTTCATCGGCCTTAGGATCAAGTTTGTCCAATTGATCCTTGGTATTCAAAATGAAGCATTTACAACCAAATATCTTGAAATAACTAATATTTGGAGTTCTACCTTTCCAAAGCTCATATGGAGTTTTATTCATTTTAGGACAAATATAAACTCGATTAATGACATAGCAAGCGGTACTTACGGCTTCGGCCCAAAAAATATTTTGGAAGTGAAAATTCATTGAGCATGGACCGACTCATCTCTTGTAATGTCCTATTTTTCCTTTCGGCTACTCCATTTTGTTGAGGTGTCCTTGGAGCCGAGAAGTTATGAGCATATCCTTTGGTTTCACAAAAGACTCTAAATTCACCATCAAATTCTCCGCCTTGATCGCTTCGAATAGACTTAATAGTGTCTTCCTTTTCATTTTCAATGAGTCTACACAACTTAACAAACTCATTAACGACATCGGTTTTATTGGTAAGAAAAAGAGTCCAAGTATATCTAGAAAAATCATCGACGATAACAAAAGTGTAATGTTTTCCACTTAGACTAGCCGTACCAATATCCCCATACAAATCAAGGCGAAGCATTTGTAGGGGTTTGGTTGTGGAAATTTCATTTTTGGGCTTAAAACTACTTTTAACTAATTTGTTCTTTTGACAAGTGTCACATAAGCCAAGATTTTCAAAATTCAATTTGGGTAGTCCTTTCACATGTTGGTTTTTGTAAATATTTTTCAAATTCTTGTATCCAACATGTCCAAGTCGCCTATGCCATAAACTAGTTAAATCATTATTGGCTACTAAACAAGAAACATTTTGACTAACCAAATCACTTGTACAAATTTTGTAAAGATTGCCTTTTCTATTTGCTTCACAAATAAATTTCACCATTTTTAAGTATAAGGCATTTTTCTTTATTAAAGGAAACATCATATTTTGAATCACAAAGTTGGCTAACACTTATCAAATTAAACTTAAGCCTTTCAACTAAAAGAACATTACTAAGAGAGAAAGAAAAGTTACCAATTTCTCCATTTCCAAGAATTTTTCCTTTGCCATTGCCAAACATGACCATACCCTCTTCTTGGAGCTTGATGTTGGTAAAAAGTTCTCTCCTCCCGGTCATATGGCATGAACATCCGCTGTCCACGAGCCATTTTGAATCTTCCATTGTTGTTATAGCCCCTATTACCTACAAAAGAATTTCTTTTAGGTACCCTATAATTTTGGGGTCCATGGGGGTTAGTCTTGAGACTTTTGGGTCTCCAAACATGTCTTGAGCTATTTCTCAATTTGCAATTATTAGCATAATGTCCAACCTTGCTCACAATAAAAACAAGTAGGAGTATTATAATTATTTTCTTATTTTTCTTAAAAACACTTTGAAATGGCTTATAACCAAGTCCGATTTGGAATGCTCACCTCTTTTGCATCTAAAATTTTTGTGACTTTTTGTATGTTAACGATGCACATCATTTTTAAACATTCAATAATTTTCAAGAGAATGAACTCTAGTAAGAGTAAGAGCATTTGCTAGAGATTCATAAGAGGTGAATAATTTTTCTTTTTCAAAAATGCTCATTTTTCAAATTTTTGTATTTAACAATTAAATTTTGAAACTCAATTTTCAATTCATCAAAATCACATTGCAAGTCATCAACTATGGAGGAAGTAGAGGAATTAGAGTGTACCTCATTGTTTTCATCGTCTATGGCCATGAGACTGTGTTCGATTTCTCCTTCCTCATCGGTTGTTTCGAGTAGTTCATCCCATGTTTTGACCTCCGCATTTAGAGCCTTCTTTTTTGTAAAAGGCTTCCTTTTCTTTTGCTCCTCTTCATCGAGCTTTGGGCAATCGGCAATGAAGTGCCCGGGTTTTCCGCATTTAAAGCAAACATTATCTCTTGGTTTTCTTGCTTTATTTTTATTCACAAATTTTGCAAATTTTCGAACAAGTGCAGCCGTTTCCTCCTCATCATCATCATTATCATAGTATGCATTATTAGAGGAAGAAGCAAGACCTTTAGGAATAATTTGCATACCCGATTGATTTGTGGATGGTTTGGAATTTTTCCTCTCCTTGAGATAGACTTCATAGATGAGTAGATTTCCAATAAGCTCATCAAACTTGAGTGTCTCAAGATTTTGTGCCTCCGTGATTGCCGTTACTTTTTCGGACCATGAGTCGGGAAGTGCATTCAATACCTTGGTCACCTTGTCTTCTTCGGAGATGACTTTGCCGAGGGCCACAAGAGGATTGACAATATTGTCAAGCCTTTCCACCATCTTGGAGATGCTTTCGCCATCATACATGTTAAAGTTTTCGAAGTCTTTAACAAGCATGGTCTTTCTTGCTTGCTTGACTTTCTTAGTCCCTTCATAGATTGTCTCCAATTTTTCCCAAACCTCATGTGCCGACCTTATGCCTCTTATGCGATTGTACTCGGTGGCGGTAAGAGAACAATGCAAAATATTTAAGGCCTTACCATTTAGAGAGAAAGCCTTTTTGTCGTTTTCATCAAACTCCTTGAAAGGTTTAGGAGCCAAGGTGCCATCCTCCGATTTCTTTGTTGGTTGATCAACTCCTTCAATGACCACATTCCAAATGTCGAACCCGCACCCTTGTAGGAAGCACTCCATACGGTCTTACCAAAATGCGTAGTTGTTGGCGTCGAATAGTGGTGGCTTATTGGTGGAGGCGCCGGTGGTGAGATGAGCATCATTTGTAGCCATGGATCTTTCCTCTTTACTCGGAACGAGCTAGCCAAAGAGTTTGGCTTTGATACCACTTGTTAGTCCAAGTGGCTACAATAATCTAGAGGGGGGGTGAATAGATTATCCCGGTTTTTCAGATTTTGCCCTTTTTTTTTTAAAAAACTCAAGCAAAGATGAAATGCTAAGTGCGGAAAGTAAATAGCACACGTCGATTTATAGTAGTTCAACCCACCTAGGGCCTAATCTACTACCACCCCAAAGATATCAGGGATGGATTTCAAAAAAAAAAAAAAAAGATTTTATTAATTTACCAAAAATTAATACAACACCTTGAGGATTACCACAACCCTCTTTCACCACCTTGAGGATTACCACAACCCTCTTACAACACCTTTGAAGATTACCACAACCTTCAAACACCTATCACCTAGATCACCCAAGTGTATTCTTACAACAAGAATACTCACAAGGATGTCTTGTGTTGAATGATGACCAAAATCAAGATTACAACTCAATAAAGATTGAAACAATATGAGTACAAGTGTAATCAAGAATTGAAAGCCTAGACCTCAAATTTGTGCAAGTGAAAGTGCTTAGGCTATTACAACAAGATAGAAGTGTTTGCTTTGTTTGCTCCTTTTGCTTGTATTGAGTGTTGTATGTTGTTGCTTGAATGAAGCCTCTATTTATATGAGAGGACTTGACTTTCATTTCCAGACATTGGCTCCTCCTTGGGGAGTGATTTGCTACAAAAGAAACCATTTAAAATGATCAATATAGCTGTTAGAAATCAATCCCACAAAATAGGGAAAAGCATGCAAAAACGCAAGCGGATAGTTTCTTTGATAAACATAGGGTTCGACCGGTCCGTGAGAGATAAGATTGAAATTGAATTCTGCGAATTTTTACAGGGGGACCGGTTGGAGGGTGTGCGACGGCCGCCCTTAGTCGTGGACCGGTTGGACTTGCGAGAATATACGAAAAAGAGAAGTCCGGAACAAAATCCAACTCCCAGTACGGTCGTCACGGCCGTCGGCCGGTCGCCCTCACCCGATCGACCACTGGTCGACCGGTCGCCCTACCCTATTTTTCTTACGCTCCATTTTCTGTTTCTCAGCTCAACTTAGGTACGGGTTGCCCTATAGGGCGACCGGTCGAGCCTAAAACAAATGTGTTGTCCAATTTTTTATCGAAAATAAACTTTAAAAATACTCCGAAAAATAGTAAAAACATTTTAAGTTGATCGGAAGTATTTAGACAACATTTAGGGACATTGTTTTGGTTTAAAACTCATTTGAACAAAATCGAACATAATCATCAAAATCATGATAAAAACATTTATCTAACACATAGCTTAACATATCTATTGTTTATTTTACAAATCTCTATATATGAAATGATCTCCAATCAACCATTAATATATCTTAATGTGTCCAATATTTATGTTGTATTTATATATATATATATATATAAATATAATGTCCACCGTCAACACAGTCCATTGTTGATGATGCAATATTTTGTCGGACGGATAACTATTGTTACAGACTATTGAGTATGAATTGATATGAATACAACTATCTTTTTTTAGAGGTATAAGAACAGGTCGGGACGATGAAAAGGCCGGATTGACTATATTTTTGGAGGGCCGAAACGACTGGACCTATTTGGCACAACATGTTAGCCCCGAAAAGTCGGCAGTTTGGTCATTTCAGTGTATTTACATGGGTTATGTCTTAAAAATAACGGCCTAATGGGATTTCAACTCGACTCAACCTGCTTTTTCTCTTTGGCTCAACGGACCAGCATCACCCAGCCATTTGACAGCTCTATTGATTATTAATATAACACGTGCATCGCACGGGGGCTCATCTAGTATATATAAAAAGAGAAGTCATTGGAAATAGTAAATCGTAATTTTTTCCGCCCTTTTGTAGTTATTATAAAAAGTAATAAAAAATATTTATAAAAATAAGAAGTGATAAATATTAGTTATTTCATTATATTTGGTAGTCAACTTTCTTTCATAATCACATCTTAAAATCATATAAAAAAATAGAATTATGTAAAATTAGCTTTACAGATTTACGTGTGTTAAAAATAATATTTTTGTTTTGATCTATTTTTTTGACGTATAAAATATCAAATTAGTCATCTTTTTATAATCTTCAGTTTGACACCCATATTGCATATATAATAACTAAAAATAAGAAATATTTACTCATTATTTTATATTTTATAATGGGCTTTAAAAATTATGTATTCGGACTATTGGACGTCAAAATTGTATATTCATGTATTTTGGTTATTTTTTATATATGTATAGTTGTTATTTAGGCTTAGCCCATTTTTTAATAATTATATAGAAGTATATTTAAATTGATTATATTCAATCAAAAACACTTAATTTTAATGAAGAACATATCTCAAAATGTGTATCCAAATTTTATATGTCACATATATAAAAATACATATCATTATATATATTTATGTAATAAGAAAATTAATATTTATTTAATACGAATTTATACTCATAATAGTATTCCATATATAGGAAATTATTTTTTACTTACTAACATACTTTTCATATTAATAGAAATTATTTTTTATATTTATCAATGTGTTTTGATTCAAGTTTTAAAGTTGTACATTTGAAATTAGATATGAATTTGATTGTTTGATATTTTTTTTTATATATGTATATATATATATAAAATAGTTTTTATTTTTCTAGAAATATTTTATTTCCCTTGAAATTGCATTGTTAAATATATAGCAAGGTTATTATTTAATTCCTTTAATAATATTGATAATTGTTTAGCTTCCTAATTAAACCCCAAAAAATATTGCAATTTTGAAATGAATTTATTGTTGATTGTATTGAAAAATTCAATTTATTTAATATTCAATTTTGGGGTAGTAAAAAAATTAAACATTTGACAGTTAAAATATTTTTCTTATAAATATTCAATATCTATGATTTATAATCAAATTAATTATATTTATATTTTAATTATTTTTTTAAATTTTTAACATTTTACAATCATTATTTTCTTTAGGAAAAAACATAGATAACATAATTCCATAAGTTATAAAATAAAGAATAAGTACAAGTAAAAATGTAAAGATTTTTGGATTTAATTTTTAGAATTAACAAAATAAAAAATTATAAATATAATTAATATTAATAATAGATAATATAATATACATATTTGGGTGAAATGGGGATGGGAAGAATCCCCATTTTATAGAGAAGTTGTGAATACTCATCTCGCTCTTATACCCGAATTAACCAGGGATTATCCGTCCCATTATATTCGGTTACCAACGGGATGGTTCCACATGATGATGTTCCCATCCTTAAATGCAGGAGATGGAATTCATAGAACTATTAGAAAAATATACATGTAACAATACAAAATAGAAATCTAACAGATATTCCCCATGTGCATTGCGCGGGTAAAAGACTAGTAAGAAATAGGGAAAATTACACAAAATATCCTTATTATTGATCGGTTCCCCAATTTACTAACTCACCCCATTTATACGCTTTTCATTAATGTTTTACGCTCTTTTTTTACTTTTTTCCCTAAATATGCTCTAAAGTCCTTTCGAGTCTAATCTATCTTTTCTCTCTCTCTGTATCTTTATCTCGACGTCTCGGTTCCTGCCTTGCATGTCCGCCATTTTTGCCCAGCTTGGTGTATGATTCTGGCAACTGCTCGTTAACTTCTCCTTGATTCTCTCGCAAAACCGTCTGTGGAAACTGCTGCTTTTGAAATTGTTTTTTTTTTTTTTTTTGTGGTTTTTGGTTTCATATTTATATCATGGCTTCGAAGAAACCCTTTCTACTTCGAATGAAAATGGAGAAGAAGGCTGAGACTAGTTCAAGAGCTTTGAGAAGCGGTTCAAAATCTGAAGCCCTAGTTCCTTTATCGTCTAAAAAGAGAAAGATGAAACACCGCGATGATGTTGGAAAACAAGTTGTCAAGGCAAAATCTCCTAAAAAGAAGGTTGTTAGTTTTAGAGGATTGGACGTTGCTGAGGTATATTGTTTTCATCTTTATTTACTGGATCTATTTTTGTTATTTTAGTGTTCTATGATTTTTGTTTTGTTTTTGTTTCTGTGTTGTTTCTGGTATGTTTCTATGCTGTTGATTTGTTGTTGTTTTTCCTTTTCAAAATTTTCTGTACAAGATGTGTTGTTTATTTGTTGTTTCCTTGTTGTTTCTAGGGTTATTAGTATTTGATTGATCTGGAAGATTGGTACACCGCTAGGATAAATACTGGGTTTTCTTTTGAAGTGATTAAAAATTTGAAGGACAAGTTATCCCAGCCGTAGTTGGATGCGTTTAGGCGTACTTGTTTCATTTTTTTTCTAGACATGCATGAAGTTGATTTCCAAAATCAACTTGTGCATTTGTTGTTGAAGAGGCAGGTTGTTCATTCGCGGAAGGATAAGATACTAGTGTCGGTTTGTGGTAAAATATTGAGATTTGGTATTAGGGAGTTTGCCCTGGTCACGGGGCTGAAGTGTGTTAGGAAAGGCCCTCTGTTCATGGGGATGATATTACTTCTGAGTTATTCCAGAGATATTTTTCTGGCTCAATAAAATTCTCTAGGCAGTCAATTGAGGAGTGGTTTAGATTACAAGTATGGGGGAAAAATGATGATGATGCCCTGAAGATGGCTTTGTTGTATTTTTTGTATTTTTTCTGTTTTCTTCTACCGGGACTTCTGTTAATATGGAATTTTTTGATTTAGTTGATAGTGAAGATTTTAACACATATCCCTGGGGAAGGGATTTGTTTAACCTTACAATCAGAGAACTTAGGGAATAAGTGCTCAACAGGAAGCAGCCTCAGGACGAGGATTTGAAGCCTGCTGCTAAATACACTAAATTTTACAGAATTAAAGGCTTTCCTCTGGCTTTCCAGATATGGTTCTACGGATGTTGTTCAGAGGTGAACAATAAAATTTGCAACCGTATCGGGCAGAGTATCCCTCATATTCTGAATTGGGATTGTCCATTATCTGGTAGAGATAAGAATTTGAGGTTAGATTAACTCGATATGATGATTTTTAACTGTTCTGCGGAACAAGTAATACATTACTTTTTTATTTTTTTGTTTCTTTTGTTTCATAATTGTTTTATATATGTTTGTGTTGTTTCTAACCTTTTTTTTCTGTTTTCCTTTGTTTTAGTTGAAGTTGATGAATATTTGGCCATCAGATGAAGAGAGATTGCAGTTGCATATTGGAACCTTTTTTGATGAGTCCAAGTATTCGTTTGATTCGGTTGATGGGGACTTTGTCATTGGTAATCGGAAGACGAAGGAGCCGGATGTTGAGTTGGGATCGAACTACACGTTGGAGGATGTTGTTCGGAAGCATGATAATTTGGCTAAGGAGTTGAAGGTTTTCAAGAACTCCGTTAATAAAATATTGGAAGAGCAGTTTAAAACTGTTCTCTCTGAGTTGTCTGCCATTAAGGGGAAACTTTAGGTAACCTTATTTTTTTTGTCCACCGTGTGTTTCATTATTTTTTTGTCTTTGTTGCTTGTTTGTTTTGATTTATAATATTTTTTACTTTTGCTTTTTAGGTTGGTGATGGGCTGGATGAAGCTGACAAGGTTGTTGGGGTACAAGATAATAAAATGTTGTCAGCGTCCGCTTCAGAGTCTGAGAAGGAGTCAATGGGAGTGGATGATCAACATGTTAAAACTCATGTTGTGCCATTTTCTAAGGAGATTGTTGACCTTTCTTGTTTTGAAAGGACTAAGCAAACCAGTAGTCCCCTGTCTGGTGGACGGTTTGAAAAAAAATCAGAGGCTTTGGAAGGTGGCAATATTGGTGGTGATGTCAGGGAGGGTTGAGTCTGTTGTTGAAGGGATTGTAAATGAGGGTGAGGGAATTGTCGTTGGTGGTGAAATTGATTTGTCGATGGATAGAGGGGTTAGTAATGACAGTGAAGGACTTGCTGCCAGTGGTTTGATGGATTTTGCAGAAAATATTGAGAATATTCCGTTTGATTCAAGTAAGATTTCAGGTGAGGTTGGTGTTGAATCACAGGGCCTTAATGTTCATGTTGAACATGGATTCATTGGGTCTTAAGAATTTGATGATCTCACCCAATCTCAATTTGATTCTATTGTGAATGCAGCAACTCAAGCTGTTGCTGGAATGGTTGGTTCCTAATATTTGTCTCTAGTTTGTTTTTGACATTGAATTTATCATTTATATTTTGTTTATAATAGTTTTGTATCTTGTTCTATTGCAGGCTGGTGTCAAAGGGTCGGATGCATCACATGTTCCTCAATCTCCTATTGCTAAGAGGGTTTCAAAACCCTCTGTTGCTGTTAGAACTCCTTTTAGGGATGGCAATGGGTAGGACTCGGGTAGGATTCTATATTATCCATCCCCATCCCCATTTATTATATTCATACCCATCCCCATACCCATACCCATCAGGTATTTAGTTTTCATACATCCCCATACCCATTGGAGGATTGGGTATTCATACCCTACCCATATCATGTTACCACTTACAATTGTATTTTTAAAATTTTAAGATATTTCTTTTTTTTAAGATAAATTTGAGTTATTTAAATAGAGATATAGATATTTACTAAAGAATAAAAAAAATAAAGATAAGAATTAGCAAACTAAATATTATAGAAATATAGCAAAATATTAAAAAGGATTAAAAGAAAGTTTTAGTGGGTTAGTTGATTTGGTTGGGACTTGGAGAAAAAAATCTTTTTTTTTAATATAAATAAATAGAGTTGTATAAATAAAAAATATACGTAAAATATTATAAATAAATATATATGTAGATATTATATATATATATATATATATACGATATTATTATTTAATTGGTATCGGGTAGGGTATGGGTAGGATGTACCTAGACCCACCTCCATATCCATACCCGAAAATCCCCATACCCACGTACCCATTTATTTAATCGGGTACAAAACTACCCTCCATACCCTCCTCCGTTAGGATCGGGTATCGGATCCTCCATCGGGTTCAGAGGAAATTGCCATCCGTAACTCCTTTCATCACTCACTTTGTATCATCTGGTGATGTGATTGGGAAAGTAGTTGGGGGATTTCAGTTGGCGGACATTGATTTGGAATCGACTCATCAGGAGAAAGTTGCGACCTTGGATGCTGGCAGGAAGCCTCCAGTAGTGTTGGTTAAAGGAATGTGCCCATTGGATGATAGCCTTGGTAAAAGTTATGACGGTTTGGATGATTTTAATGATGGTCTGAGTGAGTGGCTTTCGGAAGGTTTTGTTTCGCAAGGGTAATATTTGTTATTCTGTTTTGCAATGATTATGAAATATTATTGTAATTTTTTAACTTATTCATGTTTTAGGCCAGAACGTTATTCGGAAGAGGATGACAAGATTGATCCCTCGTTAAAGCTGGGCGTATGTGAGGTGAAACAAAAATCATGGTTTCATAGCATGTACTATGTTGACGAGTACTTGTCTTCTTCGGTAAGTTACTATTTTTTATGTTACTATTTTTGTATTTTTGTTTTTGTGTTCTTACTCTTTGTTTGCTCCTTTTCCAAGATATGGAGTTGTTGTTCTATTACATACGCAAGAAGTATATGTACGGGGCTGTGAGATTTACTACCACGGACCTGATCTTTGATAGATGCATGCAGAGTATCTACGGCCGATTCACCCTTGTCAACAAGAGGAAGAAGAAAAAATTCGATACTTCCATGATTAATTGAATTCTTCTGTGGTTGACTATATTATGGGTTTGGATATAGGCTATGGAAATCAGTGGTCCGAAGTTGATAATATCTTGTTTCCTATTCACTGCGTCGAAATGGAATACTGGATCTTGGAGAAGTTGAGTATTCAAGAGAGAATTATTTATCTGTACAGTTGATTGACATGTATTTTGCATGTATTTTGGGCTTAATTTTGGCTAGAATGTGTTGATATGCATGCATTATATGAGTAAATAGGGTTCTATTCCTGTTTTGTGGGAAAGGATTACGCTTTGCTCGTTTTGTAGGATTTTATCTATAATTGTAGCATTTTGGCAACAAATCGGGCATTGCAACCGCCAATACTTGACATGTTAGACGAAGTTTGGAGTCGAATCAAGGAGAAGTTGGATGAACCGGGCAAGAAACGGAAGAAAATAGCCAAGTGTTTGATGATACATGTGAGCACGGGCACGGCGTGCTTCCCTAGCACGCCCGTGCTCCACCTATACCTGAAGAAGAAAGTGTTCGACCTAGAGCACGGGCAGCCCGTGCCATATCGGCACGCCCGTGCTCTCTTCAGAAATTTGGAAGATCGGTTCGGCACCCAGCACGAGCTGGGCATGCCAAAGGGCACGGCCGTGCCCCTCTGCGGGAAAAACAGAGTTTCACTCGTTTCGTCTAGGTTTTCGATCCAAACGAAGTACAAATAGACGCGGGGAGGCCACAAACAAGGACACACTGATTTTACCCTAGAAACCAGAGAAAAGAGCAGTTTTTCCATCAGAAACTTCGAGAGATCGATCAAGACCGCAACCACACCTTCGAGGATTGAAGATAGATCGAGAGATCGTCATCATCCCCGAGTCACTCATTCCATCGTATCGTTATTTCAATTAGTTAGATTTTGATTATGAATAATTTGTCTATGAATTGTTTATCTTCAATGTCTGGCTAAACATCTTGTGATTCCCGGGTTTGGGAGTAAGTTAATAAACACTTTTATGTAATGATTAAGGATAATTGAAGTTAATGTTTTCTTTCTCTATTCAAGTACTTTGCTTTAATTCTTGTTTTATCAGTTCACTGTGGACTCCGGACTCTGTTAAAATATCTAGGAAAGCTATCGAAGCCTATAGTGTGATGTTGCCCCATTTTATTTCAATGGTAGCATTCTACGAAGAGCGCCATGACATTGCTCTTGGCTCTGGCCTTTACTCTGCTGACATTAACTTCCCAATGAAGATTGTGGTTGTTAGGGATATTTCTGTCCAAATGAAAAGTAATATTCTTGTCTGTATCCTATTTTATTTCTGTTTTATTTTTTGTTTATTTTTTTATATTATGTTTTTAACATGTCCCCCCCTTTTTTAGCGATTGTGGAGTATTTGTAGCTTGCTATGCAGAGTATTTCATCTCTGGGAAACAAATGTCGGAGGAAGACTTTGATATTGAAAGAGAACGGATGAGGTATACTCACCTGCTATACAATCACGCAAGGCTGAAGCAGTAGAACAGAGATGAAGACGACAATGATATTGAAATCATCCCCCACTTCATATTGAAGCAAGGAAATTGTTGTTAAAGAAGAATTTTGTATGAGATTTGTGTTATGGTCACATGGAACAATATGCTTTTACTTATATTTTAATGGTTTGTTAGTACAGTTATTTGGTAATGTCTATATTTCTAGTTAGTTTTTTTAGTATTTGAATTATGTATGTGACAAAATCTGAGTCACTATGAGGTTTTGTGGAACAGTATGTATGATTTTATTTTTGGCATTTCATGGATGTTTGGAAGGTTTTAGTTTTCTTGTTTTTGTATGCTTGGTTTTTGTGTTTTACATGATTTGCAGCAATACAAAAATATCAGAAACAAATAAGAAATTATAAAGCAACATGAATGAGTTTTTATTGAGATAATTGTGTTGAGTTCCATTGTATTAATTTGTCTAGCTTGACACGTATGTAAGCAATTGGAATATGGTGTTATTAAATGCATCTTGTTTTTGGTTGATTCCTGTATGTATGTCTATTGCGTCCATGTTGCCCACACCTTCCGCATTTATTTTTGAAAATTTTCTCTCAAACTGCCTTGTGTCTTCTTTTCTTTGGCCTTCCAGATTTGACATTGCCTTCTAGTGGAAGGGTCCACATGGTTTCAATTTCAGGTGTCAGGATCCAGTTATCTTCATACGTGATTGGATACATTGTTTTTTAATAAGTGGCTTCCACTGTTTCCTTCATGTAATATGTCGAGCAGTACTGATACATATCTTCATTCAATTCTTTTAGTACTGCTATAGCATGTGGACGAGGAATTTTATCCATTTGGAACCTGTTGCATGTGCAAGTCCTTTTCTCAAGGTCCACAACAAATATTTTTTCTGATTCTATGACTTTAAAGAGAAAATCATTTGATCTTTTCACTGGAAATAGAAATGAAACATGTGAGAAACAATTTTGAAACAAGAGGCCTATTCTAGATTTGTAGTAAATTACTCTTAAATTTAGAGAAATGGTGTAGTTTTTCCTCATATGTCTTTAGCTATTTTTGTCATTCTTGTAAATGTTGATCTTGCTTTATTTCGATGTCTGCATGTCCAATCTTGAACTAAGGATCTCAGGTACTCGAGCAATGTTGTTACATGTAGGTATCTCCTTGCTACAGTTGCTGCATTCAACAACTCTGCAATGTTGGATGTCATGAGAAAGTATCTTTTGTTGCGGCAGTGTAGTCGTATCCATTTCTCGTATCCGATGGCGGACAAGTAAGGTGTAATTTTGATGTTCACTCTGTCTAGTGTAGACATTTGTTTTTCAAATCCGTCCTTCGTGTAGGCTTTTGCTGCTGCTATGAATGACTCCCTTATTTCGTTGTTTTTCTTTTTGAAGTTTGCTTTCAAATTGTTTAGGAGATGATACCTGCACAGTCCATGGGATACTTTAGGATACACCTAATCATTAAAATAATGTTTTTTTTCAGAATGTTTGTGACTGAAAATATTTTTGAAACCTATATATGAAACGTTAAAAAAACATATTTGAAACATAACCTCAGGAAACATTTTATAATTTGTACCTCATTTATTGATGTTTCTATGTTGATATGTCTGTCTGAGATTATGCACATGTTTTCCCTGAGACCAAAAGTTTGTCTAAATTTTGTAAAAAACCATACCCAAGATCCATCATTTTCAGAATCCACTCTTGCAAAAGCCAATGGAAAAATGCTCCCATTCCTATCTTGCGTGCATGCAGACAATAAAGTCCCCCCATAACTTGCTTTCAAAAATGTACCATCAACAACAACCACTGGCCTACAGTGTTTCCATCCATTTATTGATGCATATAAGCCATGAACAAGAATAGAAATGTGTTATCCTTTTTTCTTACTATTTCAGTAATCGATCTGGGATTTGTTTTCTCCAACATGTAAAGATAAGCTGGTAGTTTTTGATAAGATTCATCCAACCTCCCCCTTATTATTTCGAGTGTTTTTTCTTTTGATCTCCAAGCCTTTCTGTAGTCGAGACTTATTCCATGCTCATCCTTCATGTCTCTTATTATATCTGTTGGTGTGTACACTGTTTTGATGTTGTTTAGATACTTTGATTTGATAATGTCTCCAACCATTTTTGTTGTAGCTTGTCTATTGTCATTCATTCTCATATCGAGCGGACAAGTATGGTTGTTGTCGTATTTTCTTACTATGAACTTTGTTGTCCTTGTTCTTGATGACACTTTCAAATGCCAATTGCAATTTTCATCCAGGCACTTTATGTGGTATTGCTTGTTGCACGATTTTTGACCTTATCTTTGGAAGTGATTTTTCAATGCAAAACAAATTTGATGTGTTTTATTTATTCGTCCTTGTTGTTGTAAATATTTCCTATTTGGATTTGTTCTTCACAATTAATAGATCTTGGATTTCCATTGTTTCTTGGACCATATTTTTGCTGATTAGGTTTGCATAGTCAATGTAGTCAATGAAATTTTGGCCCATATTTTCCATTGTTGAACTCTCTCTTCGATATGTTCTTGGTTCCCTTCATTGCATTTTGATGTGTTGTTTCTTGCAAGCTTGTCTCTTTTGATTTCACGAGTAATTGGTTTTCTGAATTAACTAGTAGGTCTATGTGCATAGGGATCTTCATCTAATCTTCTTCTTTGCTTTTTACTTCCAAATAGAACTTCAGGTGGAAGTCATTTTCAATCTTTAATGGTGGCAGAGATTCTCTCAGTTTGTATTTAATCTGCATTCTTTCCTCATCTCTGTTGACCTGTAATTGTTGTTCTAAAATTTCATGTAGGGTGCTGAAAGTGCAATCTATTGGAATCAGGATCCCCGTTATCTCAAAGTTGATATAATCCGTGTTCTCTGCCCATTCTCCCTTGTGGTATACTACTGCTGGAACTTTATCCATGGTACTGTAAAATTTTATCCTATTTGAAACATGAATGAAACATCGTTGAAACAAAAATGAAACAAATTCCCTGCACAAGGAATCAATGTGCTTCCCATGTAGAATAGAAACACTTTTGAAACAACAATGAAACAACTTTGAAACAATTATCTAAATGATTGTATACAGTTTTTTGAGATACAAACATTTTGATGGTAGATTTTCATGACAGTCAAACTTTTTAGGATGTTGTATTAAGTTTTGAACAAAATAAGCATTTTATAATATTTGAATCACTCATTTTGATCAAATTTTGTATTCGCAAATTCATAGTACAATCTCAATTTCATCTGATGTATATATATTAATATATATGTTCAATTATAAATTTGCATGTGGAAATAGATGCGCAGTGATGTATACAATATTTTTTCAAAATAAGTAAGCATTGTTTTTTCGAAATTGGTGTTTGGTACCTTGTTTTTTGTTGTGCTTTATTTTTTTTACTAATTTGCAGTTCGATTCTTCTTCCTTTGCTCGTACAGTCGCACTGTTTGTTCTTCTCCTTCATAAAGTGTTTGCGCACTTGTTTTCGACTGTTGCGTCGTGGATCTACAAATCTGTTTTGGTGGTTGTTTTATATGCAGCGTATTGTGTGGGAATGTGTTGGCTTTGAGCGTATTAGTTGATATTAGAATGCGGTCAACGTATTGTTAGGTAATTTTGGTTAAATCTCAGTATTTTGCAGGTACCAATCATAAAAAGGTGGGTATTTGTGTCATTTTCCCAAGAACATATAACACGCAATCTCAAGCCCATAAATTGATATTGTTATTGGTTGATTAGGCAGTTTAAACCATCAATGTAACCAGTCTATAAATATTTATTGTAGATTATATAAAATAATAATATAATCTATTAATTATTTATAATATATTTAAAATAAGAATGAATAAATAGTCAGATATAAAATATTTAAAATGTTTCAAATTCAAATAATCTCGTCCCATTTAACAAAATATCAAATTTAATGATCGAAGTTTAAAATAAATTAATAATAATCATGGTTTAACTTATTTGACCAATATTAATCGTTTTAACTGAAAAAATGTTTTTTTTTAAAACCAATTGAATTGAATCGATCAAATTTCAGACCAATTGATCTTTTTGTGTCTTTGTTGGAATTTAAATTTAGATTTTAAGAAAAAGAACTATGTTAGATAACTAATATTGAATGTCAAATTTTCTAAAGAACAAAAAGAAACAATGAAAGATGGCTAGCTATAACCTAAAATTACAGTATCTTTATATATTATAAGGTACGTTTTGAGAAATCAAAATCCGCATTGTTTGCTTACCTCTTTACATCTATAGCCTGTAGCATGTTGAGAGTAGAGTCGTCTATTTATATCTATAACTTGTTGAGAGTAAAGTCGTTAATCACTTCCATTATCGCTCGTTCCCATTGTGATTGCCTTTTCATGTCAAACTTTCTTCTTCCCCATCTGAATCCATGTTTTGTTTATTCTTCTTGTCATCCAGTATCAGAAGTTGACTAATGCTTAAGCTTCGAAAGAGTCAAAAGCCAAATACAAGCGTTTTTCGTCCATATTTTATCTTAATTATATCCCACTGCTAGTTAGAGACAATGTATGCTTGAACTTTATTGATTATCACAAACAAGATTGAGTAAGTATGGACATTTTGCGGCCGCAATTATAAAAATATGGGATTCTTGTTTATTTGCATCACAAAAATCAAATTGTGTGGTTAGATAATTTTCAAGTTTATGACAGAAAATTGAGGATCTTATTGAGATATATTTAGATATTATTTTCTCTTAATGTATCGTATATATGGTTAAACATGCTTTTAGGGACTAGATTAGAATAATCGTGATTTTAGGGATTGGATTAGAATTATAGTTGTAATTGATTTTTTCCAGTTTCCTTTTTTTTCTTCCTATTCTTTTGTGTATTTATGTAGCTGAATCATATCAATACAAGGCAAGCCATTCACGAATTCTTCATGGTATCAAAGCCACACGGCTAAGATACACGATCGATATGGCTGACGACAGTGATAAAACTAATAAGACTCTATCTTCATCTTCTCGAAATAACCATACATCTCATTTTTTTCTTGGCTCACAAGATAGATCTGGAGATCTCATTACTGTAGTTCGTCTTTGACACGACAAATATGATGAATGGGCAAAGTTTGTGCGTCTTGCTCTACTATCTCGCCGAAAATACGGCTTCGTCGATGGAACAATTATGGAACCTAAAGCACCTTTCACAATGGAGGATTGGCTTACCATTCACTCAATGCTTGTTTCTTGGCTAATGAATACTATTGATCAGGAGGTTAAGTCTACTATCTCCTTTTATGATGATGCTAAACTTTTGTGGGATGAATTGCAGGCTCGCTTCTCTGTCGTTAATGGGCCTCGAATTCACCAGTTAAAAACTAATTTGGCTAAGTGTGAGCAATCCAAGGTCATGTCTGTTTCTTCATATTTTGGGAAGCTTAAGGTTTTATGGGATGAGTTGGCTAATCATGAACCCATTATATCATGTAAGTGTGGAAAATGTGAATGTAATTTGGGTAAGGCACATGAAAACAGACGAAATAATGAACATTTTCATCAATTTTTGATGGGTTTAAATTTTGATTATTATGCCCCATTACGTACTAATTTGTTGTCCCAAGAACCTTTACCTTCTCTTGATCGTGCCTATCAACAAATTAGTCAAGAAGAACGTGTTCGTGGAATTACTCATGCTCGAGAATCATTACCAGAAGTGGTGGGTTTTGCTATTCGTCCAGAAGGGCGTGGCCGAGCAAAATCAAATAAAATTGACAAATCTGGGCTTATGTGTTCTCATTGTAATCGATCTGGACATGACATTGTTACATGTTTTCAGCTTCTTGGGTATCCAGAATGGTGGGGCGATAGACCCCGCACCGAAGGAGCCACTCATACTCGTGGCAAAGGAGGTGGTGGTCATGGTACAAACTCACCCGCAGCTGGTCGTGGTAGAGGAGCTAATGTGCGAGCGGTGGTGAGAGATGGTACAAACACTCCTGTCTCTCTTCCTAATTTGAGTGGAACAATGGTAGACTATAGCTACTATGTTTGGTAATGCTCAATCCTCTACTGATTGTTTACATGGTGAGTTTTCTATGGTTTCTTGGATTATTGACACTGGTGCTTCTAATCATGTGACGGGGGATGCATCATATTTGTTTGATGTTCATGATATTGTTGCATGCCCCGTTGGACTCCCTGATGGCCAAAAAATAATTGCTACTAAAGAGGGAACTGTGAGGCTCTTGGACGGATTGTATCTTAAAAATGTTCTTTATGTCCCTAACTTGCACTGCAACTTAATTTCTGTTACACAACTCATTGATGACATGCATTGTTTTGTACAATTTACTTCTCATATGTGTGTTATATAGGACCGTCATACGAGAAAGCTGATTGGAACGGGTGAACGGAGAGATGGACTTTACTACTTCCGGCAACCATCTACAGTGCAAGCTATTTCAGTGGATGGTTCTTCATCTTTGTTGGGACTTTGGCATCAACGTCTTAGACATCCTTCAGAGAAAGTAGTAAAGTCATTACCTTTCTTACGTAATTCTAGTGATAAATTAAATAAGGAATGTGATGTGTGCCCTCATGCCAAACAATCTCGTGATTATTTTTCTCTTAGTGATTATAAGGCCTCTCGAATTTTTGAATTGATTCATTGTGATTTATGGGGTCCTTATAATACAGTTTCTTCTTGCGGGGCTCGTTATTTTTTTACTATTGTGGATGATTTTTCCCGAGCTGTATGGGTTTATTTGTTGATTGATAAATTGGAGGTATTTAAAATGTTTATGTTGTTTTTTGCTATGGTGGATCGACAATTTGATCAAAAGGTTAAGATTGTTCGGAGTGATAATGGGACGAAGTTTAACTGTTTGACAGACTTTTTTCTTTCAAATGGGATTTTATTTCAAACCTCTTGTGTGGGAACTCCACGTGAGAATGGCGAGTTGAACAAAAGCACCGTCATATTTATGATGCACGGGCCTTGCATTTCCAAAGTCATCTTCCTCTTTATTTTTGGGGTGAATGTGTCTTGGCAGCGTCTCATTTGATCAATCGAACACCCTCCAGTGTTCTTGAGAATAAAACACCTTATGAAATTTTATTTAATACCTTGCCCAATTTTGATGACTTGCGAGTGTTTGGTTCTTTATGTTATGCTCATAATCAACGAGCTAAGAATGATAAATTTGCAAGTCGAAGTCGAAAATGTATCTTTGTTGGGTATCCTTTTGGTAAGAAAGGGTGGAGACTTTTTGATCTTGAGAATAAAAGTTTTTTTGTTTCTAGGGATGTTAAGTTCTTTGAAAATCAATTTTCTTTTGCTGAAAATAGTCCTGCTCCTATTTGTTCTGAATATAATTCTGGAAGCACGAATTTGGGTAATGATGATTTTGATATTTTGGGGAATCATGCATCATTGTCTAATGAATTTGAGCTCACAAACGAATCCTCTCCACTACCTGTCACCACCCAAAGCCCAACAACTACAACTTTAGAGCCTCCTTCCGCTTTCCCTCCAGCTGCCAATGAATCACATTCTGGCCTAGATGCTGAACAAAGTCCAGTTCAACCCACATCTCCACTCCAACGTTCACCTCTTCATGGGGCCAACAGCGGGGGATCGCCTCGGATTCTATCAATGAAACTCACATAGGGACGAGGATTCCATGAAAAGGTTCCATCTATTCGGCCCCGTGACTATGTTACTAACATCTTGTTATCACAAAAAGTCCATCTACTCTAAATTCACCGCGCCATTCACTTCCTAAGTGCATACTTTCCTATAACACATTATATTAATTGTGCAAAATTTTTGTTAGCCACCGGAAATTTCTTGTCATTTGTTACAACAAAGTTGTGAACCGAAATCATTTAAAGAGGCTATGGCAGATGTAGGATGGCGTCATGCTATGCAAACAGAAATTCATGCTTTAGAAGATAATGGTACTTGGACTATGGAAAAATTACCTCCTGGTAAACGTGCTCTTGGTAGTCAATGGGTTTATAAAATCAAGTATAACTCTGATGGCATCGTTGAACAGCTTAAAGCTCGGTTGGTTATTTCTGGTAATCATCAAATTACTGGGATTGATTATAATGAGACTTTTGCACCTTTTGCAAAGATGGTCACGGTTCGTGCGTTCTTAGCCATTGCAGCATCTAAAAATTGGGAGTTGCATCAGATGGACGTGCATAATGCCTTTTTGCACGGGGATCTCAATGAGGAAGTCTATATGAAGCTTCCTCCTGGTTTTAGGTCTTCTCAACCTGATATGGTGTGTCGTCTTCGAAAGTCATTATATGGCTTGAAACAGGCCCCAAGGTGTTGGTTTGCCAAACTTGTTACTGCTTTAAAATAGTATGGTTTTCTACAATCTTATTCTGATTATTCTCTCTTTACTTATACTAAGGGTGATATTCAAATTAATGTTTTGGTGTACTTTGATGATTTAATTATTTCTGGGAATAATTCTGGTGCTTTGAGAGTCTTTAAGAACTATCTGAGCACATGTTTTCATATGAAGGATCTCGGGGTTCTTAAATATTTCCTCGGGATTGAGGTGGCACGAAGTCTTGATGGTATATTTCTTTGTCAACGAAAGTATTCTCTTGACATTATTTCTGAGACTGGTCTTCTAGGTGCCAAGCCTGCATCTTTTCCTATTGAGCAAAACCATCGGCTGGCTCATGCTTCTGGTGATTCTTTGTCTAATCCGGAACCTTATCATCGTTTGGTTGGACGTTTAATATACTTAACAATCACTCGTCCTGATTTGGCATACTCTGTCCACATCTTATCACAGTTCTTGCAAGAACCGCGACAGGAACATTGGGAAACAACTTTGTGTGTTGTTCGCTATTTGAAGGGTTCTCCTGGACAAGGGATTTTACTTCGAACTGATAGCTCTCTTTCTCTGACAGGTTGGTGTGATTCTGATTGGGCGGCGTGTCCTCTTACTCGTCGCTCTCTCATAGGTTGGCTTGTGTTTCTTGGTCATTCCCCGATTTCTTGGAAAACCAAGAAACAACCTATTGTGGCACGTTCTTCGGCAGTGGCCGAATATCGCTCTATGGATTCTCTTACTTGTGAATTGAAATAGTTGAAGGGACTTCTTCTTAGCTTGGGGATTCAACATCCTGTTGCTATTGGTCTATATTGTGATAGCCAGTCGGCTTTACATATTGCACAGAATCCTGTTTTCCATGAACAAACAAAGCACATTGAAGCAGACTGTCACTTTGTTCGTGATGCTATCCAAGATGGAACTATTCTTCCTTCATATGTTCCTACCACGGTTCAACTTGCTGACATCTTTACCAAGCCTTTGGGGACACGTCAATTTCAGTTTCTGCTTTCCAAGTTGGGCATTTACAATCCTCATGCTCCAACTTGAGGGGGTATTGAGATATATTTAGATATTATTTTCTCTTAATGTATCGTATATATGGTTAAACATGTTTTTAGGAACTAGATTAGAATAATCATGATTTTAGGGATTAGATTAGAATTATAGCTGTAATTGATTTTTTCCAGTTTCCTTTTTTTTCCCTATTCTTTTGTGTATTTATGTAGCTGAATCATATCAATACGAGGCAAGCCATTCACGAATGTTGGGAAATTTATTGTTTAGATTTTGATGAATGCCATGTAAAACTTAGAATAGGAAGTTGGCACCCATTTTTTGTTGTAAATCGCATTGTAATAAATAGAATTTGGTCAAGTTGAGTTAAGTCACTATGCCCAAACATGCAAGAAGACAATCAAGACTAGTAGGAAAACTCCGTGCGAGACAGTGAGTTTGGAAAAAAAGAGAAGACGGAACTCGATGAAGGTGCGGTAGATGCGGTGAGTAAAGCATCGGTCAAGTCAACTCAAGATAGTCAAGTCTCTAGTTGAAGTGACGAGAAGAGTCATTTAATGATTGAAAGGCGACTCTAAGTCACCTCGGGGAAAGCAAGGAAATGCGGTCAAGTCGAGATAATCGAAAGAGAGCCGTTGTACGTAAATCAAGAGAATTACTTAAACAAGTAATACCTCCATGCTACCTTTCTCGAAGTGCTCGATCCCGAAGCGTGCAAGGAAATAAACCAATGGGAAGCCCTACACCATGTCGATTGCTCTAAAAAGTCAAGAATAATTCATACGAGGAAGTGGCAATTCCAAGGACTGCAACAAGGCAAGCCAACGACCACAAGTGACTTTCAAAAATAAGCCTATCTCTTCAACGGGCAAATTTTTTAAAGATCACTATAAAAGGCTGAGGAATGACTCTGAGAGAAGGTTACCTTGACTACCTGAACCACGAACATTTCAAGAAAACATTTGAACTGTAACCTAAAATATTCTCAAAATCATTCAAGTTTAATCCTCAAGCCTACACTATGAAGAAAATCAATCCAACACTCACCTGTGAAGGAAAGATAGCTTCAATCAGTTGAAGAGGAAACTTTAGAAGAAAAGGGGTCTACATTCCACGAAGGATTGTAGGAAGGTTCACGGTCGAACCAGTCTCAAGTTTTTGGAGGGCTTCGTGATCAAATCCTAAGAGCTTGAGCAAATGAGCTGTAGTAGCAAAGCAAGTGCCTGTGAAGAAGCTCGAGTCGGACGAGAAGCGGTGAGTGACCAAGGCATCTCGATCGAGTCCCAAAGGATCAAGTCGGTTTGTGTGATCAAGACTTGTATCCGGACTATTACCACTCGTATCCGATCAATACTTAGTGGATTCCTCCGGGAGTTGGAGAAGAGAGGAGTAGAAGAATTACCCCATCTTCGAACCTCTATAAAAGCTTATCGTGTCATTTACATTTCAACACTTTAATTCCTGCATCTTATTTGTTTAATTCTGCTGACATATTTGCTATCCAACTGATAATCTCTAAGTACTAAAACCTAGTATTAAATCATTACTAAACCAAACTTAAGGGTGTTAAGTCTTCCGAAAAACAAACCACAGTTGAGCTAATTCGGTCTTAATTTGAGTTATTCTATCAACGGCTCGATCGAGTCCGTTGAGTGACTAACTCTCTTGATTAACTAAATTGGTTGTCCACCAAGAACACAGGTTGTATAGTGTCAACTCGAATTTTAAAAAGGACCAAAAGTGAAAAGTTGGTAAGGTTTATTCAACCCCCTTCTAAACCTTACACTCACACCCCTTGGGACCTACAAGTGGTATCGAGCGGTTGGTTCATTGAGCCTTCCGCACCGGTTAGTTCTTGAACTAGATCTCCAAACTTTTCAAAGTTTGTTTTAGTACTTAAGTTTTCAAAACTCATTTTTTCATTAAAAGTTATTATCATGGAAGCAAATTTGACACGCATCCCTATGTTCACAATTGAAGAATTTGATGATTGGAAAATTCGTATGCGAGGCTCATCTATCAAAGATTACATGATGAGATGTGGATAGTGATAGAGGATGGGCCACCGCAAATCTTAAAAGTGAACACGATTGTAAGAAGAGCTACAAATTTGAAGGTGAAGAGGATGTTGCCCCTAGACCCTATGGTTGAAAAACCAAGAACCGAATGGACAAATGATGACGAGAAAAAGATACAACCTGGACAATGTAGCCAAGGACATCCTTTACAAAACCTTGGACAAAGCCATGTTCAATAAAGTCAAATCATGAAAAATGGCTAAAGAAATCAGGACAAGCTAACATTGATTTGTGAAGGCTCGAGCAAATCAAGGAAAATAAATTATCAGTGGTCGTACAAAAATTTGAGAATTTCAAAATGATCGCAGGAGAAAACCTGGATCAACTGGATGCTCGGTTCACGAAATCACCAACGAGCTATCTCGCACTTGGAAAGGAATATACACGAAGGAAATGTGTATGAAGATCCTAAAAAGTCTCGGTGAATGGGAAATGAAGGTCATGGCATCGAGACATTCCATGGACCTATCGAAGACCTCCAACCATGAACTATTCTCGGATCTCAAAGCCTACGAATTTGAATTTGAGAAGAAAAGATCGAGGAAGAGACAATTTTGTACCCAAAACAATGTTTGCTCTAATTGTTAAGGATGGAAAGAGAGCCGAGGTCAAAGAAGTCATTGATCCGAAGAAATAGCCCCGATGGTTAAAAGGTTCAACAAGTTCTTCAATAAGAACTACAAGAAAGGCAAGGGCGAATCTTCAGAAGACACTCAGCTCACTCCAAGTCAAGGAAGATAGGCCAACCAAGAGAACAGATCATCAAAAAGCTGAATATCAAAGGGCCGACAATCCAAGAATGGAAAGAGCCGATCAAAAAGTCTGAATATCTATCTTTGAATAAGCAACAGGTCACTATGCCATTGATTGTCCATATCCCTGTAGTCAACAAATACAGGAATGAAGAATAAATAAAGGTCTTGAGAAAGAAGACAAGAAAAGAAAAAGGCAATGTTGGTGCAGAGACTGCGCTGCGGCAACCAAGTTAAGAGAGACAGTGATTGAGAGCGATGAAGTTCGACTACTCAAGTGACTCGAAGAAGAAGCCCGATCGTTTGATGGCCAAGGAACAAGATCAACCTCGACCAAGAAGATGAGGTACACTCTAACTCATCAAACTCGATTCTAGTGATAGTGATGTGACACACACACTTCATCACCCACGATCTTTATGATTCATTAGGCAAAATGATGAAAGATTTTGAACACATTAAATCCTCACACACACTACTAAATGAGGAAAACTTGACCTACTAAAGAGCTGAAAACTCACGGTGACTAAGGAGCTAAGTACTCTAAGTCAAATAGGCGATGAGAATAAAAGTTTAAAGGTTTAAAACGCCAAGCTAATAGCAGATATAGCTGCCATAGAAAAGAGGGAGAATGACCTCAAAAATGTGATTGCCTCATTCACTAAGGCATCTAAATCATTGGATGATCTTATTATGAGTCAAAGAGAATGTGGAAACAAGACAGACTTAGGATTTAATTCCTCTGTGCTATGTCAAACTCCAAAAGTAATTTTGGAAAAAGGATCTTCAAGCAATGAAGAGTCTCAAAAATCCAAAACTCCAAATGGTGCACACACATTCACTCCAAAGCACAATTATAAGCAAACTGGCCTTGGTTATAAAGGAAAAGGAAAGCAGCCAGTTGGGTTCGTTGAGAGGACAGCTGAGAAGAAATTCAGCCAAGTTACTCAGCAAACTCCAAACAGGAATTACTCTGTAAAGAAAAAACAGAGCTACCAAAAACCCCAAATGTTTTATAAAAGAAACACATATGATGGGAATGGTAGAAAATATCCAAGCCAAACTGGTTGGAACGATGTGAACTATCAGCATAGACTTATGGAATATAAGCCCAAATGGCAAAGGCCTAGAACTCAACAAAGGCCATTCCAAAAGTATAAGAGCTTTCATCAGCACACATATGCACCTAGGCACTACACTCAAAGACACCACAATTACCTAAAGAAGGCAATTGCTAAAACACATATACAGACATACAGACAAAAGAGACAGTTGTATGAACCTAGAATCCCCAAGCAATTTGCCAAAATTAATTATGATTATGGCACTGATAGATGGCAACCCCTTAGAGCCGATCATTTGGCTAAAGGCTGGTTGGATCATCTTACAATACTAACCCCTCGGGACCGGACAAGTATGGGTACCTAAAACTTAATTTCCTTGATTGCGAGTTGAATGAGTGCCAAGGAACCTGGTACATGGATAGTGGTCATTCCGGACATATATGACAGAAACAAGAAAAATGTCAAAATTCAAGGAAGTTAAGGGAGCAAAAGTCATATTTGGAGGAAATGAAGCTCGGGGAGAAATAAGAGGCATTGGATCCGTAAGAAGAACGGATTAGAAATCACGGTGTTGCATATGTTGAAGGACTCAACTTCAACTTGCTAAGCATCACCAACTCGTGACAAGGGTTATAATGTTGTATTTAACATGGGTATATGCCAAATCAAGGATATTGAATCAATTGAAGTTGTGTTGCAAGGATGCGGACAAAAGAACATGTATGTAGTAAATTGGTCAACCGCAACACCCAACACCGTCTATTAGCAAAAAGCCAATTTGAATCAAGTTAGGTACGTGGCACAAAAAGCCGAGTCACCGAATTTCAAAACACTTAACAAGCTTGCGTAAGTAATCTTGTGGAAGGTCTTCCGGACTCGATATACAAGAAGGAGAGTATATGTGACACATGCCGAAGGAAAACGGATCAAATCATCATTCAAAGAAAAGACATGCCCATCTTCAACAAGGATATTGCACCCGCTACATATGGATCTATTTGGTCGATTGAACCCGCTAAAGCATAAGTGGGAAGAAATATACCTTGGTGGTAGTAGATGACTACTCAAGATATACATGGACAATATTCATGTGTAAGAAGAAAAAGAAACTCTACGTAAAACTACCACAAGCTGTGAAGAGGATTCAAAATGAGAAGAGCCAAACCATTATCAAAATAAGATCAAACAGAGGAACCGGTTTGTCAATGGTATTGAAAATGGCATTGGTCATGAATTATCTCGACAAGGACTCCACGGTGAGAATGGAGTTGCGAAAGAAGGAATAGAACACTCAAAGAAGCAAAGAAGAACCATGTTAGTCAAGCGGGGTTACCAAAGAGATTTTGGGTCAAGCAATCAACACTTGTTACACTCAAAACAGGATGTATGATAAACAGGCGGTGACAAAGACTCCTATGAGATTTGGACATGGAGAAAACCAAATGTTGCATATTTTAGAATATTTGGATGTAAATGCTTCATCCATAACAATGGCAAAGACAATCTAAAGGCTTTCGATGCTAAAGCGATGAAGGTATCTTCTTGGGATACTCGATTTGAAAGCAAAGCCTACAGAGTACTCAACAAAAGGACTATGGTTGCGAGAGGAATCCATTCATGTGGTATTCGATGAGCCAAATGTAAATGGAGAAGACATTGTAGAATCAGTTGATAAGTGAATCATCCAACCATACGAGAAAAGTCCCTATCTTTGAAGTGAAGTTGGAATTATAAACTCGGATGAAGATGAGATAGCCGAGTCTCATAAAATTTGGAAAATTTGCGGCTAAGTGATTGCGAGAGAGCCGATCAAAGCAACACAATTGCTAGACAACTAAATCCGGCTAACTTACTTCAACCTAATGTAAGATGGTGAAAGACCATCCACGAACTTGTCCTTTGGAGATATAAGAGAAGGTGTCAAAACAAGATCCTTAACTCAACAAGAAGCTATGTTCACATTTTATCTCACAAATAGAGCCTAAAGATGTGTTACAAGCATTGGATGACACACATTGGATTCAAGCTATGCAAGAAGAGTCAATCGGTTTGAAAGAAATAAAGTATGGGAATTAGTTCAAAGACCCACCCATCAAAATGTTATTGGTACTAAATGGGTGTTGAAACAAGATGAACGAGGAGGGTTCGTGGTAAGAAACAAAGCAAGACTAGTAGCCAAAGGATATTGCCAAGAAGAAGGAATAGATTTTGATGAAACATTTGCTCCTGTAGCAAGATTGGAAGCTATAAGGATGTTTCTTGCCTACTATGACTCATAACAACTTTATTGTATATCGATGGATGTAAAAAGTGCATTCCTAAATGGTTTATTGGAAGAAAAAGTGTATTTCGAACAACCTCCAGGATTTGAGCGAGAAAGACTCTTGGAGATAAGGTATACAAACTCAAGAAAGCTCGTATGGATTGAAACAGCACCCAGAGCATGGTATGATACTTTGTCACAATTCCTAACCGAGAATGGATTCACAAAAGGAAAAGTAGATAGAACACTTTTTAGAATTCAAGACAAGAAGAGCATCCTGCTTGTTCAAATATATGTGGATGACATCATTTTTGGATCCACAAACAAAGAGCTATGTGAAAAATTTTCAAACCTCATGCAAAGCAAATTTGAAATGAGCATGATGGGAGAGTGACATTCTTCCTTGGACTCCAAGTAAAACAGTGAAGGATGGAACCTTCATAAGTCAAACAAAATACACCGAGATTTAATGAAGAAATTTGGTATGGAGGAGAAGTCTTCGTGAAAATACCAATGAATACATTAGTCAAAATGGACATGGATGCAGATGGCAAGCACAGTAGATCAAAAAAGATCTGAGCACTTATTGGATCATTGTTTTATCTCATAGCAAGCAGCCGGACATCACCTTTGTTGTAGGTGTATGTGCGAGATTTCAATCTGCCCCAAAAGAGATATATATGACTCAGCAGCCTAAGAGGATCTTGAGATATTTGAAAGGAAGCAAGAAGTTGGCTTATGGTATCCAAAGGAAGGTGGATTCAAGCTAATTGGCTATTCGGACTACGACTATCTTTGGATGCGAGTTGACAGGAAGAGCACCTCGGGCACATGTCAAATGCTTGGAAATAGGCTAATTTCTGGTTTAGCAAAAAGCAAAATTCAATAGCCACCTCTACAACGAGAATACATAGTTGCGGAGGCATTGTTGTGCCCAAATCCTATGGATGAGGCGGTGAGAGACTATGAAGTTGGAGAAAAGGGAATTCCAATCATGTGTGATAACACAAGTGCAATTGCAATCACTCGAGAATCTGTGTTGCACTCAAGAACAAAGCATATCGATGTCGATATCACTTCATAAGAGATCATGTTGAAAAGAAGGACATCATCTTGGAATATATCTCAACCGATAAACAGTTGGCGACATATTCACAAAACCATTATGTGAGTCAAGATTTGAAGAACTCAAGCATGAGTTAGGGTTAATTGGTGGTGACACTCGGAAGACTCAAAGAAAAGAAATGAAACACAAAAAGAAAAAGGATGAATTCTCAAAATCGCCTAAATGAATCGGCCATATCGGAAAGACAACTATACCGAATAAGCCGACAATTTGAGTCAATGAGAGAACTGTGACGGAAGAGTTAAATCGGCTAAGGGATAAGTTTGAGTCATTTATGAGCAAAGTGACAAAAACGATCGTTTTTACTAAGCGGGAATATTTTTAAGAATGACGTCAAGCATAATGATGATGTGCGGACAAAAAGCCGCATACCAAGCTTATGATTGGATAAATCTTTGCCGCATTAAATTCGAGACATTAAATGCTAATCGGCGTGCAAAATCTAAGCCGTTGATTTCGATCACATTTCAAAAAACCACCCGCACGTCCTTTCGGAAACCATACTTAAACCATTTTCGTCTGTTTTTCTCTCACTTTACCAAAACGTTTCATTTCTATCTCGAAGCAAAAGGCAAAACTCTCTCAAAACCCTATCAATATTCAAATCAACTTCTAAGTTCCTTTTCGTGAAATCTTGAAAAATGGCACCAACTTATGACTTCGTCAAGCTAGGAAGCAAATCCACACTGGGTCTGTGGATTTCGAGGGAATGGTCAAACAGGGTCCGATGACGCCTCATAAAGAAAATCGTTGAAAAGCTTGAAACGTCCGGGCTGAAACCATTTCTCGACGATTCTCGATGACCTATGTGGAAGAGGTTGCACGAGTTTCGTGACGTGAACGCCGAGATTCACGATGAGGGGATCAAATCCTCTGTTCACGG
The DNA here is from genome assembly GCA_016081115.2 of Rehmannia glutinosa. Taxonomy (NCBI): domain Eukaryota; kingdom Viridiplantae; phylum Streptophyta; class Magnoliopsida; order Lamiales; family Orobanchaceae; genus Rehmannia; species Rehmannia glutinosa. Next base: position 153,636,357 of record CM071926.1, on the reverse strand, counting down.
GAAGGAGTTCATCATCTGCCGAGGATCCGCGAACACCGCTTACTACGGCGGAAGGAGCACCGAGAAATCAATGAAGCAGCGTAGACTTGGCCGCTTGATAAGCGTGAATTTTGCATGTATTATGAAGCGTATTTCGAGCTATAATGATAAGTAAACATGCATATAGTCGCGTTAAATGTTACATATTCACTCCTTGTGGAAAAGATATTACACTTTGCTTATTTTGTAGGAATTTCATGATATTTGAAGCTAATTGAATAAGAATATGAGGAAAGCAAAGTAGAAACGCGGAGAATTGAGTGGATATACGAAAAGTGAAGCCTAAAAGAGCGAAAGTTGAGCGTTCACGGAAGAGACAGGGGGGCACACGGGTTGGGCGTGCCTCAAGACACCACCCGTGCACCCCTGTATAAGGATGATTGAAGCTGCAGCATGGCGCACGGGTAGCCCATGCATGGGCGCACCACCCGTGCGCCCTACAGAGAGTCAGAGTATCTCACCGGAGTGGCGCACGGGTAGCCGTGCTCAACGCACCACCCGTGCGCCCTACGAGAGAGTTGGGGTATTCACTGGGTGGCACACGGGTAACCCGTGCGTGGGCGCACCACCCGTGCGTCTGTACTGAATCCCATGTCTGCGACATTAAGCCCTAAACATGATGGGAGGTATAAAAAGGCTTTTGGGGGCGCACATAAGGACATTCGGCATTTTGGGATCTACAACACAAGACAAGAGTCAACTCTGGAAGGAGACATCAAGGAGATAATCGGGTTGCATCGGAGCTTGAAGAACGGAGATATATCGAGAGATTGTCGGCGTTCCTAAGTTTTCTTGCTTCTCTTTTTAGTTTCTATCTTTTAGTTTCATTTGTAATGACTTTGAACACTTTGTGTGTAAGTTGTTTAATCATGTGTAGCTAAACTCTTGTGATTTAGGGTTTTGGAAGTAGATTAATGAACTCTTGTTGGATGTTTTAATCTTGGTTGAAGTTATTATCTTGAAGCCTATTTGAGTACTTTGAGCTTATTCTTGTTTTATCACTTGGCCAATGATTTAACATGTTTGATATATTGATTCATAATTCGAGAGATGAGTTTCAATATTAGATCTTGAGTACTTGACACAAATATTTGCATGAATCGAGAGGTTTGTGAATATTTGTGAGGACATTTGATCTTTTGTGCATTTGGGAGTTGTGTATCTTATGTTGAGTAGAGATGCTAGTATAGATATTTCAATCTACATTTTATATGCATCTCGAGAGGGAGGATAAAATAGCTTTGTGATCGTCTTATAGGAATATTGATAATAACGTGGCTTGATTAAACCGGACAACAAGAGGATTATTAATTGAAACCTTAACTCGGAAATCCATTACATCATCTTGATACTTCTTTCATTTGTGTTATCTTATTCTTGTGTTTTAGTGATTGAAATTGTCTTAATCTCAAAACAACAACCATCAAATATCGATCGTCTAAATAAAAGTAAAACTATCTTGGCTCAATACTTAGCCTATTGATTTATTAGTCTCCGTGGATACGACCTTGCTACCCTATTCTAAAACGTACACCGTACACTTGCGGTGGAGCTAAAAATATAGGCGAACAAGTTTTTGGCGCCGTTGCCGGGGAGTAATACAATTTATGGTGCTAATATTGAGATAGATAGAATTATTCTTAATTTAGACATTTTTTTTATTATTTATTTTGTTTTAGTGTGACTTGAATTCCACATTATTTGACTTGTTTCTTCTAGTTTGGTCCAGGTAGTGCATGAACACGCGCTCTAGGCGGGGGGACTTAATACCGCTCATACCGGAAGTTGAGGCTTTCGCAAGGAGAATCAGTGCTACCACTAGACGAGCTAAAAGACAACACAATCCGATAATGGGGGATTTGAATGAGTTACCAATACCGCCAAACAATGGTGGAAACGAGTTACCGATCGGTTCGGTTCAACAAGCCATTCGTGATTACTTTCGACCACAAACGAATCGTAATTACGGTGGTATTGCCCATATTCCTATCAATGCCAACAACTTCGAACTCAAACCGCACTAATCAATATGGTGCAAATGAGAATCGATTTGGGGTTTGCAAATCGAAGATCCTAACTCTCACCTTGCGCATTTTATCCAAATATGCAATACGATCAAAATGAATGGAGTCTCGAGATGACGCCATAAGATCGCGCCTATTCCCATTCTCTTTAAGGGATAAGGCGAGAAATTGGTTGGGTACCTTGACGCAAGGCAGTGTAAGCACGGGGGACGAGCTAAGCCAAAAGTTTTTGTTTAAATTCTTTCCACCAAGCAAAACTTTGCAGCTCAAAAAGTGAGATTACTCAATTCCGACAATTTGATTCCGAGCCTTTGTACGAAGCTTGGGAAAGATTTAGGGATTTGTTAAGAAGATGTCCACAACACGGCTTTCCGGAGGATCAACAACTATGTTTCTTTTACAATGGTTTAATGGGGCAAACGGAGGGCCTTTGTTGATGCCCGCAATGGGAGGAGCATTGTTGGCAAGGTTTCCACAAGATGCCTTAAATCTTCTTGAGGAAATGGCCATGAAAAGCGATTACCAATGGCCATCGAAAGATCCAAAGTACAACGAGTAGCCGAAATCTCGATTGGACCCTATCAAAACATTATCGGCACAAGTAGCGGCTTTGACAACTCAATTGAATGTATTTCTGAAGGGCGGAAGCGTGTACGAGCACGGGTAGTGAAGCTCTTCTATATCCGATGGAAGAGGTAAATTATGTGAACAACCGGAATTTCAACAATTTCCGGAATAATTCAAACCCAACGCACTACCATCCAGGGTTGAGAAATCATGAAAATTTCTCCTATGCAAATACAAAGAATGTATTACAACCTCCGTCGGGATTCAATGCGTCAAGTGGAGGCAGTAATGGAGAAGGCAAATCGTCGTTGGAAGATGCACTCACCTCTTTCATAAATCAATCTAATGCTTTCATGAATGACACGAGGAGCCGCCTCACTAAGCAAGATCTTCGGATGGATAAGTTAGAACAACAAGTGACAAGCTCGATAAAGAATCTGGAGAATCAAATGGGTCAATTGGCTACAATTGTGGGTGGTCAACATCAAAAGGGTCAATTTCCGAGTAATACGGAAATGAATCCTAAGGAACAATGCAAAGCAATTCGTTTACGAAGCGGCACGGCATACGAGGGGCCTAAAGAAAAATCTGGGAGTCCGAAACTGTCGGATGAAGCATCTAGGTCGGAAGCAGGAGAATCCGTGATGAAGGATGATATTGAAGAAAATAGGAAAGAAGAGAACAAAGAGGCAGAACAAACAGGGGCTGAAAAGCAAAAATCATCATCTAGCTCAAACATATCTAAGTTGCCTATATCTCTTCCTTTTCCTCAAAGATTTCAAAAGAAAAAGCTTGATGATCAATTTGCCAAATTCCTTGATATATTTAAGAAATTGCACATTAACATTCCTTTTGCAGACGCACTAGAACAGATGCCGAACTATGCGAAATTTCTTAAGGATGTTATGTCAAAAAAGCGGAAGATGACAAGCTTTGAAACGGTGAATTTGACGGAAGAATGTAGTGCAATTATCCAAAGGAAGCTACCACAAAAACTTAAAGATCCGGGGAGTTTCACTATCCCTTGTGCTATTGGTGGTAATTTCTTTAATAAAGCGTTATGTGATTTAGGGGCAAGTATTAATTTGATGCCTTTGTCCATTTTAGAAACTTGGATTAGGCGCGTGAAACCAACTACGGTGACATTGCAACTTGCAAACCGATCACTTACATATCCAAGAGGAATTATTGAAGACGTCTTGGTAAAAGTTGATAAATTTATATTCCCGTGGATTTCTTGGTATTAGATATGGAAGAAGATCGAGATGTTCAGCGATACTTGGACGCCCTTTCTTAGCAAAGGTAAGGCCTTAATAGCGTGTAAAAGGTGAGCTCACATTACGTGTTAATGATGAGCATGTTTTATTTTCTATATATAAGGCAATGAAATTCCATGATTCGGTAGAGAGTTGTAAATTTTTGGATATAGTTAGTTCATGCATTGAGGATTATGTTGATCACACATTGTCTACGAGATGATTTGGAATTTGGTCTAACCCACTCGTGCTCAATGTCGAGTGTTGTACTTGATTTTGATAACCAAGATTTGTACGACTATGTTTGTGCCTTAGATCATATACAGAACTACCTAATCTTCGCACGAGGCGAGAACTCAAGGACCGAAATAAGGGTGAACTCTCGAAGAGCGCACGACCCGTGCGCAGCGCATGGTCGGCCGTGCGTGATGCAGAGAGAGACGGGTGAGCTCTCACGAAGAAGCGCGCACGACCGTCTGCGCGCAGCGCATGGTCGCCCGTGCGTGATGAAGAGATGGGCTGAGCTCTACGAAGAGCGCACGACCCGTCTGCGCAGCGCATGGTCAGCCCGTGCGTGATGCGAGATACCAACACCGACTCGAACTCAAGCAATTACCTGAACACCTCAAATATGCATTCCTTGGAGCAAATAACGCAAATCCGGTAATCGTTTCAGCTCTTCTCACTCATACTCAACTTGATAAACTGTTAAGGGTTTTACGAAAACATAAGTCGGCACTAGGATGGTCTATAACTGATTTAAAAGGCATAAGTCCATTCATTGTGATGCATAAAATTCGGATGGAAGATGTTTATAAACCATCAGTACAAAACCAAAGACGACTAAACCCTATTATGCAAGATGTGGTTAGGAAGGAAGTGTTAAAATGGTTGGATGTTGGTATCATTTATGCGATATCTGACAGCTCATGGGTGAGTCCGGTACAAGTGGTACCGAAAAAAGGGGGGGTAACAGTGGTAAAAAATGAAAATGAGGAACAAATTGCTACTAGAATTGTTTAGGGTGGTGAATATGTATTGATTATAGAAAACTTAATGATGCCACTCGAAAAGATCACTTCCCCTCCCCTTTATCGATATGATCTTTGGATCGTCTTGCAGGTTATGATTATTATTGCTTTTTAGATGGTTATTCCGGGTACAATCAAATCGTGATTGCGTAGGAAGACCAAGAGAAAACAACATTTACATGTCCATATGGCACATTTGCATTTCGTTGCATGCCATTTGGTTTATGTAATGCACCGCTACTTTCCAACGTTGTATGATGGCTATATTTCACGATCTTATTGAAAACGTTATGGAGGTGTTTATGGGACGATTTTCTGTTTTGGTGATTCTTTTGATAATTGTCTACACAATCTTTCCTTAGTTTTGCAGCGATGTGAAGAGACCAATCTAGTACTAAATTGGGAAAAGTGCCATTTTATGGTGCACGCGATGGCATTACTTGGTCATCGAGTCTCTTCTCCGAGGTTTGGAAGTTGATCGGGCAAAAATTGTAGCAATTGAGAAGTTACCACCTCCTACAAACGAGAAAGCCATTCGGAGCTTCTTAGGCCATGCCGGATTTCTGAAGGTTTATCCGTGACTTTTCTAAAATTTCTAAGCCCTTGAGCCAATTGCTAGAAAAAATCTTGCTTTCATTTTTTCCAATGAATGTTTGCGGGCGTTCAAACGTTGAAGACAACATTGGTAACCGCACCTATACTCGTCGCCCCAGCATTGGAGTCAACCATTTGAGCTAATGTGTGATGCAAGCGATTATGCGGTTGGTTCACATTCTCGGTCAAAAAGGGAAAAATTATTCCGATCCATCTACTATGCAAGTCGAGCGTTAGCGAGTGCTCAAGAATTATACCACAACCGAAAAAGAAATGTTGGCGATTGTTTTCGCATTCGATAAATTCCGATCTTACTTGATCGGGACAAAGACGATTGTGCACACCAACCATGCGGCTATCAAATACCTTTTTGACAAGAAGGACGCAAAACCGAGGTTGATTCGATGGATTTTATTATTGCAAGAGTTTGATGTGGAAATCAAGGACCGGAAGGGATGCGAACGTGGTAGCGGATCATCTGTCTCGATTAGAAAATCAAGAGGAGCAAAAGGAGGTACGGGATTGATCAAAGAGAGTTTCCGATGAAAGATTACTCATGCTTGAGGCAAAGTTCCCATGGTATGCGGACTTTGTAAACTATTTGGCTGCCGGAGTTTTACCTCCGGATCTATCATTGTATCAAAAGAAGAAATTCTTACATGATGTAAAGTTCTACATGTGGGATGACCCCCTACTCTTTAAGAGGTGCGCGGATAAAATCATAAGGAGATGCATACCTTAAGAAGAATGGGGGGGGAGTCCTACAACAGTGTCACTCTTCACCATCTGGCGGACATTTTGGTCCCACGCGCACCGCAGCGAAGGTATTGCAAAGTGGGCTATATTGGCCCACTTTATTTAATGACCGTTATTTGTTTGTGCAACAATGTGACAGGTGTCAGCGAATGGGAAACATTTCACGGAAGCACGAGATGCCAATGACCAACATAATTGAAGTAGAGTTGTTCGATGTGTGGGGGATTGATTTTATGGGCCCGTTTCCATCATCTTCGGGATATCAATATATTCTACTTGTAGTGGAGTATGTATCCCGTTGGGTAGAGGCGATTCCTTCCAAAACAAATGATGCTCAAGTTGTCATGCGCTTCCTTAAGAAAAACATCTTTACTAGATTCGGCACTCCACGAGCTTTAATTAGTGATGGAGGGTCGCATTTTGTAAACAAATTGATGAGCAACTTGTTGGCAAAATATGGAGTCAAACATAAAGTTGCATTGGCATATCATCCACAAGCCAATGGACAAGCAGAAGTGGCTAACAGGGAGATCAAACAAATCCTTGAAAAGACGGTGAACATCAACCGAAAGGATTGGGCGTTAAAATTGGATGATGCTCTGTGGGCATACCGGACTGCATATAAAACACCATTGGGCACATCTCCATATCAACTTGTTTTTGGTAAGTCGTGCCATTTGCCGGTAGAATTAGAGCACAAAGCATTTTGGGCGGTTAAGCGAATCTGGATTTTTAAAGCTTCGGTGAGGAAAGGTTACTTCATTTGAATCAGATGGAAGAATTCCGGGATGAAGCTTACGAAAATTCCCGAATTTACAAGGAGAGAACCAAGAGGTGGCATGATAAGATGATCAAGAAAAGAGAGTTTTTACCGGGAGAACCGGTGCTCCTATACAATTCACGCCTTAAATTTTCGGAAAACTCAAGTCTAAGTGGTCGGGGCCATTCATGATAAAGAAAGTGTTGAATCCACTGGGATTGTAGAATTGTTAACAAAAGAAGCGAGACTTTCATGGTAAATGGCCAACGGATTAAGCACTATTTCCACCGAGGGAATCAAGAGGAAGTGACATCCACCACCTTGCGCGACCCGTAATTTAACAAAACAGACGTCAAGCTAAAGACGTTAAATATAGCGCTTGTTGGGAGGCAACCCAACGCGTTTGCGTGTTTTATTAATGAGTGTGATTTGTGTGTTTTGTTGTATTTTTGTGTGTTTCAATGTAGGGCTGATTTTCTCGCGTTCAGCGAGCGATCGGAGCGGCGTTCTGAGGAGACGTGGCAAGTGCTCCAATAGCTACAAATGTGGCATATTTCTCAAGGCCACTTCCCACCACCGCCGCCGCAGTGATTCAGGTATATCCCCACTTTTTGTTATTGAAATTCTATTTTTCCCCTTAGGACACTATAATTTCATTCAAGTTTGGGGGGGGAGATAGTATTTTAATACATGAAAAGTGTGGATATGAAAAAAAAAATCATGCATTTTGTGTTTCATATAGTTGCATTAGAGCATTCTAGGTTGCATTTGCATTAGAGCACGTTTATAGCTTTAGCACGTCTATTGCTTTCGTAGTGGTTAGAGAGTGAGTTGACCAAGCATGTTGCAAGTTGTTGTTGTGTGTTGATTGAAAATTCATATTGTTGGGATTAGATGCTGTGTATGGATTGATTGAGCCTTGAATAGATAACTTTGAGCATGTTGATATGAAAAACTTGGTGTGATGCTTTGAATTACATTTTGACAAGCCTGTGAGCTTTGAGCCTTTTTCGCTTATATCTTGTGCAGTCTTGTTGTAATTTGAGTGTATCATTCATGTTGATTAAAATTATAGAACTTGCTTGGGTATCTCTGTCAATGCCACATGTGTATGTGAATTGTGAATGTGATTAAAGGCCATCTTTGCTAGCCTTTCATGCCTTTTGCCTACCTAAAAATGTGAAAACTCCTAGTTAGCCAAGTTGAGCCTATAGCCTATTTCTTTGATAACCACAAATTTAACCATTGATCTTACTATATTTCCATCACCTTAAACTCGAATGTATAACGTTGAGTAAAAGGGGAATGAACGAGGTTGAATGGGTGGGAATTGAAAAATAGGATAATTGGGCATACTTGGTTAAATGGAATAAAAAGAGGAAGGAAAGATGTTGAAAATGCACAAATGAAAAAAAAGATTGAAAAGTTGATAAACTTGGGGGGCGAAGGATTGTGAATGGAGGTGATTCTCAAAAGAAAAGAAAGAAATGGAGATAAATGAAGTTGATAAAAATGAGGGAAGATTGGAGTAGCATATGGGATTGTAATGAAAATGATTGATATGCTCATCGGTCTATACACTCGAGTTTCTAGTCACTTTATCCAAAAATTTCCTACCTAAACCAAAGAGCCTTCATTACAACCAAATAAGAAAGTCCTTTATGATTCACAAATTGCATACACTCTCGTGGCGGAGATATGAGACAAATTGCAAGCCTATGGTAATTTTGCGACATCGAATTGATTTGAGCGTAAACACGTCCTATAACCTCGTGAGATGAGAGTATACACTTAACTTTGAGAGTTGGATTCAGAGCATTTCACTTTGTTTTATTTGAGGCGTGTTCTCTGATTAGATATTTGAGGCTTGATTGAGTTGTACTCAGCATTCATGACGAACAATTTGGATTTTCTTGTAGATTCTCGGTGTGCGCTATTATCTTTATCTCCCTGTTGTGCTTTATCATGTTCTAAATATTGTTGATCGGGACGGTCAACGGTTTAAGTTTGGGGGATTTTGATAAGCGTGAATTTTGCATGTATTATGAAGCGTATTTCGAGCTATAATGATAAGTAAACATGCATATACTCGCGTTAAATGTTACATATTCACTCCTTGTGGAAAAGCTATTACACTTTGCTTATTTTGTAGGAATTTCATGATATTTGAAGCTAATTGAATAAGAATATGAGGAAAGCAAAGTAGAAACGCGGAGAATTGAGTGGATATACGAAAAGTGAAGCCTAAAAGAGCGAAAGTTGAGCGTTCACGGAAGAGACAGGGGGCACACGGGTTGGGCGTGCCTCAAGACACCACCCGTGCACCCCTGTATAAGGATGATTGAAGCTGCAGCATGGCGCACGGGTAGCCCATGCATGGGCGCACCACCCGTGCGCCCTACGAGAGTCGAGTATCTCACCGGAGTGGCGCATGGGTAGGTCGTGCTCGACGCACCACCCGTGCGCCCTACAGAAGAGTTGGGGTATTCAGTGGGTGGCGCACGGGTAACCCGTGCGTGGGCGCACCACCCGTGCGTCATACTGGAATCCCATAATCTGACATTAAGCCCTAAACATGATGGGAGGTATAAAAAGGCTTTGGGGGCGCACACAAGGACATTCGGCATTTTTGGGATCTACAACACAAGACAAGAGTCGGCTCTCGGAAGGAGACATCAAGGAGATAATCGGGTTGCATCGGAGCTTGAATAATGGAGATATATCGAGAGATTGTCGCGTTCTAAGTTTTCTTGCTTCTCTTTTAGTTTCTATCTTTTAGTTTCATTTGTAATGACTTTGAACACTTTGTGTGTAAGTTGTTTAATCATGTGTAGCTAAACTCTTGTGATTTCCGGGTTTTGGAAGTAGATTAATGAACTCTTGTTGGATGTTTTAATCTTGGTTGAAGTTATTATCTTGAAGCCTATTTGAGTACTTTGAGCTTATTCTTGTTTTATCACTTGGCCAATGATTTAACATGTTTGATATATTGATTCATAATTCGAGAGATGAGTTTCAATATTAGATCTTGAGTACTTGACACAAATATTTGCATGAATCGAGAGGTTTGTGAATATTTGTGAGGACATTTGATCTTTTGTGCATTTGGGAGTTGTGTATCTTATGTTGAGTAGAGATGCTAGTATAGATATTTCAATCTACATTTTATATGCATCTCGAGAGGGAGGATAAAATAGCTTTGTGATCGTCTTATAGGAATATTGATAATAACGTGGCTTGATTAAACCGGACAACAAAAGGATTATTAATTGAAACCTTAACTCGGAAATCCATTACATCATCTTGATACTTCTTTCATTTGTGTTATCTTATTCTTGTGTTTTAGTGATTGAAATTGTCTTAATCTCAAAACAACAACCATCAAATATCGATCGTCTAAATAAAAGTAAAACTATCTTGGCTCAATACTTAGCCTATTGATTTATTAGTCTCCGTGGATACGACCTTGCTACCCTATTCTAAAACGTACACCGTACACTTGCGGTGGAGCTAAAAATATAGGTGAACACTGCTGCTTGGAAGGAAGTAGCCAAGACCGACTATGCTGAAAAGATAGTCTACACAGCCAAAAAGGGGCTGCTGAAGGAGGACTACCACAAACTGTTGGACATAATTGCCAAATGCATAGACATCAAATTTGGCGGCTTTGATCAACTTTCTAAAGCAAACCGGTCGTAATGGCTGCGATCATTGAAGAAAAGCAAGTAAACTGGGCTGAGTTTGTCTACAACAGACTCTGCCAGAATGTAGGGAACAAATCCTTCAAGGAGGATGGTTCATTCGGAGGATCTTTGGGATACGGCCTGGTGATTGGCCAGCTGATGGAGATGAAAGGAGTCCCTCTTCGACATGGAAAGGCGTTCCATTTAAACAAGAGGATGTTCAGATCAAACCTCTCTGGCGCACAGAAGAGAGCTCACGCCAAGAGAGCTGATACAAGTGAGGGGAATCGGTGACCCTGAAGATACAACTGTTTCCTCTCCACCAAAGAAGAAAAGCCCCTGTTTGCTAAGAGAATCGCTGCCCCCGCAGACTAAGAAAAAAAAATCTGCTCCGCCCTGCAGCAGTAGGAGTCGCCTGCCCTCGCAGCCGTGTCTCCCGCCCCAGCGACCGAGAAGGAATCTCAAATACCTTCTCCGGTCGTCAAAAAGAGGTGAACTGATAAGCAAGACGGCTGCTCCTCGAAGAAAACACGGCACGGCTCCCGCCGCCAGGACTCGAGAAGACACTCTCTCCGAACCAGTAAATCCCTCGGGTACGAACTAAGAGACGAAGAAGAATCATCAAGCAATCCGAACTGAAAAATCGGGCCGAGTCGGCCACTCATTTGAAATAGATATCGGAGCTGCTGGAGAAGTAGAGTCTCGGATATTATTAATGAAACAAAGACGAAATCTGCTGAAGGCGTCAGAGGAAAACCAAGACCGATTGTAGTTCGAGCAGTGAGACACAAGAAGAAGTGAAAAGAGATGATGATGTGATGATCCTATCCCCACTTTATCCGGACATCCAAAATCGTCTGCGATAGTGGAGGAAGTGGAAATTGAGTCGATCCAGGAAACAGTTCCAACGGCCTGAGTTTGAGTTTATCGAAGAAGAAGAGGAAGCGATGAACTTTCTTGGAGTGACCATTTGTGGTCCAAGCATTGGATGAAGAAAAGCGCACGAGATATCTTGCAGATCTTCAAGGACAATGAGAAGAAGAGAGTGAGGCGAGAGGAAGGCGAGGCACGTGAGAAGGCCAACATCGCCCTATCACCGCACCACAGAACACATACATCATCTCCTTGACGTCTTATCGGATAGTGATGAGGATGCGGACCCTGCGCCACGTAAGAGTTGCAAATGCAGCAAGCAATGCACGAATCGAATTCTTCATGAGAAAAGAATGATGGAGGGACCAGGAGAGTTCTCCAAAACACATTTGAGTTGGACCCAATGGGAGTGGTGCAAAGATATTGCCACGATTGTTGCCGCCACCACTTCCCCACTCACTCGGAAGAAGGAATTAAAGGCTGGCGATGAAACCGGGTTAGTGGGGACCCCAATCGAGCCAACCCCTAATGAAGGTATCTTACCACCGCCCCAACTGAACACTCAAGTAGAAACAACCGGGAGTTTGGAGACGAGTGACCCCACTCCAAGTCACTCACCGGTGGTGCGCCACTCGGGGGGAAACTCCTCCACCTGCAGCAAGGTCGGAGGATGTTGCGAGATGACTCCACAACGAATCTAGGAGGCGAAGTGGAGAAAGTACAAACACAAAATACACAGCAAGTTGCCATCAACGAAGCTCGAGGCGATTGAGATTGTCTCATTTGAGGTGCCAACCGCTCTACGAAGGCTAATGACGCTGCTAATGCGTCGAGGCACAAGAAGGAACAGTACTCGGGAGTTAACACTGCAGGCGATTAAAGTGCAATCCATGGGGTTGAGACTCCAATGGATGCCACCACGAAGACCCTAAGGCAGTGACATCTTTGTCGAAAGGGAGGTCAGCCTCATTGCGATTGAGACTGCGAGGGAGGTAATGAAGGCCAACGGGAGGTTGAGACTTCCGGGGCAAAGAAAGCTGAAGAGAAAATCCCATCCCGCTATCATTGATCCATCCGAAAAAGGAGATTAGCGCACTTCACGACTCCCGGATAATCGATGTAACTTTTCCGGGATCGGAAGAAGACGACGGCCGTGAGTCATCCCCTGTGGATCGATCCAAAAGACTGGTGAGGATGTTCCAACCACAAGTAAGTGTGACCTCAAGACTACTCGTCAAACTTTCAACTTTGATGATGAGCCATCCATGGAAGTCTCATCATCGTCCGATGACACTTCCCGATAAGGCCGAGGACGGTCAACTCAATTGAAGAAACCGGTGAGACCGACGAGGCGTTGAGACAGTGAGGCTCGGCAAGCTCGGGTCAACTTCACAACAAACCCCACCGCAATGAGTCCACCGTGCGGGCTCCCAAGCCGCAACAAGTTCGACTCTACTGGGGAACTTCACGCGCACCACTCATTGTTGAACAAATCCCGATTGCCCGTGATGATTCCTTTGTAGAATTATTTCCTTCTCTCTCCGGAGGTACCCGACCTCCCCGAAAGAGTCGAAGAAAATGATCTTGCGCTTCTCCACGCAGACTGAGATCCTGTCATTCCATCGATACCATCGTTCGACTTACTATGATTTTGCGTTGTTGGCCATCACCGCAATGAAGGAACAATTGAAGTTCAAGAGGTGTTCAAAGCATTATTTGCGAAATTGAACGGATGGAGAGACACCAGGCCTCGATGGACATGAGATCGGATAAATGAGATGCCAACTATCTGGCGACTTGAGAGGCATAATAGTCGAGAATCGGGAGTGGTGGCAACAAAGAAGAAACAATGCGCGTGGAACAAGTTAGATATTTGAACATTGTTCAACAAGCTGGCTGTCCGGAGAGCCGAGAACGTTGATGCAAAGACGAAATTGAGAGAACACATTGATCACATGCATGAATCTCACACCGCCGAGATAAAGCTGCTGCGTGAGCAAAATAAGAATGAGCTCTGCGTATGGAAGAAAACATGGATAGAAAATTCAGCCTTCTTATGGCCGAGATGAAGTTGCTTAAAGTCAATCCAACGCTACTCGTTCGAGTTTAAGTCAGACAAGATACACCACACGAGACTCGAAGCGAGAACTCGGCCATCGCGGACTCGAAGCGTAACTCAACTTCCCTTGCTAGTATGTTTCAAGAGTTCCTCTCTCCTTTGATGATGCCAAAAGGGGAAGAGGAATACCTTAAAGCGCTAAAGAGATCGAAGATGAGAAGGAAGGAAGCATTTTGCAAAGGGAAAGAAAAGTGAGGAAGTGTCAAAACAAAAGAAAGGAAAGTCTGTTGAGGGGGAAGAATCAAGAGATGTGACCTTAATGATTGCACAAACCCCCAACAAGGTCTTTCACGGTGATATTATCGCGACAAACTCCCAGTGACTCGCCACTCCAACACACTGTACCAATGGCCGAAAAGAGAAAACAGCTTGATTGAAGCGAGGGATGAAGGAAGTGGAAGAAAGGATGGATGCCCGAGTTATGGATATTCTCAAACAACATGGAGGCATTCCGGTGAAGCAGAGACACTTATGCCATCTCGATATCGGGACCGAGCCAAGATCAGTTGATGAATTTAAAACGCTCGCATCCGAAGGATACTTCGCAAACATGTCTATGGCTCAAGCTTGGGACTTGTATCTTGGGAAAAGGGTCTCACGTTATGTGAAGAAGGCCGACAGCACAGACTACCGCGATCACTCGCCTTTGGTCACTCACCGATTTGGAAAGAAGAAGACCCAAAGACAATACACGCCCGAGGAGAGGAAGAGGAAGAAGCGAGTGGTGGAGGAAGAGGTTTCAGACCAGGCCTCCGCCCAAAAACATTGAGTACATAGATCCGGCAAGAAAGGAGGGATCTCTCGGGTGGTCTTGACCAAGTAGCCAATCCGCAAGTGGCTAAAAACAATCTTGAGTATGTGAAAAGAATCGAAAAAGAAAATAAAAGACAAACTCGGCTATGGGAGGAGAGACAAGAGAGATTAAGAAGAGATGAAGTCCGAAAGGCATATGAAAAGAAGAAGAAGAAGCGGTCAAGATGAGAAAAAGATAAGAATACCGAAGAAGATGAAAAGAAGGAGGGTGAAGGAGATGAAGTGTTCTTTGTCCACCCCTTCATGTATTTTACTATGTAAATACATACTATGTAAGTCTTCGTAATAAATCAGTAAATTCTCTATTTTTTTGCATAGACATAAATGTTTGCTTAGATACACCTGTAAATTTGTGTAAAAGAACAAGAATGTTATGATCAATAAAAGGATTGATTCTACGCATACATTCTCTCGTGAATGCACTATCTCAGTATGTATCTTTGCTATTTACATTTTGAATGTTTTAAGTTTTGGCATCATCAAAAAGGGGAAATTGTTGGGAAATTTATTGTTTAGATTTTGATGAATGCCATGTAAAACTTAGAATAGGAAGTTGGCACCCCATTTTTGTTGTAAATCTGCATTGTAATAAATAAGGTTGGTCAAGCTGAGTTAAGTCATCTATGCCCAAACATGCAAGAAGACAATGAAGACTAGTAGGAAAAACTCGCGAGACAATTTGAGTTTGGCAAAAAAAGAGAAGACGAGAACTCGATGAAGGTGCGGTGAGATGCTGTTGAGTAAAGCATCGATCAAGTCAACTAAAGATAGTCAAGTCTCTAGTTGAAGTGATGAGAAGAGTCATTCAATGATTGAAAGTCGACTCTAAGTCACCTGTGGAAAGCAAGGAAATGCGATCAAGTCGAGATAATGAAAAGAGAGCCGTTGCCACGAGAAATCAAGAGAATTACTTAAACAAGTAATACCTCCATGCTACCTTTCTCGAAGTGCTCGATCCCCGAGAAGCGTGCAAGGAAATAAACAATGGGAAGCACTACACCGTGTCGGTCTTTATGAAAAGTCAAGAATAATTCATACGAGGAAGTGGCAATTCCAAGGATCGCGCAACAAGACAAGCCAACGACCACAAGTGACTTTCAAAAATAAGCCTATCTCTTCAACGGGCAAATTTTTGAAAGATCACTATAAAAGGCTGAGGAATGACTCTGAGAGAAGGTTACCTTGACTACCTGAACCACGAACATTTCAAGAAAACATTTGAACTGTAACCTAAAATATTCTCAAAATCATTCAAGTTTAATCCTCAAGCCTACACTACGAAGAAAATCAATCCAACACTCACCTGTGAAGGAAAGATAGCTTCAATCAGTTGAAGAGGAAACTTTAGAAGAAAAGGGGTCTACATTCCACGAAGGATTGTAGGAAGGTTCAAGGTCGAACCAGTCTCGAGTTTTTGGAGGGCTTCGTGATCAAATCCTAAGAGCTTGAGCAAGTGAGCTGTAGTAGCAAGGCAGCTGCCCTGTGAAGAAGCTGAGTCGGACGAGAAGCCAGCTGAGTGACCAAGGCATCTCCAGACTGAGTCCCAAAGGATCAAGTCAGCTGTGTGATCAAGACTTGTATCTGGACTGTTACCACTCTGTATACTGATCAATACTTAGTGGATTCCTCCAGGAGTTGGAGAAGAGAGGAGTAGAAGAATTACCCCATCTTCGAACCTCTATAAAAACTTATCGTGTCATTTACATTTCAGCACTTTAATTCCTGCATCTTATTTGTTTAATTCTGCTGACATATTTGATATCCAATTGATAATCTCTAAGTACTAAAACCAAGTATTAAATCATTACTAAACCAAACTTAAGGGTGTTAAGTCTTCCAATGAAAACAAACCACATTGAGCTAATTGATCTTAGCAATTTGAGTTATTCTATCAACGGCTCGATCGAGTGCGTTGAGTGACTAACTCTCTTGATTAACTAAATTGGTCATCCACCAAGGACACAATTTGTATAGTGTCAACTCGAATTTTAAAAAGGACCAAAAGTGAAAAGTTGGTAAGGTTTATTCAACCCCCATTCTAAACCTTACACTCACCCCTTGGGACCTACAACGAATTCTTCAGATCTCCTTTAGTGTCCTATTGATTTACTAAGTACTCGTTGTATCGGTGTAAGTCTAGTAAGACTATGAGGGTGTTTGACTAAGCTTATTTAAAAAATCTTATAAGCTCCGATACCTTATAAGTTGTTTTTACAACTTATGAGATGTTAGATTTTATTTTAAGAAATAAGTTGTTGAAATGTTTGGATAAGATGGTGTAGCTTTTAAAATGTTAGTAATGACAATTTTATAATTAAAATAGTCAAAATTGAAGGAGGTTGTTGAAATAAGATATTATTTTGCAAAAAAGTTGGGTTCTCCTACCTTTCTAAAGACAAACTTATAAGCTCGACATATTATTCTCGAGTTTATAAAATATTTTTCTAAAAACATTACCAAACAAATTGAAACAACTTATAAGAACTCAAACATCTTATAAGATGTTTTTGAAAAGATTAAAAACTGAGCCAAACACCTTCTATATATTGTTGTTAATTTGTGTTTATTGTCAAACTATTTTTCCTATATTTCAAATATTAATTCTTAATTATCTGCATCACTAAAATCATATTGTGTGGTGAGATAATTTTCAAGTTCCAGAAATTGAGGATCTCTTATGAGTGTCATATCCATTTCTTAAGTAATCATTGTATAGGTGGAAAACCTAGCAAGACTATTGTTGCTAATTTGTGTTTCGTGTAAACTATTTTTCCTCTATATTCTAATGGAGTGTTTGGGAATGGTTATTAGATGTGATAAGGATTGTTATCACATTGAATCCGACGTTTGGATGTTGGATTGCGGCCCGTTATTAGCCCGCTGGGCTGGGATTGTAATCACAATTTGATTTGATTAACAATCCCAGCCCCACCCCTGGTATTATGTAATCCCAAGCAATCTCAATTTGTGAAAAGTCACTGGTACACATATATTAGGCGATGATATGACCATCTTGCCCTCAAATACCACAATATTAACAAGATTGGAAAATATATAAATCTCATCTTCCTCCTCTTGGAACCCTAGGTCACGGTCGAAAATCGCAGGTAAGTTTTCCTCCATTTCCCTCGCGTTTCGATTCAAATTGCATTTGTAAATTAAATGTTAACATAGATTTTGATTTCCTTTTCATATCCCTATCACCTGTGTTTGGGATCTCGTCAAGCAACATCCGTCATTTTTTTCCGACCAGTTAGAAGATTTGGCAAGGATTCTCAAAATCGAAGAAGTTAACTACCCAAAATCGAACAAGTGGCCGTAAGTTTTTACCTAGCCAATTTTTTTTCTAGCTTTACACCTGACACCTTACACGATCACACAAGTCCAGTCTAAATGATTTGTACAAAAAATAAAATGGCACAATCCTGTTACGCGTGTTCAACTACTTTAGTTTGTAATTTCGCCATAATTTTGTCGAGGTTTGAGTGGGTTAGATTTTTTGAAGCTCGATTCGGATTTTTGCGGTGTTCTTAAATTTTCTAATTTAGTGGTGGACAATTTTGCAAACAAAACATTATGTTTTTATTGGTTTATGCATTTTCTACGTGACAACAAATTAATTTGTCAAATCCATATTTAAATAGAATTATTTGATCTACAATTTTCCTTTTGTCTCGCAATTTATAAGTTATGGAGTGCATTAGTTGGTCGATTTATTATGTGCTTTCTTTCGACTTTTAGTTTCTTTTATTCATGACCGAGCTTGTCCTTTGAAGAATGTATATGTCATGGAATAGCTATTGTGCATGGTTTTTAACTGTACAACAACTTTTGTGAATGGATTATGTTTGTGATATGTTAAGAATTTATTATTGTTCAGGAGTTTTTATTAAGGATTCTAACTTACATTGTGATGGTCATTTTTTAGTTAACATACTACGCACACCTATGGCAATTACTTTTGAAAAAATGATAATAAATTTGTGAACAAGATTATCTTGAGGAATCATTTCAATTATTGTACTTTCACTTGTTGCTTGATAATAAATTGCCAATGTGATGGGAAAAATTATCGACAAGGAATCTACTCACTTTTTGCTTAAATCTTGTTACTCTTTATGTGTGCATATTTAATTAATATGTCTTCAACATGTTTTGTGTCTTGATTGAATATAAATAAAACTATATTGAAACAAACAAGAACAATTTGTAGGAGTTCAAAGAAAGATGGTGAAGAAGATGTTCGATTCTTGTTGTTCTCCAAGAAATTGTTACAATAATTAAGATATTCTTGTTCTTTGTTTATTTCTATCAACGACATTTTGCGCCTCAAACTTGGACGTCACATTTCCGCCGCAAACCATGCCCCGTACACAATTATTGCTCGTTTAAATCGACAAGTTGAACATATGAGTGAACTAATCAACATGATCGATCAAGATTGTATTTCACAACTCCGAATGAACATGAATTGTTTTCGTAGATTGTGCTTTCTTTAGAAAATGTTGGAGGCTAAACCGAACTAGGCACGTACAAATTACTGAACAAGTTGCTATCTTCCTATTTATTCTGGCCCATCACAAAAAAAATCATGTTGTCAAATTGATTTCAAACGATCTGGTTATACCATTAGCACGCATTTCAATTTGGTGCTACAAGCAGTGCTTAGGCTTTATTCAATCTTACTAGTCACTCCTCAACGTGTCAGTGATGAAAGCACAGATGATAGATGGAAGTGGTCTAAGGTAAATAATCATTTAATTAAATATTATGTCGGTTATTTATTATGAAAAATATGGTCTTAGAGAAATGTTAAGCATGTTCTCACATGATACATTTGTCTTAGGGTTACCTTGGGGCATTAGACGGAACTTATATTGATATTCGTGTACCTCTTCCTCACAAGGCAAGATATAAGAACAGGAAAGGATCCGTCAGTGTTAACGTTTTTTGTGCTTGCGACCAATCAATGAATTTTTCCTATGTTTGAAGTGGTTGGCAAGGATCTGCAGCCAATTGTCATGTGTTACGTGATGCCGTTACACGAAGTAACGGTTTAAAAGTCCCAAATGGTTAGTCATTTTATATCATGTCCCAATTTAAGTATCATGTGTTCAGCTAAGTCCTATTAAAATCTTTTTAGTGGTACTGACATAAATATATCACCATAAATTTCAGGTTCTTATTACCTATGTGATTGTGGTTATACAAACAGTCCTGGTTTCCTAGCACCATATCGAGCCGTTAGATACCACTTGGATGAATGGGGATCTGGCTCCTCAGCCCCTCAAAATTATAGGGAACTCTTCAATTTGAGGCATGCCAAGGCAAGAAACATAATTGAGCGCGCATTTTGTTTACTAAAAGGACGTTGGGCCATTCTACGTAGCAATGCCTTTTACCCTATAAAGACGCAAAACTGGATCATCATGGCTTGTTGCTTATTGCATAACTTTATTCGCACAACCATGTCGTACGATCCTTTAGAAGATGAAATTCCAGAATTTGTAGTAGACGAGCATCCTTCTGAAGCTTATGGTGATGGTGATTTTGTTGACCAATTGGAGTCATCCCAGCCTTGGAATTCTTGGCGCGATAATCTTACAGTTTCAATGTACAACAATTGGCGAGCGTGATTTGTAATAATTCTAACAGCTTCATTTTTAAGTTATTTATATGACAGTCTTATCGGAGAATTTGGACAATTGTGTGAACAATGGTGATGTAAAACAATGTTGTGTTTGTATGTTAAATGTGATTCTATCTAACTCTTTATGAATTTAATTTATGACACCTTATTTGCGTACATGTAGTACTTTGTTGTATTGGCGTATTTATTAATTTGTGCATCAAACAGTTTATAATTTAAGCGTGTTTTCCGTTGCTTGATAACTGCTCCTTGTTGTTCCTATTAATATTGAATAATAGGTAATATGGAATCAACTGGGAGTCTCCCAAAAAGTGGGCCAGCTCGTAAAACTCCCCAATGTCGACGTTTCTGGACTACTGAGGAGGAGCAAGTGTTACTACATGCCTTGAAAGAACTCGTTGTACAAGGTTTCAAATATGACAACGGGTTCAAATCAGGATACCAAAACATGCTTGAAAAGTCAATGAAACAAGCGTTTCCAGGAACAAC
Source organism: Rehmannia glutinosa (assembly GCA_016081115.2). Classification (NCBI taxonomy): domain Eukaryota; kingdom Viridiplantae; phylum Streptophyta; class Magnoliopsida; order Lamiales; family Orobanchaceae; genus Rehmannia; species Rehmannia glutinosa. The sequence continues at coordinate 153,615,703 of CM071926.1, read as the reverse complement.
GCTGCGTGCAACTCCACACATCAGTTCCAAGCTACATGTGTGGAAGAAAGATTTTGGTTCAATATCCAGTATGCTTGCAATGACTGGATTCGGTTGGAATGACTCGTCAAATACTTTGACCGTCAAAGAAGATATTTTTTGGGACGAATATGTCAAGGTAATCTATATAAAATATATTTGCTTTTTTCAGTATGGTCTTACTAAGCGCCTTGGCCTTCCATAATGTTACAAATTCCCTTGAAATTGATCCATTGTATTTTTGTTTTTCCATGTCAAAGTCCAATCCTAATGCTAAAGGCATGCAGTACAAGTCTTGGCCCTATTATAAGGATTGGTGCGAGATTTTTGGCAAGGATCGAGCTACTGGTGAGAATGCTGAGGGGTTTGCAGATATCCTCCAGGATGTTTTAAGCGGTGGACAAGTGAATCGAGAAACTGCTCCTAGAGATGAGTCCCCTCAGACTCCCAATCCTATTGATGAAAATGATTACACTTCAACATACAACCCTCAAATGAGCGCGCGCTCTTCTGACAAATCCAAAAAAAAAGAAGCAAAAAAACCCAGGTGAAGACCGTTTTCTTGACGTACTAGAGAATTTCTGTGACAAGACAGATGCACGTTTAGCGGACCTTGCTAAACGTATTGGTTTTGAGCAAGATGCATCATCTTCTAGGAAAGCTATTTTCGACGCTCTTGACCAAATGGCCTTTTTAAATATAGAGACCAAGATAGCTGTTGCAACATAATTAAGCAACAAGACCAAGGAACTTGACATTTTCTTTACTCTAAGCGATGAGAACAAAGCAGTTTTTGTGAAAATGTTGCTCGAAGGCAAAATTTGATTCATCTTGCATTGGACAATGACTCATCAGGACTCGTATTATTAATTAGGTTTTTTATCTTAAAAACTAGCTAAAATCTAATTATCACTTTTTGGTGACATCTGAGACATATTGGATATGTCTCCTGCTTAGTTAATGTAATTCAAATGCTTTTATCATCTGTATTATATCCGCACTGTAATTGGAATACTTTTTGTCACGCCCCAACTCGGAGCCGTGACACAGTCAAATGAACTTAGGTCGGTTTACTTAAGCCAGCCCGAAGTAAACCAATTATTCATTCGCAAAAGTAATTCAGTCATAACAGAAAATCCCAAATCATACATAAAGTCAAATAATCTAAGTCTGAAATATCGCAGCGGAAATAATAAAGGTACATCATTGTTCAAATAGTTCTACGGGTCCTACGCCCGGCTATTACAAAATTCACAATTGTTCGTTCATCAAAATAACATAAATAAAATTTAGTTGACTCAAGGTCCGGTAATATAGGATTAGTCGGTAGCATCAAAGTCTTTGCCGCCTTCCTCTTCCGGCAGGGTCTCATCCTCTGGTTGGGAAAAATAGGCGGGAGTGAGACAAAAATTCTCAGTGGGTGTGGTAGGTGTGTGTGCAAGTGGGGCTTATATTTTATGCAGTAAAATCATTTCATGAGTTTTGATGCAAGAAACGTGCGATGCCATTTTCATATACTTAATAGTTTTATTAATATTATTTAGCGAAATAAATCAATTCGAGATCGAGTTGGTTGCGCACAAAAGTGTGACGCCAACCTAGTCGATCCCGTCAATTCATATCAGTTGGTTGCACACGAAAGTGTGACGCCAACCTAGACCACCTTATATACGGCGAGAAGAAGTGTCGATCAAACATCATCTCCCAAATAGTACACCTTATCCCTCACAGCCGATAGAGTGTCAAGCCGCTATCGATTGGCACGACATCTCCACAAAGTGGAGCGGCTAAGCTCGGAGAACGTCATAATCATGATTATACCCAAAATCCTACGACCCAATCACCCGGAGACTCTCTTGTCGGCTCGAGGTTGGGAGTTGGACGATGGAGGCCGATATGAGGCGTAGCCAAGCTACTCATCTCATACGCGACTTATCCATTCCACAACCGTCAATTCATATCGGATGGTTGCTCACGAAAAGTGTGCGCAACCTAGTCAATCGATCGATGGGACGGCGTGTTCATAGACTCGCGCGTCCGATATTCGATCGATCGGTCATTAACACGGCATAGATATCGGAGGGGTAATCTAGCGGGTTCAGTTATTCTTTGATTCGAGTGTATTATGCCAAAGTTCTTAATAAGGTTCAGATTATGCGACGAGGTAGTCGCCTTATTATCATGACAATTAGTCGTTATGAAATCCCCAATAATATTCGGATAATAATTTATAAATAAATAAAAAATTTAATTAAATAAAATATTTAATGTTTTATAAATAACCTGAATTTTAAAAGATAAAATAATTCCTATGACATTGGTAAATTTCTATTTTAAAATAAAATATTTTAATTAAAGAGAAAAATTTATGTCGGGTTTTAAAATTCCATAAGTTGTGATCCCGGACTCGGAAAAGGGCAAGGTCAGTCCCTAATTTTTCTAATTATTCAAAGAAATCATATTTTTTGGGTCACGGGGTCAACTTTTTGAAAATTGCAGGTCAGCCCCAGTTTTTCCCAAATTTATTATTTTGACCCGATACTTTTAAAAATTGATATCTCTTAAACCGGAAAAGGTTTTAACGAGATTCCAAGTCTACTAATCTTTTTGAGGTAGTAAGTATGTAGGTTAAAAACAGTTTTCAAAAATTTCCAGGTTTAGTACCGATTTTCTGAAAATTCCATTTTTAACCCCAAAGGCAATTTTTATTGTTAAGGGCTCGTTTCAAGCCCGTTTTTCATGAAATTTGGACCAAAGGTCCAGAATAATAATTAAAGTAATTTCATAAATTTCTCGGAACAGTAACTTTCCAGATTTTTCGAAATTTACAGATTAGCCCCTTAAAGGTCGGAAAATTTCAATTAAGTGTCTAAAATTAGTATATTTGTGTTTGTTTGACCCGGAGGGTCCCAATTATTATTTTTATTTATATTAAAGTAATTCTAATGTAAATTTCAGAAATTTTTGCAGTGGTCCCACAGTTTTGGGTATTTTTTTATTTTTGGCCCTATATTTTGTCTTATTTGCAAAAAGGCCCAAACTCGATTTTGCTCACAAGTCCTCAAGTCCAGATTATTGATATGATATATTAAAAGTATTTTCTCATAATCTAAGTTATTTGAGGTCATATATAATAAAAGGGCCTAAAAACACACAAAAGCTATTTTCTAAAATCACTTTTGGCTTAATTTTCCATACACATAAATATTTGAAATTTACAGAAATGTAAGTGACTGAAATTTCAGAAATATATATTATTTAATAAAAAAACATACATTTATGCCACAAGAAAAAAAAAATATATAAGCATACAAAAGCTATCTTTCTATGTAAAATCACTTTTAACATAAATGTACATACATATATTCTTTTTGGACGAAAATTTCCAGAAATAAAACTAAACTTTTTCCAGAAATATAAGTAATATAAATGCAAAATATTCATGCTATTTTATGCATAAAAAAAATATCATGAGTTTAAAAGGTTCACCCACCTCTTCTATTGCAGAAGTAAGAGTAGTCTTAGATGGCTTCTAGCTTCCAAAGTTTCCTCAAGTCCTTTTCCTTCTTAGGACAGCCCCTTAAATGGTGATTTAGGGTGTCAAAAGTTGAAGAAAAATGGAAGAATAAAAGAAGGGATAATAAGAGTATTTTTTGGGGCAAGCTTACCTCAACCTATAGCTTCTTGAGTGCTCCAAAGGTTTTACCCTCCAAAATTTCCAGAAATTTGACCCTCTTGTCTTCCTCCTACAAGTCGAATTTCTTAAATGAGGTAGTAGGAGAATTAAGCTTGAGTTTAGAAGAATGAATTTGGAGGATTTCCTTACCTATTCCTCAAAAATTGGCCCTTGCTTGCTTAATGATGAAGGAGGTGTTTGCTTGTCTTTTTTGAAAAAAATTATCTAAGTGTAGAGAGTGAAAATGGAAGCCTTCTCCCTCTTCTCCTCCTAATGACCGTCCACCCTCTCCTCTTTGTTAGGCTAGTCTTCAATTTTTTTTTTCTCATCTTGGAAGTTGGTTTAGAGGCATGCTTGCCTTGGGTAGGGGAAAAGGGTGTATTGGGTTATGGGATGGTTTAGCATGCTAGGAAGAAGTGGAAGAGTCTTCTTGGGCTTGGGGTGGCTTGTCTTGGGTTTGGGAAAGGCTTAACATGCTAGGAAAATGACAAGAGGAGTATGACAAAATTGTTACTCCTTTCCCCCTTCAAGTGGACGTCCACTTCATGTAAGTCATCCTCTAATTTTCTTTTTTTTTTTTTTTTTTTGTTATTTTGATATTAGAACTCCCTTATCACATGTCTTATACTCCATTAATCATACATAAGCCCATCACCTTATCTCAATTCTAGTGATAAGTCACATATACTTATAGTTGTTAATTAAATCATATAACATAAGTTAAGTTAGTAGTATCTCATTAGAGATAGTTAAAATTAACAATTATTAAGTTAGGGAGATTAAATACATTAATAAAATACTAAGAATAAAAGAAATTAAACTATATTTTATTAATATCAAATTGTGACATTTAATCACACGATACAATATCCGAACTATTACAATTTGATTAATCAAAAACAATTTGGGGTCTCACACTTTTTGTTTCCATAACATTTGTAGCAGTTGCACATATGGTATGAATTTATGCAAATTCTATCTTTTGTCTTTGTTAAATTAGCTTTGAATAGCAAGTATAGGTAGTATTCGTTGTTTCAATTTTTCATTTAATGGTGTTTTTCGTTTAGTAATCAATTATTTGTCTTTTCCCATGTACATTCTTCTTATGGTTCAAAAATGAAATTATAGCCACATATTTTGTTCGATTTACACACGGTCCAATGAAGATGGCAAATTGTGCAGCAAATATATGTAAGTCCAAGCGGCCACGATAATCTAGAGGGGGTGAATAGATTATCTCCATCTTTCGATTTCACCTCTTTTTCGAACCAAATGCTCAAACACAATAATAAAAGTGCGGAATGTAAACAACACACGTCGATTTAAAGAGGTTCAACCCACCTAGGGCCTAATCCTCTACCACCCCAAGATATCCAGGGATGGATTTCAAAAAAGAAAAGAATTTTATTAATTACCAAAATTAATACAAATTCAACTTACAACACCTTGAAGAGCACCACACTCTTCTTCAACACCACCTTTGGAGATTACCACAATCTCCTTTGAAGATTACCACAATCTTCCTTCAATCGGCACTTTGTGAAGATTACCACAATCTTCAACCTTGAAGAATACCAAATTCTTCAACACCTCAATAAGAAGATCACCACAATCTTCTTGCACCTATCACCTAGATCATCCAGTGTGCTCTTACCATAAGAACACTCACAAGGATATCTTGTGTTGAATGATAACCAAAAATCAAGATTACAACTCAATAATGAATATTACAATTTGAGTGCAAAGTGTAATCAAGAATAGCCTAGACCTCAAGGATGTGAAAGTGATAAGCTAGGCAAATTTACAACAAAAATAATAACAATGAAAGACCAAGTATTTGCTTGAAGTGTATCTTGTTGTGTTGTATCTCAATTGTTGTTTTGGTTGCTCCAAAGCCTCTATTTATAGGAGATTATTGATCAAGCATAGGCTCCTCTTGGGGATTGAAAATCTACGAGAAAAATACAATTAAAATCAAGAATATAGCTGTTAGAAATCAATCCCACAATTTAAGGAAATGTGTCTCTTTGTCAAACGGTCATATTTTTGTTGTCAAAGCAGGTGCGACAATCATATTAAATAAGAGATTTGAAGAACACTTTGAAAAATTCAACAGGCGACCGGTCGACATAGGCTTCGGCCGGTCGACCCTCCTCAATCGGTCCCCCCTAACTCAAAAATGCAAGGTCCGAAGTTCTGCTTCAACACGAACTTGCAGTGTACTGGTCGACCCAGGCGGCGGCCGATCGGACGGTCGACGCCTTGAGGCGGCCGGTCGACTGCTCTCGATTTTCCTTCCATCTCATTTTCTCGCTTTCAAAATCATCTTGAGTGCGGGTTGCCTATGGGCGGCCCAGGTCAACCACGAGGCAGTAAATGTTGTCCAATTTTTTGTCGAAAATAAAACTCAAGAAATACTCGAAAATTTAGTAAAAATATTTTAAACCAATCGGGAGTATTTAGACAACATTTAGAAATCTTGTTTAGGAGTAAAAACCCATTGACATAAAATCATTAAAAGTGTTGTCCATTATTATCGAAAATAAACTTGAGGAAATTCTCCGGAAAATATTAAAACCATTTTAAATCATTTAGGAGTATTTGAACAACCTTTAAAAGCATTGTTTTGGTGACAAAATAAAATCATCAAAATTAAGATAAAAACATGTATCAAACAATATTTTGGGAGATTTTTCTTGTCAATATTTCAATCATCACCTACTTGTCATTTAATGAACATTACCAAACCAACTTAATGACATGCATTTAAGTTAATACATATATCTGATATTTATTGAATGGTTGGTAGGTGAACTAAAAGGTGTATTTCCCATTTCCTCTTATAAAAAACCATTCGATTCCATTCTCTTGCTCATCCAACCGTTCATTTGACTCGATCATATCCGGTAAGTTAACATGCATTGGTAGTGTTTAATAATGTGATCTTTTTATTTTCAGCCATTTTTGTACTCCATATTAACACCATTACATTACTTTCTTAAGCGCAAAAGACTATTCAACTTCGTGTCATTTTACTTTGAAATTTCAAGTAACATTGAATAGTCTATTTAACCGAGTAGTAAGGGGTTGGTATTATTATTTGTTCATATTGAACCATTTTTCATTTGGTAAGCATTTTATGTATGTTAAGCGTGGTTTAGTTTTATGGACTAATGTCACTTAACTTTTTTTTGAATCTCAGCAAATCATGGTGAAGACACGGAATTAGTGGGTGAAAGAAAACATTCGTGGTTTTGGATGGAATGAAGAAGAGGAATCACCATTGTAATACGATATTTTTCGGCAAAGTGTGAAAGGTACGGATGTTGAACCATGCTGATGTTTTCAATGGGATTTTTCCCCAAGTTGCTCGTTTGGTAAGTCTACATTTTGCACAAAAACATCCGTGTTGATTGTCGACAAAGAAAAATCCAGAAGTTGCGCTCTTTGTACAATCAATATGTTCGAGTTTTGGGTTTGCACAGAGTGGAATATAACAAGGACAGGGCCGTATGAAAATAACCTTTACTTATTGGGACACTATGGAGAAGGTTCGGTTTGATAACTTAATCTACATGCAATGTTTTATACTTTCACAAATTAATTATGTGATTTAAAATGTATACTGAATATTATTTTCAATTTTCTTGGTAGGAGACGAACATGCAACGTTACTTCCGTACTTATGGATTCAAATGTTTGAGAGTTTGTGAAGAGGTTTTAAAAAAATGAGGCCGCTAGACTGATATCGACCAAATGGTGGTTATAATGAGGATGAGCCAATAGTGGTTGACGACAATTCTTCCAACTCGTCATCAAGCTACAATGGGACGACGAGAGCGGCGCCGATGGCGACAACAACGAGATTGAATGGCTGAACCCATGGGTGTTTGTCACCCGCCCGCACCTCCACCGCAAATGAGAATGACGCCGCACCCGCGTGAACGCTCCCGAGGCTGAGGTAGAAGAGGTTGAGTTCGACTTGGGCCGGTCGTTAATTGGTAGCGGGGACATCCTCATGTTTTCTAGTTCGAGTTTCAAAAAAATCTAATTAGTCTCGTTGTCAGTTTTTCCAATATTGGCTCATATGTTTATCCTAGTTTTTAGGTTATCTTTGAACCTCGCTTAGTTAATATATCGCACATGGAGACTTGTTTAATATTAGTTTATTATGATTAACAACAAAACTTTTCCGGTTAAGAATTGGCCAATATTAAATCGATTGAATATGTATGATTTTAAAATGCACTAGATTTTAATATATTATTATTATGTAATTAGCCCTCTATTCTTTCCTCGTTCAAGAAACTGATGTAAACTTTAAAATGATAATTAGCAAATTGACAAATATCAACAACAAGATTTATTTATATTAAACAACACCAAATAAAGCTGGATTGAACCCTAAACACAACAATACAACATTGACACATAAACTTAAAAACCCTAAACAACTCCTAATAATAAACTTACCTTATATTTATGCCAAAGGTGGAAATAACAACACATTACAAGCCGATGGTTTAAAAGCAGGACCATCAACAACTAGTACATAGGACATCCATTTTGAAAGATGATAATCACGGTTTGCATGATGATCCACTGTTATCAACACTTTTTTGACGGGGAAGGAAGGCGAATGGCCGTTGTACGTGGTTAGCGCCACGTGGGATGAGACTCGGACTTAGCCAGGGGATGTCCCCATTGAAGATAACCTTGGTCAAGTACTAGGACTTGTAGTGGGTTGATTAATCGAACTTCGAACCAAGATATCGTTGCCCCGGAAACAAATGCGTGAAAGATATCGCCAAAATGATTCATCGCGTGTTGACCAAGACAATAATGAGATGTTTATTATTTCGCACTTCCACCTTGGCTCGCAAGCTCTGAGATGTTACCTATATCATCGGTCAATTCTACGAAAGATTAATAACATCATC
>CM071926.1:153530812-153606969 GCA_016081115.2 Rehmannia glutinosa | reverse complement strand
TGTATTAGCGTTGTTGATGAAGAGAAATCCTCATTAAATACGTTTGCAAAGAGAGATTAAGAGCGTAGAAGATTTCTTTTTGAGTTAGCATGTGATCGGTGTACTAACTTGATTAGGAAGATTTCTCCTACAAAAATAGAATAATAATTAAATCATGGTTTATTTTTTATAATTTTATAATATTAATATTATTTAAATAAAAATAAAACCTTATCATCACCAACATCATACGACATTTGTAGAAATAAAAAATCGATTCTGTACATCCAAATACATTTAAAATTTTTAAATTATTTGTCCGTAAAAAAATAGAAAAATACAAAAATAAATTACACGACTCTCAAGATTAATTACACCATACTTCCAAATTAAATCGGGATCTCACGACATCTTAGAAAGCGAAAAAAATTAGGAGTAGTTATGTTGCTTCTCGGATTTTATATGAACTTTGAAAATAGTTTCTTATTAATGAAACAAGATAGCTCCGGGGTAATTCTTGACTCCACGCTACAATTTTTGATAAAAAAATATGTAATTAATATTTAATAGAAATATTAAAAAATTTGTATAAAGTAAATAAATGATGAAAAAATTAAATTATACCTCAAGATGCTCCTTCCCAAATGAACATGACTTCCGATTAATTTTTCTAAATCTCTATCCCAACAAAGCAAGTGGGCTGCTGATTTCATCAACCACTTGAACATGTGCCATGTACTGTGTAGAAAAAAATAGTAAGGAGAATTGGAAAAACAAAAAATAATAAAATCAAATTTTAATATAAATTTAATAAATATAAAATAAATGTAACCTAAGTAATATTAAAATGTTACCTCAAAATTCCACTTTCAAACAATGAATCACACTTTCCACAAAAGAAATTATCGGATTGGGATGCATTTTTGTACAATTAGTCAAGCAAGTACCACCATTCATCCGAAATGAAACCACTCTAAAGACAAAATCCAAAAAGCTGCCACTCTATATATATTGTATAAATAAATTAGAATAGAATTAACAAATTAATAAATATTGACTATTTTATTAAATGAAGTGATCAAAGAGATTAAATAAAATATATACCTTCCGATCATACAAATAATCATTGTTTTCCACCGAGATCGTCCCCGCTTCAAGCTCTTCTCCGAGCGGTGCTAAGCCGAGGCAAACTCACGTGGTTGATTGAGTATGTAGGATTATTGCTTTCTCATTATCCTAATTTTGAAAAATAAATGGGAATTAATATAATATAAATTAATAATTAAAACAGCAAAAATATTGAAATAAATATTACCTTTTCTCAAAGTCTTCAATCTCTTGCATTTTTCATTCACAAGTAGTTTTGTGACATGCAAGTTGTTTGATACCTTCACTTGATCTTACCAATATTAAAATAAAAAAATTAAAATTAATACAATACAATAAAAATAAAATAATAAACATAATAAATAATAACAAAAATAAAAACAAAAATAAAAAGTAATTATGCCAAGTGAGGCAATAAAAACAAAAATAAATAATAAAAAAAATAAATACGGAAAATAAAAATGAAAATTAATACATTACAATATTAAAATAAAATAATAAATAGTAATAAATAATAACAAAAATAAATACAGAAAATAAATACATAAAACATTAATAACAAAAATAAATACAGAAAATAAAAAGTAATTCTCACAACCTTTGAAGAACTTTGCACGACCCATTTGTAGAATAATAACGACCGGTTCAAAAGTTCTTTGCTCCAAGTGAGGCAAAATCGCCAAAGATAGTTCTCCCAAAGCGTGCATGTGAGCCGATTGTTTCTGCAAATACAATTAAATTACAAATATACATAAAAACATAAATTAATAAATTGAATAGGTTATAATATTATAATAAAAATTATCTTACTCAAGATCTTCCAACGTTAAATCAAGAAATGTGGTAAAACGACCGTTTATGTCCTTATTTTTTGCAGAATGCATTGAAACAACTTTACCAATAATATCTAAAAAAGACAAATAAATCATTAGTACATAAAAAAGAAATTTAAAAAATATTACTATAAATATAAAAATTTGGAAAATACCAATCAACATGGTGTCATCAACTTTATCCTTGTCGTACAGATCCGTAAACTTTGTAAAATTATACATGAACCTCGGAAAAGTCTCATCAAACATTTCAAACACAATGAGTCTTTCCATAGAAAAAATTTTAACTTTAGTGGCCGATGTTTTATATTTATCTGCTTTTTCGACCCACAAAATCCTTTGGCATAAACATGCCCTTCTTTAAGACTTTGTTTAAAATTCTGAATTTGATATTTCCAACTGTACCCAATACGATCCCCTCGCAATTTTGAACATTGAAATTATTAACTAATATATTCAATTCAAGTAAAATGAATGTAAATAATGTTCAAAAAATATAAAAGGTTAAATAACTACCGGACATCATGAAAAACACATTCAAAAATTTGGATATCTTTTATTGTCGTTGAAAGTCGGTTTTTAAACCGCACAAGCCTTTAGCTTAATCGCCCAAAGAGTTTTGTTGTTGTTCGGTTCGCGAATGAGGTTTGAAAATCGGGGCTTGCGCTTTTAGTTAATGATGATGAATGTATTGAGGAAGAATTTATTTTGTCGTATGCTTTTAATTCCAAATCAAATATGTAGAATGAATGTGAAAATAGTTCGAATAGGCTTCTAATATTTATAGGGAAAAACTACCTTTTCTAAGAGATTTTATTTCTGCGAATTTTTGAAGTATATTAGGTCCGATTTTCAATATCCATAAATATTTTCGTTTGAATTTCGAAAGTATATATTTTTGCAAGATTTTTCGTCTAATTTTTAGTATCCAAAATAAAAAAAAAAAAAAATCTGTAAGAAAATCGATAAATTTTAAATTGAGGAATATAATCAAGATATAAATCGGTGCCAACTTTTTCTAAAAAAAAAGCGAGATATATGCTTGAGAGAAATCTGAAAAAATATATGGAAACAAAAGGTCATACATTCCATTTATATTTAGGTCAATCAAAAAGGGGAAAAAAGTCAATTAGAAAGCGGTTTTTTTTTTTTTTACATTATCGATCGATTTGATATTATGCCAAATTCAATACAGAATGCGGATAAATATATGGAAACAAAAGGTCCTACATTCCATTTAAATTTTGGTCAATAAAAAAAAAGGAAAAAAAAAATTATTACGATTTTTTTGACATTATCTATCATATTCGCATTAAAACAAATCAAAAGTTTTTAACAATGTAAAACTTTCTATTTTTTGGTACCCAAAATCGTAATTCGAAATTAATCAGCCAAAATATACCAGGAAATTTTTTAGCAATAGCGTTTGGGGCGAAAAACATTTATAGAAACCATTTTGCTTTATTATATATATATATATATATATATATAGATACTGTCTCCACCGGTTCTGTACTCTGTTCCGATAGTGTCACATCATTTATATCTTCATCTCCAATGACTTCTATCTCTTTCTTCATCACTAGAAACAACAACTCTGAATCCAATTTTTCACCTATAAGTAGGAAATAAATAAAAAAAAATAAGAGATGATTTTTTTGAATATGTTAATATAAAGCCGTTAAATTCCAAAATGTTCTAGTATCACTTTTCATTTGCAAAAGTATCATATTGAAATTCAATAGTATCATTATTTGATGATTAGTACCACCTTTACAACAAAAGGTATGGATCATGCAACAAAACTTAGTGCATTACCTTCCGAATGAGTAAATCATTTGCATCTTCATTCTCCATTCAGAAGTTGTCTTTGTAATCAATATTTGTTGTTCAACGAGTAATAAGTAACGCTTTTTGGTAGAACTTTTGTATGTATATAAAATCGAATCGATTGAGCTTCAAGAAGATGAAAATTCCATAGAAAACCAAACTTTTGATTTTTGAAACTCAAAGAAGTCGAACTTCAAAAGAATATGCAATTTTTGAACAGGTTTTACTTCTCAGTTAAAGAAATTATTGTTAAATTGCAAAAATTTTACTGAAGATTTCGAGTTGGAGCAGTGGGGAGGATGAGACTGGTTTGAGCTGTGGGCGCGTCGACTAGGGCTTGAGTGCAGGGCGCGTCGACTAGGGCTGGGGTGAATGTGTGGGCGGCGTTGCGGGTGGTGAAGGGTGCGGGTGTTTTGGGACAACAGATTCCTTAGATTTAGGATCCTATTGAATTGAAATTTAACAACGAATTTTTTTTTTTAATTAAGCTGACTGGATCCGGTTGGATCCAGCGGGCTGGGGCGGATGGACGGGTTCAGGATCCATCTTACGGAATAGGATCGTAAGACGGTCCTACAAGAGACCATCTCTATTTTTAAAACATTAGTTTTACCCCAAAAAGAAAAGTAAAAGGAAATGGAAAAATAGAAAAAGACATGAATTGAAACATTTTGATTGCGTTCGCGGTGGTATATAAGGTTTGTTGGCTGGCTTACAACTCCCATTAGCCGCCCGTAGTTTGATATCGGCACAGTTTCGACGATTTTGAGCTAGGTTACAGCTCTGCGCTTTCCCCCCTCACCAAGCAAATTTGTTCGTTTCAGGTTTTCAGGTAATTGAATCCAAAATTCATTGGAAGCCCTATGACTTATAAATTGCTTTATTGTTTGGGCGTTTAGGAATGAGACTTGTAACGTGTTATTGCTGTTTTGCGCAGTCGTGATCGAGATGGCCAACGAAGGGATTTCCGTTGAAATCCGTCCGGAGGAGGCGAAGGACAACGGAACTAGTAAGTCAACCAGTGAGATTTTACCAGACGAGGTTGAGGATAAAGTTGTCGACCTTACTTTGGACGAGCCCCAAGGTAATGTCAGAGCTGCTCCATATGCCCACGCTTGTTTTGCCTTAGCTGGAAATCAATAATTCTGTAGTGTTTGGATATTTTAGCAATTGACTGAACAAATAAGATTGCTGTCAAGAATAATGGCAAATGGAACTAGGAAAGAATGAATATTGACTAACTACTCAAAGTGTATTAGAATGAATTTGAGTCATCTGTAAAAGTTGGATTTTTGGCGTTAATGGGGAAAAGGATTTGAAGGGTCTGTTCTTCAGTGTCTCCCATTTCAGTCCATATATTTAGTTTTCCACCTGTTTATTATATATATCTTCGTGAACAATCTCTTAAATGCCTTTTTCAAGCGTGAGCTTTTCTAGTTGAATGATACTGTCTGCGGTTGGTGTTTATCTTTCTTATTAAACCTACTGTTTTAATAAGTGTTATCAGAATGCATCTTCTAATTAGAATATGAAAATAGGATCTCCACCCTAGAAGGGTCTTTTAGATGATGTATTAGTCATGTGACTGCACCCAGATTGGTAAATTGGTGGTATGGACTAGATATATCATCCACAAATTGCATTTTAATTTGAATCATGAGATAATTTGATGTTGCTAATGCGGTCTACCATTGTATTATTCTAGTCAAATTTCGTCGTCCTAAAAAATGTGTCCAAAGTTGTCCGTTTGTGGTTTAGTTCCTAGCACATTCATTTCTCCTGGGATGATGGTTTTGTCTTTTCTTCTATGTTGTACATCTTTTTTTCATATGTGTTTTGTGTCTTTCCTATCTTATACCATATAAAAATTTGTGGCTTTGATTGCCTGTGCATTTGTCCTACGATTTCATGTTTTTTAATAAATAAATAAATTTCTTTACATTTATAATTAGTCTGATATGTTGTTTATTTTACAAGAGTGACTGGATTTGTGTTCCAAATGGTTCCATTCGAAGTTTAAGAAATTCGTTAGAAGTGGCAGTTTATTTTATCTCAGTACTGATTAATATTTTACCTAGGCCTTTGTGAGTTGTTCTTGTGTAGTAACTAACTTTAGTGATTAATATTTGAATCTATTTTCATATGCTTGTTCTTTGTTGTAGTTTATGCCTAACTTGTACATTTTATGCGTTTGACCATGTTAGAAGCTGCAAAGAAGAAGAAGAAGAAAAATAAAAGCAAGTGAGACAAAAATCTTTTGCATACTTCCCCGTTTTTTGCTTCTTATGTTTGGCATCTTTTTTTTTTTTTTGAGAATATATGTTTGGCATCTTAAATCAACTACAAAGTGTCTTTTCTTATATGCAGGAAGAAAAAAGAACCGCCTCAGCAAACTGATCCACCATCTATACCTGTAGTTGAACTTTTTCCATCTGGCGAGTTTCCAGAGGGAGAAATTCAACAGTATAAGGATGAGTATGTCGAATTAAGATTACAATTTCCTTCTAGTGGTTTAGTGCATGTATGTTGCGTCTTTAGTGTTTATGCCTTCTCCAAGAGTATTCTGCAAATTCAAATTTGTAGCTAAGTAACTGTTGGTCTGGAGGTAAGAGAAAGACAGGAAAGGAGCAAATTAAGAGGTGAAACACGTAGGAAACTGAATTTATTTGTTTCATTTGAAAGTAAACCACATGCAAATCTAAAGAGATAATTATTCTTGTATGAGAGGATATATGTAATGGGCCCATTCTTTTATTCTGAAATTGAGAGTCTCAACAATAGCGAAGAACATTATTTAAAGAGTCATTATAATGGAATTTTGCATGTATTATTTCTCTTTTTATTTTTTTGGAGTCATAATTTGTAGATCTTCCCAACCTTTATAAGAGATGATGTAGAGTTTTTAGTAGCTCCATATTGAGAATCCTGTTTTTACGCATCTTGTCTATCAGGTTTAGTTTTGATAGAATCCTGCTCATATGTGGAAAATATCATGTTATAGCAATGAAAGTGTTCCTGTTAATTTGCTTTTAGCCACATCCACAATCTATTGATTAAAACGATTCACTCTGGGTCAAAAGGCCCTGTGTATGCATGGCATGTGCGTTTGGTGATTTAATTCAAGGGTTTGACCAATTTCTGAAAGAAGAAATGAATGGTTAATGACACAGATTGATGGATTTTGTATCCTTCTCTGATGTGTTTTGGAATTTGGCTTAGACATCCTCTTGAAGAAGTTATCATTTGGTTTGGTTTATAGAATATTTATCTGTAACCTTCTGGGCAGTGAAAACAACTGGGGATTCTCCGTTATCTAGTGAATTGCTGTTAATAGTTCTTGTCAAGCTGGGAGGGCCTATTAGATTATTTAAGTAGAACCCTGAAGCAGGTAATGCATCTGCACTGATATTATATTCACTCCGCTTGATTGTGAGCATCCTCTTTTAGAAGTTAAAACATGTATACACATACATACTCACATACATACATGTCTGTGTATGTGTCTACAAATACATATATACGTGGAGATTTCATACGCACTCACCCTGTCACACACATGCATACATATTTGTGTGGTGTTTTGTGTGTCTACAAATACATATATAAGTGGAGGTTTCACCATCCATTGATTCATGGCCTGTCTTATGACTGCTGTCATAGTGATGGATAAGTTGTTTGATTACCATCAGTCGTATAAATACTGCACACATATGATGTATTTAATTATATTTTGTTTGTCAGAGTTGTGAATTAAGTCAATTAACTATGTGAAAGCATTATATGTTTTTGTCCATAAGATTTTTTTCTTGCTTGGTATTCTGAGGAATCTAATAATGTTATTTCATAACTGATGGTTCAATATAGTAACTTGTGGAGAACTACATCAGAGGAAAAGAGAGAACTAGAGCGACTGGAGAAACCGGTTTATAATGCAGTTCGCCAAGCAGCAGAAGTTCACCGTCAGGTAGCTACAATTTTTATTTATGCTAAATGTTCTTGGGCATATATTGAACAGATTAGGTGCTAGATTGGTTTTCCTAATTTTTAATCATGTAATCCTTGACAGGTTCGAAAATACATCAGGCAAATTTTGGAGCCTGGAATGTTGATGACTGACCTGTGTGAGACCTTGGAGAATACAGTTCGAAATTAATATCAGAAAATGGTTTACAAGCTGGCATTGCATTTCCTACAGGCTGCTCATTGAACTGGTGGGGCTTGATGTCCGAGAAGGGGTCTTTCATCTTTTTAGTTTATTTCCAGCAGGTTGAGTCGTTGAAGTCCTTCCCATTTCTCTATTGTCCTCTTATGCCGCTTTTATTGCAGGGTGGCTGCCCATTGGACTCCAAATACTGGGGATAAAACTGTGCTTCAGTACGATGATGTGATGAAACTGGACTTTGGAACTCACATTGATGGTAATCCAGCTCCATAGTTGATGTCTTACATTAGTAGGGTTTTCTGGACGCTTTCTGGAGACCCATCTCTGCGCTTCTCATTTTAGTGCTGTTTTGACTTCAATTTGTGCTATCGCGTTATTGTAGGGCACATAGTGGACTGTGCTTTTACTGTGGCATTCAATCCCATGTTTAATCCACTGCTTGAGGCCTCCCGTGAAGCTACAAATACGGGTATAAAGGTGGGTACTGTCAGGTTATTTATTTATTTACAAGTATGGCTTTTTGGAGCGATGTTGAAACCTCATGAGAAAAAGTTGGAGCTATTGTTGAGGTTTGTTTTTGTTTGGTTTATTAAACAGGAAGCTGGAATTGATGTGCGCCTCTGTGATGTGGGTGCTGCAATTCAAGAGGTCATGGAGTCATATGAGGTTGAAATCAATGGAAAGGTGTTCCAAGGTATAGGTTTAAAGGACAACTTGAGCAACCTATCTGAAATAAACTCGGGGATCTGCAGTTCCTCATTATGTGGAACAAATAAATGTTCCAGCTTCTTTTTTTAACTCCCCTTCCTCGTTACTTTCTCTTACTTAAAATACTAATTGTCTTAAATAATATAAAGAACACGGTGTTCTCTCTTATCGCTGTAGGCACGCACTGAAGCAAACTGCCTCGCAGAGATTATTAGATGTTATCAAGCCACAAATATTTTCTTGATATGCATGTGTGCGCGCGTGCACGCAAGTGTGCATGGTGGTAAAGTGTTGGATTCACCAATTGGGACCTTTATTATTTCAAATTTTTGGTCATCTGAATTTCAGAAAGGGTCCTCAAATTCCACTGAAGATGGTGAACATTTGTTGAAATTGCATATCACTTGACAGCTCAACCCTGGGCTAATAAGCAGCAAGACCCTTAGCCTTCAACTAATTTGACGATAAACGAATATTCACTTTTCGAATTTCCATGAATTCAGGAGTTTCTTGGCCTACTTTTGAAGCTTGAAAGAAAGAAATTTATTAACCAATCATATAGATATCAATTGTTAAATGAAGATTAAGAATGTGATTCTTTCCATGTCTTGTTATTTTTTTAGCCTTGCAATTACCGTGGATGACATTTATTTCCAGTGTTTACATTACATATCCTATTTATCACATTGACACAGTTAATTTATTGGTTAACTATCTTATTGATCTGGATGGTTTGGCTGTTTTTACAGTCAAAAGTATCCGAAATTTGAATGGGCATAGTATTGGGCCTTATCAAATCCATGCGGGAAAATCTGTTCCTATAGTAAAAGGAGGAGAGCAAACAAAAATGGAAGAGGGTGAATTTTATGCAATTGAAACTTTCGGATCCACAGGTAATGATTTCTTTTTTGATGTTGAGTGCAAGAAATTTTCTTGAAGCAAGTGTGTTGGATGTGTAAGTACAATCTTTGCCTGTCTTTTGTGGCATGCAGGGAAGGGATATGTCAGAGAAGACCTTGAATGCAGCCATTACATGAAGAACTTTGATGCCGGTCACATTCCGCTGCGGTTGCCCAGAGCGAAACAACTTTTGGCAACTATTAATAAGAATTTTTCTACATTGGCTTTCTGCAGACGCTATCTAGACCGCATTGGGGAAACCAAGTATTTGATGGCACTAAAGAATTTGTGTGATGCTGGTGTTGTTCAGGTATGTCTTTTGCTGTTTAAGAACACTAAGGCTTGGCAGACAACTGTTTCTTATAACAAGATATTGAAACATTCTCGGTGGTCTCACTTTTTAAAGGAACAGTCTTAAATTGAAAAACTTCCAGCCTCAGCCTTGATTTAATATGCTTTTGGTAATTTCATTTTTGAGGCTTGGAATGGGGTGTCAGTTAATTTGAGATAACTGAGATTAGTTGGTTTACTCATCGAGCCTTTTGAGGCTTGAATGTTTTGCAAGCTTTCTTCCTTAAAGCTGAAGCTTGATTGAATATTAATCTTTAGTTGTAACCCATGGTCATGATAGTTTGAATAATAGTTCCGTAGCCAGCCCCTATCCAGCAAATACTATGCTATAAAATAGTAGACAATATGATATATTAGCTCTTTGGTAAATAAAAAGAGCAGACTTGTATATATAAAAGAGAAGCAAATGAGTTAACATATTGCCTTTATATTTTTGTTTATAATAACATGCTATTAATTCATGCACTAATTTCAAGCTTTGGTCTTCACTTCTAGCTTTGTTTTGAACTCACAATAAGACTAGACCTGAATATATTATCAAGCTCACATTGCAAGTTATGATCAAATTTGAGCTCATTGGCTGTCTCAGGAGTATTGTTTGTGTCTGGCCAATGTGAGGAAACAGATGATTCATATTAAATCATTTTATGTTTTACCCTACTTGATTTATATAAGTTTACGACAATGACATCTCCTTTGTGGCTCATGGATTAGCTAATGATGGGACTTCAGAGGGATTGTATCAATTAAAAACTTTGGCATTGAACTTTTGAATTCCGACCGCAAACTATAATTTGATTTAGTACCTGTAACTTGTAAGATTGCCAAATTAGTGACTTATGCTAGAACACAGTTGGACTTTCATTATACTCGATTTAGGCGTGGGATGTGGATTTAGACATTTAGTTTTCGCTAATTTAGCCCTCATTCTTTCGATCTTCTGCTTCTTGGGTAGTTTGAGTTAAGCTATGTGGGGAAAAAACTAGCAACACTTTTGCCACATTATACTGTTAAGATTTCTTTCCAAGTATGTGAAGTTTTGATTAATCAGCATATAAAGAAGTGAAGGTAAGGATTAAGGGCTTGAACTTCTGATTTAAGTTGTATTACCTAAATTACATCAAAGCTTCATACTTGTTCATAATTTTCGCAGGATGGATTTAGTTTTGATGCCATTTCCTAGATATGTACTTGAGTAAATTGATTGTCAAGAACTTAAATAGCAGTGGCCAAAACTATTGATTGTAACAATAGAAACATAATTTACGATTATGGTGAGGTTTAAGTTCTAATTTAACGTCATATATAACCACACACTCTGTTGTCATTATGGATCAACTTCAATAATGTTTGAAAATTTTAAATGGTTAATTTGGGTTTTTGCCTAGCATGTATCATATGGATTTGCTACATAAGCTACAAAAACTGACCCGGAGTCGTAACTGTTTGGTTCTTGGTTATTATGGCTTCAGTCCACCATTGAGCATCATTCTGAGCTCCTCTTATTTCGACCACAAAAGAGACAAAATGCCAATAATGTAGAGATTGCATGAAGATTCTTTGATGCTTATAAGTCGCCTGGACTACTATGCCATACTACAACCCTTTAAATTAGCTCAAGCTGGAAAATATTCATTTAACTTAGACCACCTCATGGACCTGAGTTCATGAGACGAATTCTATAAAATACAAAAAGTACATTATTTTTTTTCTTTAGCTGGGTGGGTTTGAATTGGAATTCCATTTACATATAGGATCCGCATCATGAACATAATCCATGATACCGTTTCATACAAGCTTTTGCATTTAGCTTATGTTGCC
Source organism: Rehmannia glutinosa (assembly GCA_016081115.2). Lineage (NCBI taxonomy): Eukaryota > Viridiplantae > Streptophyta > Magnoliopsida > Lamiales > Orobanchaceae > Rehmannia > Rehmannia glutinosa. The sequence goes on along the minus strand of CM071926.1, from coordinate 153,595,278 downwards.
GATCATTTTAATTCATCTCTGTCAGAATTTTATGAACTGAGACATTATGTTGTGTAAACTTGGCAGCCATACCCTCCACTTTGTGATATTAAGGGCAGCTATGTATCTCAATTTGAGCACACAATTTTGCTTCGTCCAACGTGCAAAGAAGTCATATCGAGAGGTGACGACTACTGATAAAGCGTCCAATGGCAGAATTAGTATCTGCACAATGGCTTGTATAATTTGAACTTGATTGTTGGAGGAACTCTGTCAAGCTGTTTCTTTACGTATTCTACTACCTTTTACCTCCCCATAATCCACATGGTTTTCCCAGTTGTGTACTATCGGATTTTAAACAATGCATGAATTTGTCTTTTTTTTTTTTTATGATGAAAGGGAAAATGAAGAGGGGTAGGTAATATGAAAAATAGAATTCACCATATCAATATATAGTTAAAGATTCATTTGAGTTCTGTCCCATAACGAGTCATTTTTGAACATTTTATTTTTCCCATCCAATAAGGTTTTAACCTCAGTTTTTCTTTCAAGTACACTGTAGTATAGTAGGGAGGGGGAGGGGATAAAGTCATTCACGTAAACCTCTACCAATGAAGTACAAGCCTCAGTTTTAATCTCAGATTTAGCTTCACTTTGCTTATTGAAAAAGTTAAAAAAATGTGTAAAAAGATTAAGCTACTTGAGTTCAACTCAAATATTATTTGTTTAAAGTGTGTTTAATCTCGTTTAAATTACCAAGTTCAAATATAATATTTGAAATTCAGAATTCAAACAGTTTGTGGAGGGCTGTTTGCAGGTTCTAATATGAAAAAATTGGGATGAGATCTCATATTTCACTCTATATTTCATATAATATATTGGGTGAAAGATATGTGTACAATTATGATATTATTTTGTACACGTGTCATTCATCTGATACAATGGAATAGGGAGTGAAACATGAAATCTCCGAAATAACCAGTGGCCGTGCAATTTTGGACTGGTACAGTAGTGAAATTCATTTTTGGCGTATTATTTAGTGCATGATCACTGGCCATTGATGTTCTTTGCTTTCATGACTAGGGGTGTGCAGATGCGGGATGGTTCGGAGATTTGGAAATCTCGAACCATCCCGTTCGGATATTCTCAAAATTAATCTCGGAACCAACCATAAAAAAATCTCCGTCCCGAACCGCATCGAAAGTTCGGGATGGTTCGGGACGGAGATTCGGTTCTAATGGGACGGAACAATGACGTGCAGTTCGGATCGGGACGGAGATTCGGAGATTAGCCATAAATAAAGCATTCAAATTTGGAGGAAAAAAAGAAAAATAAAATCAATATAAAAATCACCAAACAGTTTACTTCTAGTTTAGTCTCTTTTAGCGTAGTCTCAAAATAAAAACTAAAAGTATAATAGGTAACATAATCCAAAATTTTAAACTTAATAACCTCTATAATACAATAATAGTCTATTATTTGAGCAATTATCCTTCTATTGACATAGAACATATATAATTAACTAATATTTTTATAAATTAACATGAAATAAAAATTTGTATAAATTTATAATCTCAATGTGTCATAATTAACAACTTAACATAATCAATAAAATTATATTTATAATTTATGTAATGTGGTAAAAAAGTTAAAATATGATTTTTTTTATATTGTTATAATATGGTACTATTACTTGTTTATCTTTTAAGTGCAATTTACTAATCATTTAACTAATTTTAATTTCAAATTATTTACTCTATTATTAATATCAAAGTTTTTTAAAATTCATAATAGTTGCAGTATTATGGTTTTTTCAGAAATATGCTTTATATTCAATTTAATCTCAAATAGTTGTAGTTAATTCAATATCAAAATAAAACAACATAGAAATAATGTATATGTATTTATATAAAATCTTTAAAATCGGTTCTAGCTTCGGGTCCTCGGTTCGAAGTGGTTCGGTATGGTTCGGTACGGTTCTCGGTACGGGTATTTGAAAAATCTCCAGAACCGTACCATAAATATTTTCGGTATGGTACGGTTCCGGGAAAGTCAAAAAGTCAACAGATATTTTTGGTTCGGACATCTTTAGGTCCGGATATCGGTTCGGTTCTGATAATCTCCAAATCCCGTGAACAACCCTAGCTACAGCCGTCGAATGCCTCCGCTTATCAATCCATGTACACTCTTTTATATTCCTAAGGCACCAATCGCCATAGGCGTGTTGGGCTTCTCAATAGTGATGGTAATCGAAAAATAATTTATTGTAGTAGAAGTTAGGAAGTAGTTTAGAATCATAAGTTGATACTGTTTGCAAATAGAAACTAAAAGTTGTAATAATTAAAAAGAAGTGTTTGGTAAATAAATTGTAAAATTGTATATTTGTGTGTAAAATCAAACAAAAAATATAATCAGAAATTTAAATCACATCTCACAATGCTTTTAGATTCTGAGTAAATTATGAAACACAAACTATTTATTTTTCCTACTAGAAGTAGAAAGAAACCGACAATCCGACAATCATCTTTTAAGTGATTGCAAATACTCCTGTAACTTAACCTCATTGCTAGTAGCATCACTCCCTCCTTATCTTATACAAAACAAACTATTGAGCTGAGATCAAATGACAACCTAGTACTAACAAAAAAAGAAAAAAATTGCTATTGGGGTTCACATGAATTATTTTTCTGACAGTGGAGTGAAGTGAATAAGAGAAACACATTAGGGGCCAAAATGTAAATAAAAAAGAAATCCATTGTGGGGATCAGGATGGGGATATTGAGTTTTGAGGCCCGACGAAAGAGGCAGGAACTGAGTTTCAGTAGTTATGGCGGCCGCTACTGCTCTCAGTGGTTGTACTACAACCACTCATTTCTTCTTCAAGGGCACTGCGCCTTTCCTCCTCTCCTGCCGCCACCATTACCGCCGCCACTGCACCATCACCGCCTCCGGCGGACAATTCGACAACCATCGTAGCAGCATTCCTAGTGCGAGCAAATTTACACCTCTGATGCTATTGAGGTCCTCTCCTCCAGTTCCGATTTTACAAAATGGTTCTAATAATGGCACGGTAACAGCGTCAAGAGGAGGAGAAAGAAGAAGAACGCAATTACTATGTTACTGCACGGAGCCGGAGGCACATAATAATACGGCAACAGCAATATCAACATCAACATCAGATGTTGATGATAATGCTATTAGAGAGGCGGCCAACACTCTGGACCTAAGGGTGGGCAAAATCCTCAAGGCTTGGAGACATGAGGAGGCCGATTCGCTTTATGTGGAGGAGGTGGACGTCGGTGAGCCGGAGCCGAGAACCATATGTAGCGGCCTTGTCAAATACATTCCTCTTCATCTTCTCCAGGTGTTTTTTTTTTTTTTTTCATTTCTTCTTATCCATTTCGTAATTGTTTGTTTGAATAACTTCTCCTATTTTTTTGCTTGCTCTAATCTGTGGTTCATCCGAGATATTAGATTGAATGTATTATAGTGCACTCCAGTATTTTTCTTTTCATTACTTGTTCTCAACTACTGCTAATGCTTTCAACACACCTGAGATTTATGTAGACAAGTTAACCAAAAGAATTAGGATGTGGTAGAGAACAAAAACAAACAGGAATTATTGTTTGGAAATTCAACTTTGTTCCCTGAGGCAGAAAGTCCTTCATGGACATGTCATACTCCCTTTTGCTTACCCAATTACAATAACGGTTTTTCTTTTCTTTTTCTTTTTCTTTTTTGCCTTGTGGCATGATTAGATAATTGTGTTACACATTTACATTAAGAGTACTCATACTGTTGGTTGATGTTTGTATTAATTTTGTATACTCTTCTCGGTGTAGATACTAAATTGCAACTGATTCATGCCTGAAATGACTCGAGCAAAGACTAAGATAGGAGTGCTTGCCCTTATAATATCTGTTTATCATATTCGACTACTTAAGGACCATTTGCTAATTAATTAATGCATTTGAAGCATGACTATGTAGCAAAAAGCCAGTGAATGCACAAATCCAACGGTGATATCCTGCTCCTCTGTTTCCGACACTAATATTGATAATCTGTGTATCAAATATATTCAGAGAGAGAGAGAGATACAAAGATATGCCGAGCCAACAAATGATGATAAAATGCATGAAATAAGGATATTAAAATTCATAATCATGCATTAATTTGCTGGTCTGTCCATTTGTTTCCTTTAAACCTAGTGCAAATCACAGGGAAGCATTCATTAATTATTGCAACAACTTCTAGAAACAATTTCTAAAAGAAAACCTGAGATACAACAGTGACATAAAGATATAAAATCTGGAACTGTAATTTCTTCTGTTCAAACAAGAAGTTTGTTTGCTTAACTCTATGGCTCGAAGTTTGTGGTTGCGACTTGCGCCTTGTTTGGGGAGGATGGTTGCTTGTTCCTAGCTCTACCCATGTGTGTGTGACTCAAATGAGTATACTGTATACATCAATGTTCCTTTATTTAACAAATATATTAGATAATGCTGTATTGCTATAGATTTTAAATAATTGAAATTTTATTTTGAGTCATTGTAGTTGATTTGTGATCCACATCATGTGGAGTCATTTCAGATTCTTTGCCCAAATCCTTCCATCAAATTCATATCCTTCTATCCAAACCCAACCTAAGAGAACTAGGTCAAAACTAATTGGACATCCTTTTTTTTTTTCCTTCTCTATTTATATTATCAACACTTTGCAATTTCTCAAGAAGTGGATATTAATCTGGACAAGTATTCAACATATTTGTTGCAGGACAGGAATGTAATTGTTCTTGCTAATCTAAAGCCGAGAAACATGCGTGGTGTAAAATCCTTTGGAATGCTGATGGCTGCTTCCGATGCCACTCATGAGAACGTGGAGTTTCTTGCCCCACCTGAGGGTGCAGTCCCAGGTGAAAGAGTTTGGTTTGGTTCTCTTGATGAGAAAGATAACCTACCTGAAGTTGCATCACCTAACCAGGCAAGTCTCTGATCAATATTCATTGTCTATTATTACAGCTTAAATTAATAAATCTTTTTTATCATACTGTTTGGTTTACTTTCTTTACCCCCCTGGTGTTCATAGTATCCTCTTCATCCATGATTATTTTAAATGAGGTGATTGTTCTGCAATTATTGGACTATCAACCACTGAGTTAAAATTATCATGTCGTGAACTATTTAGATTTTTATAAATGATTTTGCATAAAAGGTTTGTTTGTTTGTTATTATTTTATTTTATTTGGTGAAATAGAAGTGTGAAGCATGCACTGATATTATCTTGAAATAAATTGGTTGAACGGACTTGGAAATCCAGATTATATTCCTAGTTTTAGTCAGTATTTTATCATAAAATATGTGTAATGGGTACGAAAACTAAAATGCAACATGCGCTGTTATACTTCATTGTGATCTAGAAGACATGGAAAAGAGGTTTTAGCTTATCTTGGATGCAGGGAGAAGATTACCGACTTTCAACAAGGGCTGTTATAATATGCTGTCAAAACTGACTTAACGCTGTGGAAAGCTTCACCAAATATTTGCATGATCATTCAATCGAATCGGTACTAGATTAGAATGTAAGGAAAGCCGGTGTAAAGAATTAGAAGTTATGCCATTGTGGGCAGGTGATATTATAATAAATGCAGGAAGATGTGTTACATATTTGGGTGCTTGTGGAGAAGTATAGTAGGTTGGTTTCTTGATGAATATTTGAAACATAAGAGCCTAGGATGATGGATGAATTTCCTGTTAGAAGCGAGTTAATTTGAAATAATCAACAAAGAAGAAAAAACGAACTGAACTTTCCAAAATTGGATTCATTTTCCTGCTAAGGACATATTTCTGAGAATTCTTATTGACGGGAATAATTCTCATGCCGCTCAAGTTTAACTTCCAATAACAGTTCACATGACCATATATTTTTATTAACTTCTTCTCAAGATTTTTTTTTTGTGAGTACGTATCCGTGGAGGGAAAATGTGATGAGAATTGAACCCCAGACCTCTGGTTTGGGCTTTAGAGTTTTAATCACTCGACTACTATTCGATTCTAACTTCTTCTCAAGTTAAGTTGAAGTATTGACTATTGAAGCTCATAGTATATACTTACATAAAGTTGGCATGGCTGCACATTAATTCTCTTCGTGTTGGAATCCCATCTCTCTCTCTCTCTCTCTCTCTCTCTCTCTCTCTCTCTCTCTCTCTCTCTCTCTCTCTCTCTCTCTCATTTTTATTTTACTTTTTGCTCTGACTTTTCTATTTGTAGAGCATGCTTATATAATCTGCTGTTTCCTCCTGGTAGAGTAACTAGTTAGCTGTTGGATATCCAATGCAGGTTCAGAAGAAAAAGATTTGGGAACTGGTGCAACCTCACCTAAAGACAGACGAGTCGTGTGTTGCTACACTCGGCATGCACCACATGCGAACATCAGCTGGTGTCGTAATCAGCGACTCTCTCAAGAATGCTAACATATCGTAAACAACATTACAATCTTGTCCTTCACTTCACCCTTTCCTTTTGTCCTGTTCGCGGAAGAGAAAATTTTCTTCTTCAAGGCTTTGTCATTTTTGTATACTCCACTAGTTTGTGGTTGCACTGCATTTTCTGCTAATTTTAAAGATGATGTGTTGAGTGGGAAATAGCTGATAAGTTCTGGTTTTTAATTCTTCCTTTGTGCTACTAATGAGTAAATCAAATTTTATTGAGAGCGTTGATGTTTGATGGTTGTATAGGACTATGTTGTGGCATGACAACTGTTATTAGCTTTGAGATTATTGTATAACTTGAGGTCCTCAGAGTACTAATTAGATTACAACACATTCTCTCTTAAAATAGTGCATGAACCCATTGTTTTAAATTAGGAGGCAATTCTTATCCCCCTCCCCCCCTCCTTGTACTTTCATTGGGAAGGAATGAGTCTAAAGCTTGATGTGATTGTTTGACCTTTCGTTTTGTCCATTTTTATTTTAGAGATAATAGTGTAGAATACTTGTTTTAGAAAAATAATAATGAATTTTGAGAGTGTGATTGTTTATGGGATGAAAGTGTAGTGATGAAATCGATAGGTTCATTTAAGAATGTGATTATTTGTGCGAAACTTTTTTTGAGCAAATTGTTTGGCATTGGTTTTTGTCTAAGTTACCTTCAATTTTCAAATGGAATTATACTATTTACTATATTTTATAATTGGCATAGGATTTCTACTATTATTTTAAATAAATTCAATATAATATAAAAATAAAAAGGGTGTTGGTTACAAAGCCAAACAACTAGCACAATTATAAAAATGGATGCAAAGATATAAAAAAAGTACATGAAGAGAAGGAATCCACCCTATGATCACACTATGATTACTCAGTCGTAAAATTTACATGTACTAGTAATTACAATTATATTTGGGACTTGGTGCATATATCAAGGGACGAGCTATGGTTTTATCATCGATTCAGTTTATCTGTCCTCAACAGCGAAAACAACAGTCTTCAAGGAGTCTTTGTAATTTTCAAAAATACTAGAGTTTTTTGTAATTAGTCCAAACCTGAGGGGTTTTCTTATAATTATCCGAAAGAATAAAGTGTAGAGAGGGAGAGCCTAGAGAGAGAGAGAGAGAGAGAGAGAGAGAGAGAGAGACTGTGGACGAAGTTGACCACGTATGACTCCTTACTACTCCGACTCTCTCAGTGGATAAGGCGAAAACTTTTTGAGTTAATCGTGCCGCCATATTCTCCACTTACACTACTCCTCCGCCACCGCCACCGCCGTCGGCCGTCCGCAGGATCTGATATGATACGCTAACGGAAATTATTTTAACTATTTGCCAATGCATTTTGGGCTTACTATATCCCCGACGACATTTACTACTAACATTAATGTTGTTCATCATTATGGATATAGAATTACATCTTCCTCCTTCTCTTCTTCTTCTACCAAAACGACGACGATTCGTTGTGCTGCTTTGGAGTACTATAACCGCCGGAGATGTGTAGTGCTTCGCCATAATTATTTTTCTCATAATAATGACAATCATGGTGCTGGTAGACATCATTTCTGCCACGCCAAGGGGGAGAAACTTCACGATGATGATCAGCCTCAACCAATCGTAATTACATCACTTCCACCACCTCCGGATGATGATGAAGATCAATCGCCACAATTATTGCAATTTGGGGACTCCGCCATTTTATCCGCTTGCTTCGTTGGCCTGTTCACCGGCGTAGCTGTTGTCCTGTTCAATTACACGGTAATTACCTCGCCGTCATCAATTTCCATTGATTTTCTATAGTCCACCTGCTATACTGTCTATTGAATCCCATCAAAAAATGTATTTCAGCTTGGTTTAATTATTAATCGAATCAAGCTTGAACGAGTTTAGTCTAGCCGAACACGAAACGAGCTTCAGGAGTAGCTTGATATTTTTACACATATTATCGTGTTTTTTCACTAATCGAGTCGAGGTTGAGCCAATCATTATATTTTATCCAATGAAAAGTTGTGTTCAAACCTGGGCTAATCGAGTCGAAGTTGAGCCAATCTTGAGTCGAGTATCGACTAGCTGGGCTGGATTCTCATCCATATTGACAACTCTTACTTGCTTAGGTACATGAAATACGTGACTTGTGTTGGGATGGAATTCCAGATCGAGGCGCCTCATGGTTGAGAGAGGAACCCATTGAAGCAAAATGGGGACGTGTAATCTTAGTTCCTGCTTTTGGAGGTGTGCTAGTTAGTTTGTTGAACATGATCCGAACTGCTATAGAGGATTCTACTGATGGAAGTTTCATGTCCAGCATTAAATCTGCCCTAAAACCAATTCTGAAAACTGTGGCTGCTTGCGTTACGTTGGGAACGGGGAACTCATTAGGACCGGAAGGCCCAAGCGTTGAGATTGGTGTCTCCGTATCGAAAGGAGTAGCTACTTTTTTGGATAAAGGAGCTCAGAAGAAGCTGTCACTCAGGGCTGCAGGGTCAGCTGCTGGAATTTCTTCTGGTTTGTCATATTCCATAAAATTGTTTATTATGATGAATAATATTCTTTCAGTTGCTATTATCTGACTTACTGTCTGCTATTGCAATTTTTGAAGGTTTTTGAAGTTTCTGCTTTTAAATTTCTTCTAGGCAAACTCCAACTTAGCTAGCAAAGTAGAAATTGGTCGACTGAATGACTGATGGGAAAAATTTGCATAATTTTTTTATGGTAAGAGTTTAACAGAGCTATACTCAAAGGAGCTTCTCTTTAAATTGGAATAGTTTGCCTAAAGTTAATTGTAGTAGAACTATGTTAATAGGACTAATCTTTTCCTTAAATTGGAATAGATTTTTTGATAATTTTTGGATTTTCCTACAAGAAATTACTCTTTCTTTACTAGGTAAATCATGTGCATAAGATTCTAGCTTTCTGCAGTTGATCACAAGTTATGTCCTGAAGACGGGAATTTAATCCGACATAAAAGAAAAGAAAAGTTTGAATCACAAAATTCTAAGAAACTTCTCCAGTCACACAACTAGTAGAACATACATTTGGAATCGATAAAAGAGAACTGAGCCGGAGAATTTTCTTCAATAACGCAACTTGTAGAACAGACATTTGAATGGACTAAATTTAACTGAGTAGAAGTACAGGAAATGCATATGGAGTAACAAACTAATTATCACTTATTTTTAATTGTCAACAACCAATCAAATAAGAAAAAATGGTCTCATCATGCCAAACATCATTGGCTGATGCATTATGTTTCTTTCACAGAAGTCCTATATCACCTTTTATTAAGAATTAAAAAATATGTGAAGGTGGAGATGCTTTTTGGCTTTCTAGAGTGATATACACGCGAATTAAGATGATGTATGTAGTGATTCTATCCAGTCATCGTGTTTCTTTTCTTACTTTTGATACCTTATATGAAAATCTTGCCTTTTGTTACTTTCAGTAGCATACTCATGTTTTTACTGCTTGTTAGCTCAATACCTGGATTTTACTGGACCCTCTAAATATTTATGACAATGTATATCTAATGGCTTTCTGTGAAATACTTTTGATTTCCTGCTAACAGGATTCAATGCTGCTGTTGCCGGATGTTTTTTTGCTGTGGAGTCAGTCCTGTGGCCATCACCTGCCGAGTCATCCTTATCCTTGACAAATACAACTTCAATGGTTATTCTGAGTGCTGTAATAGCTTCCGTCATATCGGAAATTGGTTTGGGCTCTCAACCAGCTTTTGCTGTTCCAGTCTACGATTTTCGTTCTCCAAGTGGTAATTGTTTAACTTCCTCTACTTCTTTTATCTGTTATCATTCTTATAACACCCTCCAAGCATAAACATGAAATAGGGGGCATTTATCCTGGTGATATACAAAAACAAATTGGTTCCATGGCAAGTCGCGGATGTGTGGACTACTAGTGTAAGTGTAAGAGGGATTTATCCATATTAGATAATTACCTGGTTAGAAAAGTGGTGGGATGATAATTTTTTAATTTCACAACAAACAATTCTAGGTATAGTTATCAGCATTGCAAACATTAAATTCTATTTTTGGAGATTTACACCCTACGCCTTTCAGAACTTATTATATATAGCAACTACTTTCTGCTAAACCCTGAAATCAAAATTTATTTACTTATTAAGAATTGATCATGTGACTTTGTCTAATTTAGTTTCACCATGATTGTAGTTTGTGTCATGATCTATTTGATTCTCTTGAGGTGATCCAGCATCCATGTTACTGTCACTTATCCATCAATATCTGCATTATCACTGCATTCAGTGATAATTAACATTAGGAGGAAACTTATAAAAAAAATTATTCTGTAACTTTTATTTTAATCATTAATCTCTGTTCTTGTCAGTTCAGAACTGCCACTCTATCTTTTGCTGGGCGTACTGTGTGGCTTAGTTTCAGTTGGTTTATCAAAGTCTACATCTTTTATGCTGGCTTTTCGCGATGGTGTTCAAAGAGTTGTTGGGATACCGAAAGAAGCATTCCCCATACTTGGTGGTTTGACTGTTGGACTTATAGCCTTAGCATATCCTGAGATTCTTTACTGGGGATTTCAGAATGTTGACATTTTGTTGGATACTCGCCCACTTGTTAACAGCCTTTCTGCCGATCTATTGCTTCAGCTGGTGGTTGTCAAAATAGTGGCAACTTCATTATGCAGAGCTTTTGGATTAGTGGGGGGTTATTATGCCCCATCTTTATTTATTGGTGCAGCCACAGGAATGGCTTATGGGAAAATTGTTGGTTATTTGATTTCCATATCCAATCCAATCTTTCATCTTTCAATCCTGGAAGTTGCTTCGCCTCAAGCATATGGCCTGGTAATTTTCGCTTTCCTCAATAATGCTATATTGCTGGATTCTATTGATAAGTTGCCCAGAGTAGCCATTTGCTCAAAGAAAAATTAAATTGTTAAGTAGGACATTTGGAGTAGATATTTCACAGTAACGAGCTTTATTGTTACTATATTGAAAACATACCTTTTGGCATGAAAATTCTCTGCACCGTGTTATCATTTCCAATCAATACCATGGTATTTGTCTCGATTCTTCCGAAGTAGTATTTTAATTGTAGTTTATTTTTGTGGACCTTTAATTCAGGTTGGAATGGCTGCTACTCTAGCTGGGGTGTGCCAGGTGCCCCTCACTGCAGTTTTGCTTCTTTTTGAATTAACACAGGATTATCGAATTGTTCTGCCACTTTTGGGAGCTGTGGGACTCTCTTCATGGATTACATCTGACAAGACAAGAAAAAGGGCCACTGGCAATAGCAGAGAATTGAAAGAAGGAAATGCTGTAACAACTTCACCCGAGAGATATCCTTATGACTCGAGTGTTAATTTGGCTTCTTCTGATGTCAAGGAACAAAACGGAAGTAGCATTTGTGAACTCGAGAGTTCAATGTGTCTGAATGAAGACTCTGACGATGATGCAGACGATTTAGCAAATGAAATTCTGGTTTCACAAGCCATGAAAACAAAATATGTCACGGCGCGAATGAACACTTCTCTGACAGATGTAGTGTCGCTCATGCTGGAAGAGAAGCAATCTTGTGCAGTAATTGTTGATGACAACAATTGGCTCATTGGTCAGCTAACCCTCAGCGACATTCAGCAGTTCATTGAATTGTCAAGGGCGAAAAACAGGAAACCACAGGTAGATTTCTAATACAGATCAGTGCTTTGTTTTCAATACTTCAAACTGCGGAAACTATCCAAATGCGTCCAGTTGTGCCTAAGTGGGGTTTGGCATCTGCATGCACCCCGGTTTATTGAAGTCGATAAGAATATAGTGATGGAGGGGGGGGGGGTGTAGACCCTATCTCCAGAGGGCTGTTTAAATAAATCAATGGGATGGTTACAAAAAAATTCAGAGATGTTTCAAAATTACAAAAAGTCCCCTCAGGTTTGGTTGTCTTAAATTTACAGGGATAACTGTAATATTTCTATAAATATTAGGGGGGTTTTAAATATTTTTTGCTTTGAAGGGGGAAAATTAAGATGGAATCAAACCTCAATGGGTGTTTGTAATTTTCAAAAACTTCTGGAGTTTTTTTGTAATTAGCCCGAACCTCAGTTTTTTCCGTCTTGTAATTATCCCTAAATCAATTCATAGACAAAGAATGACGAACATAAGAATTAGTAAATTTCCCAGCCTGATAGTTCCTTATAATCCTCTGCGTAATTCCCCTTCATGTAAAACCTCGATCCTTTGGAGAAGCATCCTTTATTCACGAGTGTTTTGTGTGTCAAGTATGATATATCGCCTCGTGACTGACTTCTGGAAACTTAACCAAGATCAAATGAATTGTACTTATGAGTCCACTTGCATCCAAATGTTCTGAAGCTTTCACTTTATAAATACTCCGAGGACTGCCATTAGCTGCACCATAGTACACACTGTTAAATACTCAAAAAGCAAACATGACTTCCAGTCTTCTACTTTATCCGTAGTGCACCAAATCCTGGCATGCCGGTCCAAATATAAATTAAAAAATTATCTTCTAATTTCAGCTAGGAAAAGAAGTGATAATATTGGGTTTTGGATACGTGCTCGGTTCCATCAGTTCTTTGGATGTAATATAAAAGGCTCTTAGTTGCTTAATTTGACGGATAACATTTTCAATTTGAGAGCACTTAAGAATGAAAAGATATGCGTCAAGAAAAGTGATGATGAGGGGAAACAGGAAGAATTTGTGCGATGTTTTAACGCACATGTTCATTGAATGCTGTGTTTAAATTTTGAGTCATTTTTCCATGTTACATGATTCTCCGAATGATATTGACTGCTTAGAAATTGTGACTACAGGTGCTTAGAGTATCTGAACTGTGCTCGTCTTATGGCAAAAGATGTTGTGTATCCTGGACGGCAACCCCAAATATGAGCCTCTTAACTGCTCTGACTCTGATGAATAGACATGGTATAAGCCAACTACCTGTCATCTTGGACGATGGGGATCGTGGAAGCTGTCCAGTGGGTCTCTTAGACAGAGAATCCATCGATCTTGCTCGCAGGTGTTTACACTCCCAAGACAATTTTTGCACTTAAATAGCTATGGTTAAAAAGTGGAACAACTACGAAAACCACCCCTGAAGTTTGAGTTAAATTTGAAAAAAGAAACCACAGGTTTTTTAGAATTACAAAAGAACCCATGAGATTTGGTTTTGTACTATTCTTTACCAACTTCTTAAGAAAAAACAATTCAACATCTGCTTTATATTTGTAAAAATATTGCAATAATCCCCTTAAATTTAACACAGAATCAAACCTCATGGGTTTTTGTTTCTTGTAATTTTCAAACATCTCTGGTCTTTTAGTAATTAACCCAAACATGAGGGGTAGTTTTGTAATTATCCCTTAAAAAGTTTGGGTTAGGAGGACCTTGTATATTCCCAGACCTTGTATTCGTCTTCCTTCTCCACTGGGAAAAGGGGAGTTAGTGCAAGTTAAGGGTCAATCTTGGAGTCATATATCCTGAATTCATGTTCACTCGTCATTTATGTGATGTTTTTTTTGGTACAGAGCATTTGCAGTACGGGAGGGCCTCAGCTGGTTTTTCATGCAGGAGAAATTCAAGAACTGAGAGGATGAGAATATACTTATCATTTTGCAGTTAGGCATTTAATGGTTGCTACACTTCTCAAATACTCCACCATGACTTACCAGTGGTAATGAAGCTTAAGCACTTGTCTCAGTTTTTTACCATCCCACTTAGCATATTAGAAAAATATACAATTTTCATTGTATAGATATAGCATTTGCCCTCTTTGCACCCTTGTTTGTACACAAAATCACTTGTCATGTGGACATGTCAAACATGAAAATTGGAAACCACTCTGGAAATTTCAACTAGAAAATTTAAATATCTATTGAATACGAATTCGAAAAGATTAGTTATTTTTTTCTCTCTTTCTTGAACAGTTTTGAGTTTGAAATTATAGGTGCTCTACAACTTGAGTCAACTTCATGCTTTATCTGAGTACTTAGTCTAATAAGGTCATCTTGATTCTTAGAAAACCATCAACCATAGAAAGAGCCTTTCTATCCTCGTGGTACTTTTGTGTTTTTGAGTACAGGGTAACCAGTGGGAATCGATCCCAGGTTAATGGTCAGGGTTATAAATGCTCAATCAACCAAGTTACAATCAATTATGGGTTTTTTGATTCTGGTTTTGAAGGGGAATTTTCTTCATGGGTTAGAAACAATTCAAACGAGAGGTTTGAGAACTCTGTGTTCAGGAAAATGGGTTGAAAACTTTCCCGAAACTTCTGTGGAGAGATGTTAAACGAGTTGCGGCTCGTAGGGCCGACCCATTTAAACTGGAAAAAAAAAAGAGGATTTGGGTTTATATTAATATTAGTAAGTTGTAACACCTTCCTGTCATTCTTGAAGTGGCCAAATTGTTGTTTTCTCAAACTTTACTCAATTGGGAACGTAAACCTTTACACAATTTAATTTCAATTGACAAATGATGATGATGGCCAGGACACTAATACATTAATGAAACTTCTATATATCTTCATAATAGTTGCTATTACAATAATACATACGCCCTGTTAGATATATTTATGGTCATGTATGTGTCTGTCAACACAGTTTTATGTTTATTAAGTTGTGATTACTTTCGCCAGGAAAACTGTTGCATGGCTTCATTTATTTGAGAGGAGATCGGTATATGAAAAACTTCCGAATCATATTAATAACTAAATTGCAACAAAGAAATAATTAACCAAAAAACGTTATATAATATGTTAATCATAACAGAATCTTATCATGATGATATATTATGGTGAGAATAGTATTTAGATCAAGAATGGTCTCAATTTGCACTATCACTTAGGGGTGTCAATATGGGTTGGGTCCGGGTTCGCGTGTCAGAAACAGCCGACCCGGACCCGACCTGCTTATTTCACAGGTAACCGGACCCGACCCGTTTAACCCATTTAATAAAATTATTTTAATATTCATTTAATATTTTTAACTGAATAAATTTATTTTTTTCAAAATCAATCACTATCACACACTATTTGATCAATAAACAATATTGCAATTAACAATAAACAAAAAGAAATAAGATAATTGCATAAAATAACATATCATACTAATCATATTTTGAGGATAATATTCAAAAAGACATGCATAATAATAACAAATACATAATTAACGAGGTTTTATCATTTGAGTATTAAAGAAATGTCTTGTTTGTTGCTTTTTTCTTACAATTAGTTATTTACTTTTTTTTTTTTTAAATTCACAAATGGGTTAGACGGGTTAAACAAGTCATAGTAAGTTGACCCGACCCGCTTTAATTGGCGGGTTAGTCAGTCCGACCTCGACCGGACCCACGAAACCTGGACCCATACCCATTAATTTCGTGTTAGGTTCGTGTCGGGTTTGCGTGTCGGGTCTTAAATTAACACCCCTACTATCACTTGTCTAGGAGGCTAGCCCAGGTTTAAGTCATGCAAGTCCACATCTTTAACCCACAAAATTAGCCCTAAGTCTTGGGCATTTGTACATGGAATTTTCTAGATTTATGTAAAGAGTTTGTAGAGAATTCTAGAAATTCTACAGAATACTCTTGTAATATCTTGTAGAATATCTAGGGAATTCTCCATGGAGACATCTAGAGACCTCTCAATCGTGGGATAAAATCAATCATCACCGTTTATTGAGAAGGTATAGTAGTATAATTAGAAGTTAGGAGTCCATTCGTAAGCATTGTTAGCAAGTTTGAGTGAATAATATAAGTGTTTTCTTTCAAGTTTTCTTGTATGCTCATTTATTTAGTCAACTTCCTACACTTTATACACAAGACTTAGGTCTTTTTCGCCCCTTGTGGAGCGTTTCATTTATTTGTAAAAAAATAAAAATATATACACAAATGACGAGGCTAAGTGTACAGTTTGAGAAATAATTATCCAAGATGCCCTGATCTTGAATCCAACACTTTGTATTTTCAATTCCCCATCTTATTGTGGCTGAGAAAATGCACTTTTTGTCAATGAAACAAAAAAAAAGAGAAAATAATTAATAAGAATAAATTAATTCTCATTGATGTGAAAAACGGGTCATCAGTAAGACACATTAAAGAAAAAAAACCCCAAGAAAATAAAGTTTTTATCAATAACACCGATGTGAAAAATGGGTCATCAGTAAGACACATTAAAAAAAAAATCCCAAGACAATACACCTTTTGTCAATGATACAAAAAGATAAGAGAAAATAATTAATAAAAATAAATTCATTCTCACTGGCGTGAAAAATGGGTCAACTGACAAATTAAAGAAGAAAACTCAAACATAGTCAACAAGAAAAATACGCATTTTTGTAACTTTTGGGAGCGGTGCCAATTTTGTAATATTATGAGGTGACACATCATGACTAGGTCACGGTGACATTTTTATAATATTAGACGACAAAATAGCCTTTTTAGAGGCGATTATATTTTTATAATATTATGTGATGATAAAGTATCACTTTAAACTCGAAAATTATCAATATTTACTATTAATAAAATATAGATTTTCAAAGTAAATAATTTTGTTTTGGGTGGTGACATATACCACTTTAGACTATAAAAGTACCAATTTTCTATTACCGGAGTATCACTTTTACTAATAATCACTTTAAACTGATTATTTTTATTAATAAAGTATCACTTTTAGTCTAACAAGTGTATATTTTCAAAGTAATAAAATTACATTAATGATTCCCTTAACATAATATTACTTTAGACTCGAAAAGCATCACTTTTTATTATACATAACAAATCTAATTATTTATTTGCAATTTACATGCAATCTTGTCTAACAGTATCAAATTTTATTGTAAAAAGTATCATTTTTACTCCAAAAAATAATTGTTTTCATAATACAAAATTGATATTATTTACTCGCTAAATTATATACAAATATACAACTTTGTTTAACAGTATCATATTTAGTAAAAAAATATTACTTTTACTTAAAAAATATCACTTCCGAGGCCCCAACCATTCAACCATTTGGTCGGCTTGTGACCATTTCGACTTTGTTTCAGACTCGATTTTCGTTTTGTTTCTTTGGCTACCTGATCAGCTTGTGATTAGGATCACTGTTTTCATTTTTTTTTATATACATCTCTAATTTATTCACATTTTTTTAAAAAAATATCACTTTTACTTCAAAAATATTATTTACTGAATTATTTCCTTAACTGGTCTCTCAGAGCATAAGCTACTACATATCTCATGTTGGAACATTGAGTGAGACTACACTTTTACAAATTTACCCAAACCAAGAGTCTAATATATCATTGTTCCTTCTTTCTCTCTCTCTCTCTCTCTCTATATATATATATATATATATATATACTAGTAAAGTGCATGTGTGTTGCATGTGTACCATATATATATTTTATAAATTTATTAAAGAAATATTAATGTTATTTTATATAATTAATTTATTATAAATATTGTTCCTATGTTATGTAGTGAAGATATTGTCGAACCCAAAACTCCTATGAAATAATAAAAACTAACATTGTTATAAAAATGTATATGTTACAGATATTTCTATTTAAAGGTTAATTTCAAATGTATAGATTGAAAAAACAGAAGCAAAACATGGAAAGATTCAAAATTATATTGCACGATTAAACGATGTTCAACATTCTATTTTGAATTGCTGAAAACAATAACGATAGGTCCATAAAAGCATCATAAAGTACACATAAAAAAGAAAAGTTATTCCACATTCCATCAATCTTTCTCTTTTTTGATTATTGTCATTGTCTTTTTCTTTGCGCACTTGTTCTTGATATTCTGTAGAGTCTCTTCGTCACTTGAAATGTTAACCGCATTAACACTTTGTCTTTCTGGTGTTTTTTCATTTTGATCATCTTCGTTCCCCATCCCATCTTCTTTGGCCATCCCAACTTCTTTGGCCATTCCATCTGTATTTTTTGCTCCAGTATAGGTCCCAAGGGGTGTGAGTAACGTTTAGAAAGGGGGGTTGAATAAACCTTACCAAATTTTTGATTTAATCCTTTTAAAGAAATTACAGAGTTAACACAAACAGCTGAGTTCTTGAGGGACAACTAAGTTGGTTATTCAGCAGAGTTAGCCACTCAACAGACTCGATAGAGTAGTTGATAGAATAACTCGGTTGTTTAACCTGGAGCTTAACTTGGCTGTATTGGTTTTATCAGCGAAAGACTTAACACCCTTTGATTTGTTTTAAACTTGTTTTAACACTTGATTTAGCACTTGGTTATTAATCAGTTTGGATAGCATATAAGTTTATTGTTTGATAAATGATTTTATCATGATTTTGATGATTTGTTTTTATACCAAAACAATGTTTTTAAAGGTTGTCCAAATACTCCTAAATGATTTAAAATGGTTTTAATATTTTTCGGAGTATTTCCTCAAGTTTATTTTCAATATAAAATCGGACAACACTTTTTGTGTAAATGTTTTATTTCTTCAAAACTATATTTCTAAATGTTGTCCTAAATACTCCCGATCGGTTTAAAATGTTTTTACGAATTTTTGGAGTATTTCTTGAGGTTTATTTTTGATAAAAATCGGACAACTTGTCATTGAGGAGGTCGACCGACCGGCCGTGGCGAATGACCGTACACAGGAACAAGTTTCGTGAAACGAAAACCCGAGAACTCTCAAAATTGATCGGTCAACCGGTCGCACATAGGCTCGACCGGTCGAGGTGCCCTTCGACCCGGTCGCCTGTGTTAATTTGGTGCTTTATGTTTCAAACTTCTATTTACGTGCGACGGCCGCCTATGCTTTGACAAAAAAATGTAACCGTTGTGCGTGACATATTTCCTTAATTTGTGGGATTGATTTCTATGACTCTTTTCTTCAATTGTCTTGCAATTTTTCTGAGAATTCATGTCCCCAAGAGGAGCCTATCATGTACAAGACATCTTCTATAAATAGAGGAAGAATTGAAGCAACACAACATGAGAGAAAACTACAACACAACAAGATACACTCAAGAATACACTTGTTCTTACATTGTCTTATTTCTTGTTGTAATTTGCCTAGCTATTCACTTTCACATTCTTGAGGTCTAGGCTATTCTTGATTACACTTGCACTCAATTGTATTATTCACTATCGAGTTGTAATCTTGAATTTGTGGTCGTCATTCAAACACAAGATATCCTTGTGAGTGTTCTTGTGGTAAGAACACACTTGGGTGATCTAGGTGTTAGGTGTGAGAAGATTGTGGTAATCTTCTTGTTGAGGTGTTGAAGAATTTGGTATTCTTCAAGGTTGAAGATTGTGGTAATCTTCACAAGGTGCCGTTGGAGATTGTGGTAATCTTCAATTGAGATTGTGGTAATCTCAAAGGTGGTGTTGAAGAAGAGTGTGGTGCTCTTCAAGGTGTTGTTGTAAGTTGGTGTTGTATTAATTTGTGGTAAATTAATAAAATCTTTTCTTTTTGAAATCCATCCCTTTATATCTTTGGGGTGGTAGAGGATTAGGCCCTAGGTGGGTTGAACCTCTTTAAATCGACGTGTGTTGTTTACATTCCGCACCTTAATATTGTCTTGGCTTGTTTTTGTTCGAAAAAGAGGGCAAAATCGAAAAGATGGAGATAATCTATTCACCCCCCTCTAGATTATCGTAGCCGCTTGGACTTACAAGTGGTATCAAAGCCAAACTCTTTGGCAAGCTCGTTTCACATCGCGAGTGAAGAGAAACGATCGTCGGCTACTGAACGAAGCTCAAATTTCCGGCACCTCCACCACCAAGCCACCTCGGTTTGATTCCAAAAATTTTATATTTTGGAAAGAAAGAATGGAGTGCTATTTACAAGGTTGCGGGTTCGATATTTGGAACACCGTCATCAATGGAGAATCCATTCCGATGAAAGATATACCACACACCTCAAAAGGCTTCAAAAAGCTCAATGATGAAGAGAAGAAAATCATCTCCTTAAATGGTAAAGCTCTTAATATTTTACATTGTTCACTTACCACTTTGGAATTTGATCATGTTGTATTCTATTCGGTCGGCACATGAAGTATGGCAAAATTAGAAGCCATCTATGAAGTATATGCAAATGAAAGGAGCAACTCAAAAGCATCTACTTCACAAATGGATACAACATCAAATTCAACAACATGGTATAAGCCTTCTACAACCTCCCATGATGAACAAGTTGAACAATGCCTCATGGGCATCGAAGAAAAAAACGAGGTAAGTTCTAAACCCTCTACTTCTTATGACAATGAATTGCAAAATGAATATAGTGACTTGCAAAATGATTATGATGAGCTACAAGATGAATTCCAAAACTTACTTGTTAAATACAAAAATTTGAAAAAGGAATTCATTGTTTTAAAGAATGATAAAGATAGTTTATTTACTTCCTATGAATCACTATCATGTGCTCACACCACCACTCTTGACAAGGTTAGAAACCTTGAGAAAGAAAATAGTACTCTTGTTGAGGATATAAATTGCTTGAAAAATGATTTATCTAAATCGACTTAGTCTTGGATAAGATGACCAATATTGTTGATTGTTGTGATAATTCAAACTAGAACTTGATCATAAGCTTCAAGGGTGTCAATCACATGAAAAGGAATCAAGTCTCTAAGCACGTTGGTCATTATGCTCCTAGAATTATTACATGCTTTTATTGCGGTAAAAAGGTTCATACGGTAAATACTTGTCGGGTTAAAAATAGCTCCAATTATTGTTGGAGACCTAAAAGTCTCAAGACTAATCCCAAAGGACCCAAACACATAAGGGTACCACAAAACAATGTCATATTAGGTACCCGGGTGAAATAATGATCGAAGAAAATTTATACCGCCAAGAAGACATCAAATGACCGTTTCATTTGATCAAAGAAGGAGAAACTATTTTCGACAAAGCCAATTTCCAAGAAGAGGATATAATCAAAAATGGGAAGAACACAATCCTTGGAAATGGCAAAGACATCATCAACAAGATGATTTTCAAAGAAGAAGAGACTTTCAACAATGGGAAAACAACAAACCTTGGAAATGGAGCAATCAAAGAAGTCATCATCAACAAAGTGACTTCTCGAGGAAGATATCATCAACAATGGGAACGACACAACCCATGGAAATGGCGTAATTGGTAACCCGTATCTCCCTATTTAAATATGCATTTTATTTTGTTATTATGCATGCTTTTATTTGTGTCTTAATTGCAAAATGAGTTTTCAAATATTTTTTTTTTTAATTAAGGTCTTCAATATATACTTGTGCTTTTAAAATATTTTTGAAAAAGAAGACCTTATATGATGTTTTTAAAACTCTTGTGCATTTTTGTAGACTAAAGTGTGTTATCATCTTTTATGGATTTTTATGGCATGAGCTTACTTGTGATATCTCTTAGCCTACACTTTTATCATTATAATTTGTGCTAGATATGTTTTAAGAATTGTGTAGGATTTACATATTTTCACAAATGGCCATTTACGTCATTATTTGTCAAGAAAGGCATAAATTATTGAGGTACATTTACTTGTGCTATTCTTACTCTTATAGACTCGATATATGTATTGCCATGTGCCTATGTGCTTGTTTTTCATAGTATTTCATACAAGTGCCATTAAGAGGATTTTTAGATTTTTTGAAAGGCACTATTCGATATTTGATTGCACATATTTGCCGTATCAACTCTTGTTCAAATACTTCTTTTAAATAAGGTCTCAACTATATGCTTTCGGATTTTCAAATTTCAAAAGAGGCCTTTTGTAGCTTTCTTAAGCTTATTTGAACTTGCATGATTTATTAGACTCTTGATGATCTTCTAAATGCATAGTATGTGTCTATTGCTTCATGGTCTATATATATAGTGTCTATTTCTACTATGCTCTTATGCAAGATATTTTTGTGATTGATGATTGAGGCATGTTTTTACACTTGGACTATTTTTTCTTGCTTATATAAGCGATGCCGGTAATGAGTTTGTTAAGTCGTGTAGATGAGAAATGAAGTACTCCAAATATTAGTTACCTCAAAATATTTGGATGTAAATGTTCTATTATGAACACCTTAGATCAATTGGATGGCCAATGACGGTAGTGATGAAGAGGATATTGTTGAACCTATTGTTCAAAGTGATGCTCATAATGATAAACCTTCTATTTCATATGATCAACCTTCAAGTTCAAATGTTCCTCAAGAAGATAGGGTGATACTTGAATCTTCCCGTAGCATTGAAATTTAAGGAGATCACCCAAAAGATCTTATTATTGGTGATCCCCTTGATAAAGTAATGACTCGAAGGAATTTTGCCGAGAAAGCTCTTATATCTCAAAAAGAGCCTAAAAATGCTAAGGAAGCTATTGAGGATGAAGATTGGTTTTTGGAAATGCAAGAGGAGTTGAATCAATTTGAAAGAAATGATGTATGGGAATTAGTACCTTGTCCTCCATCTCAAACAATTATTGGTACAAAATGGGTATTCCTAACAAACTTGATGATCAAGGCAACATTGTTCGAAATAAGGCAAGGTTAGTAGCTCAAGGGTATTGTCAAGAAGAAGGTATTGACTATGATGAAACTTTTGCACCCGTAGCACGTTTAGAAGCTATTCGTATTTTACTTGCCTATTCTTGTTTCAAAATTTCAAACTTTACCAAATGGATGTTAAATCCGCTTTCTTAAATGGTATTATTCAAGAAGAAGTCTATGTAAAACAACCTCCGGGTTTGAAAATTTTTCTAGGCCTAATGATGTTTATAAACTTAAAAAGGCTTTGTATGGTTTAAAACAAGCACCCCGCATGGTATGATAGACTTAGCTCTTTTCTTTTGCAAAATGGTTTTACAAGAGGTAAAGTTGATACTACACTCTTTGTTTTTGAAAAAGGGCAAGATTGTTTACTTGTGCAAATTTATGTTGATGATATTATCTTTGGTGCTACTAATGAATCTTTGTGCAAGAAATTCTCCAAGTTAATGCAAGGTGAATTTGAGATGAGTATGATGGGGGAGCTAAACTTCTTCCTTGGACTTCAAATTAAGCAATGCCAAGAAGGTATTTATATTTCGCAATCAAAGTATACAAAAGAACTTTTGAAGAAGTTCGGCATTGAAGAAGGAAGAACCGTCTCGACTCACTATGGCAACCAATGTCAAAATTGACAAAGATGAAAAAGGCAAGACGGTTGATGAATCCAAGTATCGAGGTATGATTGGTAGTTTACTTTATTTAACCGCTAGTAGACCGGACATTCTTCATGCCGTATGCCTATGTGCTCGTTTTCAAAGCAATCCAAAAGAATCTCATATGAGTGCCGTTAAACGGATTTTTCGATATTTGAAAGGCACTATTCAATATGGTTTATTTTATCCAAAGAATGAAATTTTTCTCTTAAAGGTTATAGTGATTCGGACTATGCGGGTAATATTGATGATCGGAAAAGTACTTCCGGATCATGTCAATTTTTAGCGATTGCCTAGTTTCTTGGTTTTCAAAGAAGCAAAATCGTGTTTTCTCTTTCCGGCTTTAATATATTTCCGCCGCATTTTGTTGTACTCAACTTCTTTGGATGAAACAAACCTTAGCGGATTACAAATGCTCTTTTGAAAACGCACCTATCTTTTGTGATAATATATCCGCTATAAATATTGCTCAAAACCCGTTCATCATAACCGTACTAAACATATTGAGATTCGACATCATTTTCTAAGGGATTGTGTTTCAAAACAAAAAATTGAGATATCGTTTGTGCCATCTCAAGATCAATTAGCGGATATTTTTACAAAACCGCTAACTTCCGAGACTTTTGCGTCAATACGAGCTCGGTTAGGCATAATGCATATTGAATGAGGTCTACGTTTGCATTTTGCATGTTTTTAAAACGTAGGGGCGAAAAATCGGATTTTTGGTTGAAAATTCGGATTTTGAACAATTTGACATGAGCAGTGGGGTACAAGAAGAGGTTGAGGGCAACCGGTCGCCCTCAACCACGACCGGTCGCCCTAGGCTAAATTTTGGTTTAAGTTCGTTCTGTCTTCAGAATTTGACAGTTTCACTTCTTTTTGCCATTTTTCGTCCCCTTTGCCAAATGCACACAAATTTCACTCCAAATCTGTTTTATTGCATACATTTTATATTTTGGGGATTATCTAGCTCGGTTATCATCATCATTGCTCGTCTTTACCGATTGAATGGTAAGAATTTCACTATCTTTAGCTCAATTAGGTTGAACCCTTGAGTTTGTGGCTTATATGTATTTTTCTTGATATAATTCATATATGTTTGTGATGAGCTTATTGATTATTGATGAATGATATTTGTTATATTGTATTTGGTGATAAAAAAAACTTGGCTTGATTTCATTTACAAGGGCTATATATAACTTTTTCTATTTTTGACGCCCGCCAAGTGTTCGATAAAACGTTTCAATGAAAAATTCATCACCTACATGACTCTCTTGATTTCAAAAGTCTCATATATTTATAGAGATCATGTTTTTGCAAATCAAATGATTTTTCATAAGCTTCTACAAGTCGTATGATTCGACTCTTCTATTTGGTTTAAAAGCTTCAATGTTCAAATGGCTCGATACATCGGTTTACTTGCGCACTTTGATAAAAATATATGATGTATTTATCGTGCTAACATTCTTTTTGATGATTCCAAAGGGGGAGAAACAGGTTATAAGCTCATTAGCTCGTAAAAGCTAAGATAAGCTTAACGAAAAGAAGCTATAAGCTATGGCTTCATAAAGCCATAAGTTGTGGATCATATTTAGTCCACTTGGTGCATTATGGTTATGTACGAATCATGGTCCATTGGTTGTAGTATGGACTTATATACGGTTCTAATGATGTATCCTTGACAGGGGGAGCTTTTAAGTTTTTGATACTTAAGCTCAATATCGAAAAGCTAATATTTTAGCTTATGGTTAAGTTGCTTCTATATAACTCTTGTTGTGCATGTTGATAGGGGTGTGCATGTTGATAGGGGGAGCATTTGCAATATCTCTACTCCCATCATTGTGATTATATTGCGTGTAATGTTGTCGCTCACAACGGAAAGTTCCTTTTAACCGATAAAAATGTTTTGTTTTAAAAATCGACCTCGTTAAAATTGTTTTGGTTTGTAATCATCAAAAAGGGGGAGATTGTTTGATAAATGATTTTATCATGATTTTGATGATTTGTTTTTATACCAAAACAATGTTTTTAAAGGTTGTCCAAATACTCCTAAATGATTTAAAATGGTTTTAATATTTTTCGGAGTATTTCCTCAAGTTTATTTTCAATATAAAATCGGACAACACTTTTTGTGTAAATGTTTTATTTCTTCAAAACTATATTTCTAAATGTTGTCCTAAATACTCCCGATCGGTTTAAAATGTTTTTACGAATTTTTCGGAGTATTTCTTGAGGTTTATTTTTGATAAAAATCGGACAACTTGTCATTGAGGAGGTCGATCGGTCGACCGGCGAGCGACCAGTACACAGGAACAAGTTTCGTGAAACAAAACCGAGAACTCTCAAAATTGATCGGTGCAACCGGTCGCACATAGGCTCGACCGGTCGAGGTGCCCTTCGACCGGTCGCCCTGTGTTAATTTGGTGCTTTATGTTTCAAACTTCTATTTCTGTGCGACCGGTCGCCCTATGCTTTGACAGCAAAAATGTAACCGTTGTGCAGCAGACATATTTCCTTAATTTGTGGGATTGATTTCTAACAGCTCTTTTCTTCAATTGTCTTGCAATTTTTTACAGAATTCATGTCCCCAAGAGGAGCCTATCATGTACAAGACATCTTCTATAAATAGAGGAAGAATTGAAGCAACACAACATGAGAGAAAACTACAACACAACAAGATACACTCAAGAATACACTTGTTCTTACATTGTCTTATTTCTTGTTGTAATTTGCCTAGCTATTCACTTTCACATTCTTGAGGTCTAGGCTATTCTTGATTACACTTGCACTCAATTGTATTATTCACTATCGAGTTGTAATCTTGAATTTGTGGTCGTCATTCAAACACAAGATATCCTTGTGAGTGTTCTTGTGGTAAGAACACACTTGGGTGATCTAGGTGTTAGGTGTGAGAAGATTGTGGTAATCTTCTTGTTGAGGTGTTGAAGAATTTGGTATTCTTCAAGGTTGAAGATTGTGGTAATCTTCACAAGGTGCCGTTGGAGATTGTGGTAATCTTCAATTGAGATTGTGGTAATCTCAAAGGTGGTGTTGAAGAAGAGTGTGGTGCTCTTCAAGGTGTTGTTGTAAGTTGGTGTTGTATTAATTTGTGGTAAATTAATAAAATCTTTTTCTTTTTGAAATCCATCCCGAATATCTTTGGGGTGGTAGAGGATTAGGCCTAGGTGGGTTGAACCTCTTTAAATCGGCGTGTGTTGTTTACATTCCGCACCTTAATATTGTCTTGCTTGTTTTTGTTCGAAAAAGAGGCGAAATCGAAAAGATGGAGATAATCTATTCACCCCCCCTCTAGATTATCGTAGCCGCTTGGACTTACATTTATCAGCAGATATAAAGTAGATATGCAGAAATATAAATGTGCTGAAAAATAAATAACAATTGTTTTTTATAGAGGTTCGAAGATGGGGTAATTCTTCTAATCCTCTCTTCTCCAACTCTGGAGGAATCCACTAAGTAATGTGATCGGTTTACAAAGTGGTGAGCAGTCTAGAGACAACCTTGGTCACACAAATGGTTCCTAGTCCGACTCGAACTTCTTCACAAGGCAATTGCCTTGCTACTTCAGCTCACTTTCTCAAGCTCTTGGATTTGATCACGAAGCCCTCCAATAACTTGATACTGGTTCGACCTTGAACCTTCCTATAATCCTCCTTGGAAAGTAGACCCCTTTTGATTCTTCAAAAGTATCCTCTTCAACAGTTTGAAGTTGTCTTTCCTTCACAGCTTTGTGTTGGATTGATTTTCTTCGAGTTTCAGGCTTGAGGATTTGCTTGAATATCTTTGAGAATGTTTGCAGGTTTATAGCTTAAATATTGCTTGCTTGTTCGTAGTTCAGGTAACCTTTGCTCAATGAGTTTCCTCAGCCTTTTATAGTGAACTTTCAAAAATCTGCCCGTTGAAGAGATATGCTGATTTTCAAAAGACACTTGTGTTCGTTGGCTTGTCTTTTCTTGATCTTCAATCTTGAGATGTAGACCTTTCCTCGTATTAAATGATTGTGCAACTTTTCAGGATCTGACACGAGGTGCAATGCTTCCCATTGGTTTATTCTTTTTGCACGCTCGGATGAGCACTTTAAGACTGGCGGCATGAAAGTATTACTTATTTAAGTAATGTTCTTGACTTAAACAGTTCCTTTCGATTAACTCCTCTTGGGCCTGCCGCTATTTCCCCAGGTGACTTGAGTGCTGCTCCAATCATTTGAAGACTCATCTGTCGCTTTCAACTTATGACTTGGCTTCTTAAGATGACTTTGACTGACACTTCACACATCCGTTCACCGATGATACATCTTGATCGGAGTTCTTGATCTTCCTTCTTGGCCGTACTCAATTGTTCCACAATGAGTCTTCACTTCGATCTTGATTGACTTCTTGTATTTTCGTGCTTAAACTTGACTCAACTTTTCCAAATTTCTATCTATTACAATGAAAATTACAAGGAAAATGAGGTGCCAACTTTCTAGTTTAAGTTTTACATGGGATTCATCAAAATCTATAAAATAAATTTCCCACCATCCAGTATAATTGGCGGACATAAATGATGTCTTTTTTCTCTTGCCTTTTTTCAAAGTAGATTGTATCTTTTCGACTCCCTTGCTTACCACATTTAGTTTCCCATTCACTACTTGTGTTTTTTTGTTAAGAGCAACAAGGAAGCAACACATTTTTTATGTCTGCAAGTATAGCCTATGTAGTATTTTGACTCATGTTCGCCTGATTTAATAAAATAAAAACAGTCAATTTTTCATGTTCAAAGAAAGTCATTGTAATCATAATAAGATATAAATGTATAAAAAATCCATATTAATTTTGATTTTTTTGTTATTATATCTGTTATAAAAAAGAAAGATATATCGAAAAACTATCTATAATATAATATTATCACCTGTTCAATTGTTGTTAAATACTCATGGACTGGGCATCCAATAAAGATAGTGGCTGCTTTTTCAAACATAGTAATCATTGCATTGTGACTGTCTTGGACGACATTCAACACCAGTCGATATCTACAATTAACAAAATATTTTTTGGTATTTGATGGATGGATTAATTATATTTGTTTTTAAAATTAAATTAATACATTGGCATTGTTTTGATATTTTCCTCATTGCATTTGCTAGAAGTCGCAGTGTCATTACTTTTCAACACAGAACCAGAACATTTATTGCATGAGTCATACCACATGGACGATTTATTTTCAAGTCTTTCGAACTCCTTTGAAACAATAATACTGATTCTCGTAAATAGAAAAAAAAATAGAAAAAATATAATTGAAAAAATGATACAAAATGTTCATAATAAAAAAATATGATATAATTAATAATTATACCTCAGATAATGTATCCCGATTATTTATGATATCATTAAGGTTCACTTCCTTTACATTTTTCATTCTTTGAATCATCGACAATTCTCAGACTTTCATAGGGTTATCAATAGAATGTAACCTATGTAACATTAGAAAACGAAGGTGTTATTTTGAAATTAAATCAATGTGTTTACATATTTATAGTTCTTCGTTATCAGTTTCTCAAATGTTTTGTTTCTTCACAAGTCGGGTCTATATCTAGTATTGATGTTGATGTAGTTTGCATCTGTAATTCACCTAAAAGAATCAAGGAAAGTTGAAATTATAACAACATACATGAGAATCAGTCATTTAAATTATTATAATTTTAAGACATTAATAATAATAATAATAATAATAATAATAAGTATTTTTTGAATAAATTGAATTTAGAAAGGATTACCAAGGTATTTTTTCGGGGTGACTTTAGTGATAGCAACTATCGGATTTTGATCAAGACTATCTTCCAATACATTTCCTTCGTTTGTTGCCATATCTTCCCATAAACAAGTAATTACTATATGAAATATGTATAATAGATAACAAGTCGATATAATGTTATCAAATGACGTAGTAGTTTATAAAATAGTGTCAAAGAATTACGTTAATTTAAAACGTTTTTTAAAATTCAATGGAAAAAAATAATACAAGATTATAAATAACGACATTTTTCATTACAATTTGTTAATTATAGTTATCTCTCTGACAGTCTTTAATGCGATCCTCGAATTTGTGGTCATTCTGCATTCCCTCACTCCTAAGACAACTCCACAAATATCTGCATGATATAATTTGCACTTATAATAATATTGTAAAACATATACTACGATCAAATAATTAATAAACAATGAAGAAAGTTTACCAACTCTATTTTTGTGTAGTTCAAGATTTATATCATTGGACTCCACAAAATTATAATCAAGTTTATCTGCAATAGATTCTGCCGCATCATTCTCAATAGAGTGTTTCTTTAAGACCAACTCTTTTTCGGGATGTGAATTAGAAAATAGTGGATTAACTTTTTTAACATCCACAGTTGCAATCATATATGTATTATTAACAGTAAATTTGCATGTAAAGTAGTTTACGTCTTTATTGAAAATTATTACGCCAATCTGAATACCCTGCAGAAAATTGCAATTTTATTTATAATTGTTTAAACACAATAATTGTTTAAAAGTAAATATTACAATTTAGTTTATTTTCTTAATTACTTCTTTAAATCATAATTATTTTACGCATCTTATTGGAATGATTTATTGCTTTCCTGCAGTACGACAAAATTAATATATTTTATGTCATAATTAATTTTGATGAATTACATTAATTAAAATCTTTAATAAATAATTCATCTATTATAAACAAACAATAAAGGAAAAAGTTATAAACTTTAGAAGAGATGCCTAAAATGGCACATACCCTTATATGTCATCCTTATATACATTAAACTACTAATAGTTTTAGCAACTATCTAATGATCACTAAAGCAGATAAGAATAATATAAAAACCATAAATTAGAGTTCTGCCACAAGTGTGAGACTAATTGTCATATTACAATTCATTTCTTTGATGAAAATATGTTACATGATAAAGTATCTGGGCATTTTCCAAAAAATATATATGGCAAACCAATTAACTAATCAAAACAATTTCGTAAGTTTAATGCTACGCTAGGACTTAAGGGGATAGAGTCTTAGACGACTATATTGAAGAAACTATTTGTGATTATATTAATAAAGAGTTGCTATAGAAATGAACTTGAAAAGAAATTCCAATGTTTTTTGGAAGTTTATATGGAAAAAAATTGAAACATTAATAGTTATTGGAATCAAATGTAGGAAAAATACATATGATACAGACTAATCTAAAATTGTCTAGATGTAGAATAACATTGAACGAAAGAACTTTAAATTTACAAAGATCTAAGTTACTGAAAAAGCTACAAATCAATGAGAAGAATTGGTTTCGTGACTTTCGTACGTGCAAATAAATCTAAAAAGAACAGTTATTTCTTGCCTTGAGTATGTGCAATTTTTTTGCCAATACTCCTTGAGTCTCCTTCCTCCATTAAAAAGGATCTGTCACAAACTGAATCTAGAGAAACTAAAAGTCAATAGCATACTTTTATAAGAAATTTTGCACATGCATAAACAAATAATTGTTCATCCATTTTCTAAACATATGATGAAAACGGTGTCTTCCTAAAATGCATGTATGGGTTATTGAGACCTTTATTTACGAAGTTAGAAACATTTTAGTACCCCAATCATGTAGATTTGGTTTCTAATTGTTTTCATAATTCTTAGGGATAATCACAAAAAATACCCCTCAATATATGTCATTTGTAAAGTAGAAAATATGTTAGGGAGTATTGTAAATTTAAAAAATAATTGTAACACCTTCCTATCATTCTTGAAATGGCCAAATTGTTGTTTTCTCAAACTTTACTCAGTTGGAAGCATAAACATTTACACAATTTAACTTCAATTGACAAATGATGATGATGATGATGGCCGGGACACTAATACATTAAAGAAACTTCTTTATATCTTCATAATAATTGATATTAAAATAATACATACTCCCTGTTAGATATATTTATGAGCATGTATCATGTATGTGTCTGTCAACACATAGTATTATGTTTATTGAGTTGTGATTACTTTCGCTAGGAAATACTTCACGACTTATCTATTTGAGAGGAGATCGGTATATGAAAAAACTTTCGAATCATATTAATAACTAAATTACAACAAATAAATAATTAACCAAAAGATGTTAAATAATATGTTAATCTCACGATGGTATATTTTGATGTGAATAGTATTTAGATAAAAAAAAATGGTCTCAATTTGCACTATCACTTGTCTAGGAGGCTAGCCCAGGTTTAAGTCATGCAAGTCCACATCTTTAACCCACAAAATTAGCCCAAGCCTTGGGCATTTTGTACATAGAATTTTCTAAATTTTTGTTTGATCAGTTAGAATTTTCTAGATTTATGTAAAGAGTTCATAGAGAATTGTAGGAAGTTCTACAGAATATTCTTGTAAATATCTTGTAGAATATTTTCCATGGAGACATCTAGAGACTTCTTAATCGTGGGATAAAATCAATCATCACCCGTCTATTGAGAATGTAGAGTAGTATAATTAGAGGTTATGAGTTCATTTGTAAGCATTGTTAGCAAGTTTGAGTGAATAACACAAATGTTTTCTTTCAAATTTTCTTGTATGCTCATTTATTTAGTCAGCTTCCTACACTTCATATACAAGGCTTAGGTCTTTTTCACCCCTTTTGGAGCGTTTCATGTATATGCAATATATATATATATATATATATATATATGCAAAATGATGAAAAGAGGCTAAGTGTACAATTTAAGAAATAATTATCCGAGATGTCTTGATCTCGAATCTAAGGAATGCACTTGTTGTCAATTGTCAATGATTATCAATGATACAAAAAAAAAGATAAAATAATTAATAAAAATAAATTGATTCTCACCGTTGTGGTAAGATACAACTGTCAACAAGAAAAATGCTCATGTTGATATTTTTGCAATTGTTTGGGGCGGTGTCATTTTTGTAATATTATGAGGTGACACAGCATGACTAGGGCGCTAGCTTATATGCGAAGCTTTGAGGTCGTGCGGCTGGAATTGGAATCTCAAATGAAGGTTCATCTCTCCCCATTTTATATATATATATATATATATATATATAATATTATATATATCCTACTTAAGTTTTTTCTGGTACATACTTTCAAGTTAATGCGACTTTTCCCTAAGCGGCATGACAGAGAAAAATACCCCCAACTCCCTAACAAACCACTATTATAGAGAACATGATGACGTTTTCAAAAGGAAAACAACTCATACATACTAGCGTTGTAAGTGCGGTGCCTTATTCTTGGATCATGAAGATTATCGGGCGCATAAGACCAATATTCTGGTCAACGGGAAAACCCCATACGGCAAATGCCCCTTATGCTACGGTGAATCCATCTTGAAGTTCATACCAAGGAAGATGGAAGAGTTCAAAGGTTCGTGAGGTGGGAGTGACACTTCCAAAGATGATTAATAATGAATTGTTGTATCTTTTGTTCAGAGAATACTCTGTATTTTTCCTTTCACATAACTCTGCTTTTGAATTATTTACTTTAATCTTTGTGCTATATTATTTGCATGGAAAACAAATACTTCAGATATAATTGTCATACGTACTGAGATAAATACTAGGGATAATTACAAAAAGTCCTAAGGTATGGGCTAATTACAAAAAAACCCTGAGATATTTGAAAATTGAAAAAAAAAATGATGTTTTATTACATTTTACATTAGCGAAAAATATTTCTGAACTTTGGCCCCTGAAAAAGAAAAAAATAGAAAAATGATGTGATTAACACATTTCAATTTGAACACGACTGAATATGACTAATTTGCTATCCTCGCACAATGGACCCTTGATGTATATGTGAAAAGTGAGATTTCCCACATGTTCTAATTTACACAAGATAATCATTGTTTTGAGGCATATACAACTATTCACCATCTCTTACCCCTCTCATTTGAAGGATACCAATCCGATTAATAAGCTTCAACCTTAAATCAATTAAGTATATACTCTGCCTTCATCCAATTATACAAGTTAACTTTACAAAAATAATCTATTCAATAAATTCAGAGCCAAAATTTTGTATTTCTCGGCCCCATGATCGAGGAACCGTCACGCATACCATATCGATTTATAAAAAAAAGGCCAAATAACTCATCAAAACATACAATGAGGTATGACTATCAATTTTCTAGTCAAAATGACTATAAAACGTGTTTTTAAATAAAAAATGATCAAATACTTCACCAAAAAATTCAAGACGGGTATGACTGGCAGTTTTTAGTTAAAATGTCTATCTTTACTTTGATAATTTCTACATCACTAATCGAAATCGATCTTCCCCTCTCCAAGTGAAATATATTACTGGTAAAGATTGTGGTTTTAATTGGTAGAAACACAACAATAATTGGAATCATTGCTTTACGTGGAGCCAGGCAATGATCTTATGGTGCTTGTTTTAGAAATTTGAATTCAGGATGTTGCACTGAACTGTATCTAGATTATGTCTTAGTCAAAAATGATTTTAAGTTGGAATTTCATTTCACCATGCTACTGTTCCCTCTTCATCATTTGAAGATAACCACACCAATATTTTCATTGAATCCCACTATAATAGAGGTGGTTTTCCTATTGTATTTTTTTTGCCTCAAGTGCATTGAAAGTTGTTGCACTATATCTTATATGTGCCCACATATTTTGTTACCCTCAAATGGTTCTACATCTGTAGACATATAAAAATTATGGCCAATCGATAATTGTCAAGTGTCAAATCGCAAATCCTTGGAGATTAAGACATGTCTTGATAGATATCTCAAATCTTAAGAGATCATGACTTATCTTGATAAGCTATTGAAGTGATCATTATCTTTTTTTTTTATATTTATCAAATCTTGTGATTAAAGAGATGGATAGATATCAAAAACTAACTGACCAATCAAATCAAAACCTTCACCATATGAGTTATTCAAGAACTCCTCTCCTATAAGTATAAATAGGGGTCATTCTCAAGGAATTAAATCACAATTCAAGGAGAAGAAATCCAAGAAAGAAGGTGGTGGAGGAAATTCTCTCAAGTCAAGAAGAACAAATTCAAGGAGATCCACGGTGATCAAGGCAAAATTCAAGGCGTTCATTGCAGAGTCTGCTCAAATCATAGCGTTTGATTCGGGAATAAGATGCCAAACCCTCGAGCTAATGTTATCAATTATCAAGTTCGTCTTGGAGGAAGATTAAAAGGTCAATTTCACCAAGAAGTTCTCATATCCAAGTCAAATACCGTCAAATATATCATGATTGATTCGGGATTAAGCTGTCAAGCCCTCAAATTAACGTTTATTCAACTTCAAGTTCAAGTTTGGAGAAGATCAAGTTGAAGAGTTCATCTTCAAATTCTCAAATTCCAGATATTATATTTTTGAAGAAAAAAATCAGATGATCTTTTAGAAATTGTAACCCTTTTGATATTTTGATTCATATAAATTCATTTGTACGATATTTCTTGTTTGTTATTTCACAGACAATAAAAAATTGTGTTACAAATTTTTGGCACGCCCAGTGGGACAATCTCTACCTCTCATATCTTTTCTTCGAATCAAGTCCAAATATCAATGAAAATGGTCAACCTTCCAAGTCTACAAATGTTGACCTTTCAATGCGAACTATGAAGTCACTGCTCCAAAATACAAACATAAGGGGGCAAAGGAAGATGTCGAGTTATCGAATCATGAATTTACTTCTCCAACAGACGAAGGGGCATGGAGACAAGGTGGCAAATATGTGGCTACAAATAAAGAATCATTGAACCTGCTCGACATGCACACACATTGTACAAGCTCAAGCTTTGAAACTGTAGCAGTCATGGTGGTCCAAGCTACTTCACTCGAAGAGCAATTTGCGAATTTGACGAAGGCCATTGAAGGACTTACAAAACATGTTCAAGAGCGGGATTCCCAAATCATAAAATTGATAGATAAAGTAGACCAAGTTGATTCAAGTCATGTGATGGGCCAACAAGTCGAAGCTCAAGATGATGTTGAAATGTCCACAAGGCAACAACCAAACGAAAAAGATGATTCTCGCAAAGGAGTTGCAAGTCTTGTCTGATGGCCTGATTCCAGTTGACCAACTCAAGGATTTCATTATAGGGACTATTAAAGACAAGTTTTATGGAAGCTCCAAGTCATCCCTAACTTTCACCAAGCCATACACACATAGAATTGACAATTTGAAGATGTCTGATGGTTATCAACCTTCGAAATTTCAATAATATGATGGCAATGGCAATCTAAAGCAATATGTGGCTCAATTCATTGAAACGTGCAATGATGCTGGGACTTGTGGAGATCATTTAGTGAAGCAATTCGTTCGGTCCTTAAAGGAAAGTGCATTTGATTGGTACATCGACTTGGGGATAATTCGATTGACTACTGGAAGCAACTGGAATGAGAATTTCTCAGCCATTTCTATAGCACACGATGAACTATTAGTATGACTGAACTCTCAAATTCAAGTCAGTGGAAGGAAGAGTCTATAATCGACTACACCAATCGTTGGAAGAATTTAAGCCTCAACTGCAAAGATCAACTGTCAGACGCTTCAACAACTGAAATGTGCATCCAATGAATGCATTGGAGCCTATGCTACATAATTTAAGGAATAAAGCCAAAAACTTTTGAAGAGTTAGCAACTCGAGCACATACCATTGAGATAAATTTGAACCTTGACCAGCAATAACGCCCAAGAGATGTTAGTGATGACCACAATGATGAAGACGAAATGGAGCAATCTTCAACTTCTCAACGCTCCTAGATATGAGCATAAACTATCTAGAATTGTCAAACTAAATTATGTTCAAATGTTCATTGATAAAAGCCTAAACTATCATACTCCTTGGCATGAGTATAAAAGGTCTATATCCCAAGTTCAAAATGTCTACTCCTTGATACAAGTATAAACTATCAATATATCTCGAATTCAAATGTTTACTAGTCTCAAATTCAAATGATCACTCCTTGATACGAGTATAAACTATCAATATATGTCTCATGTTCAAATGAGTACTCCTTGATACAAGTATAAACTATCAATATATCTCAAAATTCAAAGGAAGACTCCTTGATACGAGTATAAATTATCAGCATATTTCAAGTCCAAATCAAGACTCCTTGATACGAATATAAACTATCAATATATCATAAGTTCAAATGCCTACTCCTTGGTATGAGTATAAACTATCAATATATCTCAAATTCAAAATAAAAATCCTTGACTATCAATATATCCCAAATTCAAATGTGTACTCTTGATACAAATATAAATTATTAATATATCTCAAGTTCAAATGAAGACTCATTGATATGAGAATACATTATCTATAAATTTTAGAACTCCTTGATATGAGTTTAAACTATCTATATATTCCAAGTCAAGCAAAATATTGTGAGTTAATCATCGGATGAAAGAATTCGAGACTCCTCCACTTTAGCTTTCATTGAAACAAACGCACGTGAACGAATCTCGAGGGGTCATTTGTAAACATATAAAAATTATGGCCAATCGATAATTATCAAGTGTCAAATCGCAAATCCTTAGAGATTAAGACATGTCTTGATAGATATCTCAAATCTTGAGAGATCATGACTTATCTTGATAAGCTATTGAAGTGATCATTATCTCTTTTTATATTTATCACATCTTGTGATTAAAGAGATGGATAAATACCAAATACTGACTGTCCAATCAAATCAAAGCCTTCACCATATGAGTTATCCAAGAACCCATCTCCTACAAGTATAAATAGGGGTCATTGTCAAGGAATTATATTACAATTCAAAGAGAAGAAATCCAAGCAAGAAGACGGTAGAGGAAATTCTCTCAAGTCAAGAAGAACAAATTTAAGGAGATCCGCGATGGTAAAGGCAAAATTCAAGGCGTTCATCGCAGAGTCTGCACAAATCATAGCGTTTGATTCGGGAATAAGCTGCCAAGCCGCCGAGCTAACGTTATCAAATATCAAGTTCGTCTCGGAGGAAGATCAGAAGGTCAATTTCACCAAGAAGTTCTCATATCCAAGTCAAATATCGTCAAATATATCACGATTGATTCGGGACTGTCAAGCCCTCGAATTAACGTTATTCAACTTCAAGTTCAAGTTTTGAGAAGATCAAGTTGAAGAGTTCATCTCCAAGTTCTCAAATTCCAGATATTATATTTTTTAAGAGAAGAATCAGAGGAAGAAATAGAGATTGTAACCTATAATTTTCATTTGATTTATATAAATTCAATTTGTCCTATTTTACTTATTTGTTAATTTACAGACAATAAAAATTTGTGTTACAAATACCATTTATCTTAGGTCAATATTGCAGTTTTTAGCTACTATTTTTCTTCATGAGCATCTGAATTCTAAACTGCATGTATTATGAGAAAAGTATTAGTAGTGCTCTTGAAATGCTTGAGAGCCAATTCAGTCAAATCAACAAACACTTGGATTTCATTAATGAATTCACTTTTCAAAGAAAAATAGTTGAATCAGTTTGCAGCAAATTTAAGAAAAAAAGATAAAGATGATTATTAAGAACCAAGAATCCCACAAATTATGAGGAGTTAATATCAATTTATGCTGAATTGCTTCATAAGTACCAAAAACATGAAAAATGATAAAGAAGCTAACACAGACCACAATCCTTCAAAACCAAATAACCAACTCAACCTACTCTATATTTTTATAACCCACCACCCAATCTCTTCATTAGTTTATTTAGTTATTCTAAACCAATTCCAAGTCAGCCAAGTTATCAAAAGATATCGTGCGCAGCTTGGGTACGTGGTTTGCCGCTGTCGAGCCACCGTTGGAACTCGGATGTTGTTGTCGTCATTAGTGAATGATATTGAAGCATGAGACAGATCGTGCCAGCAAGATGGGGAGAGGCAGGGGTAGGGGAAGAGGTTGTGGTAGATGTAATGCTAGAGAGAATCGAATGATCAGTACGAGTCTTTTTGTTTAATTTATGTCTCTTTTTTCAGTTGGGTTGGATTCGGGTAGGTGTTGGGTATGAGTATGGGTTGAGTGTTGGGGATCCGTCTGACAAATTAGATCCGTCAGACGGTCTAACAGCAAACATACTCAACATTGAATTACTTGTTGGGGAATCTTATTAGTTTGGTTGCATCCAAATTGAATTAAATGCAATTTACCTTACGGTTGATATTCAATTTTGTAGTTGTATTGCTATTTATGGAGTTCTTTTTCATCTCTTCCTATTATTTTTGCCCAAGATATAGTCAACTTTTATGGGGGACAATTATATTGGACAATCTGAATCTTTTGGAGTTGGAATTAAGATACCACCTCAATTATATGGAAAGGTTGATCAACCTGCAGAATTATTTTCTT
The DNA here is from genome assembly GCA_016081115.2 of Rehmannia glutinosa. Classification (NCBI taxonomy): domain Eukaryota; kingdom Viridiplantae; phylum Streptophyta; class Magnoliopsida; order Lamiales; family Orobanchaceae; genus Rehmannia; species Rehmannia glutinosa. The sequence continues at coordinate 153,556,266 of CM071926.1, read as the reverse complement.
AACTGATCTCTTAGAGCATAAACTACTGCATATCTCATGTTGGAACAGTGAGACTACACTTTTACAAATTATTTTCTGGCTGGCTGGATGAGGGGGGGAATGTGGGATGCATCACTCTGGGCAATGAAAAAAAAAAATTCCATTTATTTGTTTACACAAACCATTATATCGACCTAGGGGAGAAAAAAAATACATATATACAATATATTGCAACCATCTGAAGTTTTATTGCATACTTAAAATCTACCACATGTCAGAGCTTCTCAGTTAAAAATGTTGCATTTAGCTGGAGGAATAGAATTCAAATGCCATTAATACAAAAGCCATAACAAGAGTACTAAAACAGAAAATAAAACTTGAGGATGTACTAATATCCACAAATCTTAAATCACTTTTACATGGCTTTCAGGCTTTCTTCTGCTTTGTTGGGGGTGGAAATAGAAAACGGAAAACCCATGCAGCCAGTATTGCTCCAACGAAGGGACAGATCCAGTAGACATAGAATTGCTCCCATGTATTGTGCTTGTTATTTATGTAAGCCCAGCCGAATGCCTGCACAGATATTAACACAAATAAAGCAACGTTTTTCAGGAGCACAACAGATAAGTGTATTCTAAGAAAGAACGACTCGTATAAGATGTTGTATGCATCAGCATCAGAACATAAGTTGCCAAAGGAAGCAAACAAATTATCACACAAGAACACTATTCTAAAATAAAGTACGGAACAGCAGTCAGTCGGAAAATAATAGGGTAATCTGAGAAAAACTGGTTGTAACAGTATCCATTCCTCGTCAAACAGACTAACCAAAATTGCGAGCTGCATAACGTACAAGGATTTCAAACCCATCTGAAAATGGGAATTTCAGCAATGAGGAAACTTTAAATCCTACAAACCCAATGTATTTTATTCTGAAAATGGCTTTAACGACTACCAAGTGAACTTGCTTTATTCTCACAAATGATCTTTGGTTGGACAAACTTTTAGGAAATACAAGTCATAACAAAAGACAAAAACCCAAGTTATCAATCTGCCAATTGGAGCATGAGTGTTGGACGTCATGTATGATGAGTGTTGGACTTCATGCATGAGGGTGCTGGATTGAGAATGTCATTACAGTCGGAAAAAAAAAATTCTATATTAACATGTGTTGAGTTATTGCTAGTGAAGTCAATGAAACATGGCAACTCAGACAGGTTTAACTAAATATGCCTCCATATTCAACACTAGTGGATAAGACCACAATGCTTACCATGTCATGAGACCTTACAAACAAAGATGACGATAAGCATTCTTCACTAAGCACCTTCTTTCAATTTCATAAAGTTCTGGTAAACCCAATTGTCACGTTGGCAATTGAATCAATTGTACATTAGTAGTAGCAAAATGCTACCACTTCTATCTCAAAATGATTTTTCAAATAATGATGTTGAACAACCAACTTGACTTTTTTCTCAAAGTGTAATAATGAAAATTGGTTATTTTATTCACATAATAATTATAAATAACTTAACAAATATCATGATTTGGAAGTTCACAAAATTAAAATTGGCAAAAGATAATGTAATAATTTACCGTAAAGCCGTAAACAAATGAAACACTGATTTGATGAAAAGATTGTACTATTTTAGTTACTGTTTTCGAATAGAAGAATTTATTCAGATTCTTTCTTTTTGTAAATTCTGGTGGTTAAGATAATTGCCCCTCTAATATGCTTTGGATTGCTCAACAAGATACAGGATCATGCTACTGAATTTTCTGCTATATGGATCATAAAGCTAGTAACAGTATTTCCACAGTCACCCACACACAAATCCAACTGACCTACAACCAGGCATGCACTACCGCATCTTCCTAAATTTACTTCCAGTAGTTGACCCAACTAGGCAAACAAGATTGCCCTCATCAAAGTGAGAAGAAAATCATACGTGGGAGTTGGGACATTCTTTTTTTCTTTCAGAAAACAAAGTCTGAGATCCCGCAGAACAGTTATAACTCAAAATTGTTACTTTATGACAAAAGTTCCTTAATTCTCTTTTAAGTCGTGGTGATACGTGATATTTCATATCTTTCAAATAAATGGATCAAACTTGAAAAGTAACAACTCCATTAGATTTAGGAGGCATCTGTTTGAAGCCAGCTCTTGAAGGAAGGTATATAGCATGCGGTAGAAAAAAATATCAAAAACTCGCTCGAAAATTCTTTTACGAAGTGAAAATTTAAATAGGAAAGAACAAATAACGGATCAAAGACTATGCAAAAGGAGCGGATTTGCAAAAAATCGGAATACAGAGAGAATAACTAAAATAAGGAGACAGACCAGAAGAATAGAAACATCTCTAGAATATTAAGAACAATATGCAAACACCTAGAAGGGGAGCTCTTCTTCACACACGTTTTCCACAGTAGCACCAACCCACATCCAATGAATCTAACGGAGGATACTTCAACTCATCCAACTAATGGACATCTGAGCCACTGTATTATAAGCTCTGACCATGCCTGTGTTTTCTCTTTGCTAGTTTCCCATTTGTATCTATAAGTAAAAGTTCTGGATAACTGCCATGCCATAGTTCTGAACGGTTGAGACTAGGCAAACTTAATGCCAGCTTAAAGCCACTATATACTTTGAACTGATCACCAGATAAGGAGTATCATCCATCATGCATGTCAGGCAATGGAGAAGATTTTGTGGCTGAGTAGCATGACACTCATTCAGAGAACAACCCATGGTTAATAAACGCCGGCCTAGGCCACAATTTCTCACCTCGGTGCACCACCGGGCCACAAAAATGGTGAAGCCACCGCCTGGTTCACCTAGCCCTCGCTTTTGGGAGAGGCGAAAGGCAAGAAAAAGCGTCGCTTTTTCCTGCCAAGGCGATTTTGGAATTTTCTTTTTTTTAAAAAAATTAAAAAGAGCTTTTAGTAAAAAGACCCATAAAAATTTTAGGGCTTTATGGCCAAAAAACCCGTTTCCAATGTGAAAATGCAAAGTGAAAAGCAAAAACCACCAAGTAAAATCTCATTTGATGATTGACATTGGCGATAGATATAGTTTATTACTTTCCACAATTGATTTTTAGAAGAATATAAGTATATAACATATTTTCGAGTTGTCGTCGCCTTTGCATGGCCAGGCCATCGCCTTTTGTCGCCTAGGCCATGACTTGTCACCTTGACGTCACCTATCGCTTTAATAACTATGGAACAGCTTAATAAGGAATATATGCTTGCAGCAAACGATTAACCTCCCTATTACAGCAAGCAAATCCCCAGTCTATGTCAGTAAGCAAATCCCCAGTCTATGTCAGTAGTATCTCATTCAATAAATGACAAGATTATATCACCTGGCATTTGATATCTAGAGAGATTCAGATAGTGCACTTATTAGGAAATCAGATAAGAGTCCCTGTTAGAACTACAAGGATATACCAAAAAGGGAGAAAAGTCTAAGCTAATAAAGCTTTTTACCTTCACCTAAGCTACGTAGAGTATACTTCCTTATTATTTCTATATTTAATTAAGACCGACAATCAAATAGAAGACTAACTGAACATAAATTATAAAAGCACAAAAGACAAGAATCTCTGATAAACTTTCCAAAATGTAAACTTATAAATAAAAGGTGATGCATCACTTACATTGGCAGGATTCATCGAAGGTCCCGTATAACTGGAACCTGCAACGACTAGCGCCACAGTTGACATAGCCAGCAACCAGTTCTTTATAAGTGGGTTGCTAGGACCCCTAATGATAATGATGAGGACGGCAAAGGTGATTATGAAAGTCAACACCCCCTCCGCAATTGCTCCAGTGTGCAAGTCAACCTTCAAAGAAGGACCCCCAAGCATGTGTTTGTACTGCAATGGCATAACCTCGAAAATTGCTAGCACACCACCTACTGCACCAGCTGCCTGTCACATACATACTCAACAATTTAATTTCCACGAATATGATAATAATAATTCAAAAAAACATACTTAACCAGTGCCAGTCCAGCCACAGTTCGCTCAATGGACATTTACACATACAAGTGTTTAGGCATACTAATTAGCACTTTCAGGAAAATGGACATTCACATTATTCTTCATTACACATACTAAATGAAACACAGAGCCTTCAATCAGAGCATGGAATTTGTGGACTTTGAGAGCAAGCTGTGAACTGTAAACCCTTGAACTCGAATTGTCTTTTATTATATAAATCTTAATCAAAGACGATAATAGTACATTTTCCGTTGACTAGTAAATTAGTTAAGAAAGAGGCGAAGAGATCCCCAACAAAAAAAAATGCACTGACCTGAGCAGGAAAGCGGAGAGCAGCAGAGACGAGAGAGTCATCGCCACCAAGGCCGGCGGCGTAAAAGGCGGCGGTGGCCGTGGGATTGAAGGTGGCCCCACCCAGGAGATCGCCGATGAATCCAAATATGAACAAGAGGAGGAAGATGAGAGTGGTGGTGATGAGAAGGGAGGGGAGGCCTTGGGCCACTCCAAGAGCGGAAGAAACTACGTATGTAAGGGCACCTAGAGACGATGCGCAGAAAATCCACATGAAGGTAAGCAAGCCATCGGCTATGGCGGCCTTGATTGCCCCCTTCATCGCCACCAGAGATTTTTTTTTCTCTCTCCTTTAACTCACCACTGAAGCTTTGTTGCAATTTAATGGAGATGGTGGGAATTGGGAGAGATGAATAAAGAAAAAATGCGTGAGTTATAAATGACTAACCTACCAATCCAAACCAGCCGGCCAGTCCCAATCTCTATTTTCAAATTGTGGAATATGAAATGTGTTTCTGATTTTCTTTTTAAGTACAATGGACGGATGTGGAAAGGGAATAGACACTCGCGTGGAATATCTGTACAATACATATCTCAACCAAATGTGTATATAATTTAATATTTATTATACGAGTTAAAATATAAATTAGAAGAAATAATATTGTGTCCCCATCCCACCCACCCGACCTCGTGATAATTTATTAATCATTGCTAATTATTGGAAATTAAGCTTGTTTGTATGTTTGTTTAGAGGAATTTTCAGTTTCCAGTGTCTTCATTAAATTTTGAGCTTTATTGTCATTTTAGTAAAATTCGAGAATATATTTAGATAAAAGACTTGGAATTAAAGAGATACATATTTAAAAAAAATGGATTGATTTTCTGTAGATCTAGACATGAAAAATATGTGCTTAAAAATGAGATTATGTTTAATTTTATATAAATATTATAAGTTTATAAAAAAAAGTGTACACAAAAACTTATATGAGACGTCTCACGGATCTAGATCCGTGAGACGGAGCCCCAAACCCGCCACCCAAGCCTCCTACCCGCAACCCGCTAAAATTAAAAATTACCCACCCTAGAATTACTCAACACACTCAACCCGGCTTGGTATTAGCCCTTTCTTCTTTGTGTTCTCTCTTCTCTCTCTTGAAGTTGCGTTTTTTTAGTTATTTTTTTCTTCTCATTTTTCTTTGCAATTTTCTAGGCGTTTCTCTTCCGTTTGTTCACAAAGTGGTTTGAAGTTTGACCTCCATTCGACCAAAAATCGGTATTTCTTGATTTTCTACGATTTTTTCTTTCGTTTTTAGTTCTCTTCGATTTTGGTATATTCGAAAGTTTTTTTATGAATTTTTCTTGAAAATGTATGTTAGGGTTTTAAATTTGAACATGTATTTTGTTAAGGTTTTAATTTGAGCATGTATTTTTATCCGAAATATATGTTAGGGTTTAAATTTGAGCATGCTTTTTGTTAGTGTTTTGATTTCAACGTGTATTTCAGGGTTCTGTAGTTAATTAGTATGTGAAGTAATATTGTGTTTTGATATTTTGATGTTTCTGTATTTTTACGTGACTAGTATCACTTTTGCCCTTACAAGTATTACTTTTGGTCGTAAAAGTATCAGTTATTGCAAACAAAGTATTACATGTGTTTTATTGTGATGTTTACATAATTTTGTAATACTATGAAAAGTATCACTTTTTACATAAAAGTATCACTTTCTACATAAAAAGTATTACTTTTCATATAAAAAAAAAAAAAAAAAAAAAAGTATCATACGTTTTTCCCAATTTATAATGATATCACTCATCCATATGTTTTTGCAAAGAAGTATATGAAATGAGTATTTTTCGATGGAGAATAATCATCCCAAAGCTCGAGATATTCAACAATACAATGTGGAAAATGTTCATTTCTCTTGGCAATCGGAATCGACGAATGTTGATTGTGGTGTGTTCTTGATGCAGTACCATATGGAAATTTCAGTGGGCATGCGCACTTAGTCATTTGAAATTGTGTTGTATATCTAGTTTTTGTCATCATATGTGGATTAGATGTTATAAATTTTTTGTATTTTGAGAAAGAAACATGTAAAAAGTTAATGAAAGATGGATAACTCTTGTACAGTGACTCTGGTCAATTTGTTCACTTGAGAAGTATGACTTTTCTATTAAAAGTTTGTCTTTTCATATTAGAAGTATCCATTTTTTTAATAGTTTGGTATTCACATATTATGCAAATGATGACAGATTGAATCAAATCGATCTTTTTATCTTTATTATAAAAGTATCGCTCTTTGTCTTAAAAGTATCACTTTTTGAATTAAAAGTATCAATTTCTTTTTAACAACATACTAAAAGTATCACTATTTGTTGTAATTTGAAAAGTATCACTTTTTGGTCTAAGAATATTTGTTAAAACTTAAAATGACTCTATCACCATTTTCTTCAAGTTGAAAGTATAATTTTTTGGTTTAAAAGTATCAATCTTTTTTAACTTTATTTTAAAAGTATTATTTTTCGTGTTTAAAGTATCATCTTTTGAATTAAAAGTATTACATTTTTTAACAAAATTTTGCAAGTATCGCTAATTCTCTTCAGCTGAAAAGTATCACTTTTCGGTCTAAAAGTGTGAATTTTCAGATAAAAGTATCACTTTCTATTATAAAAGTATTGAAGTATTAATACAAAATGGCAAAATTATTAACACAAATAAGAATTGAATGATTGGTTTTTTATAAGGAAACAATCATTGTAACAGAAGGAATGTCATTTTTATACCAAAATAATTATTAAATGCAAAAATAGTTGCTAAACTGCTGAAGATTAAGAATCTTTGAACTGAACTCCTTGAGATGTGAGTTTGACGTATCACTATTTCTCTTCTTCTTGCTTATTTGAATGTGTGGGATCCAGAATATTTGTAGAAGAACTAGAAACATCATTTTGCTCAGTAGAATTCATTGTATCCATCAATGCATAAGACATTACCTTCAGCTTGTTGGTCACCACCTAAAGGTAATACTTTTGGCTAAAATTATTATACTTTTTGCAAAAAAAGTAATACTTTTAAAAATAAAGTAACAAAAATTGTATAAGACTTTTACCTTCAGCTTCTTGGTTTGTATTGGTAGAATGAATGTTGGTCAGAATTGTAATATTTTTTATAGAAAAAGTAATACTTTTGTTTTACCTTTATTAGACATTATATCATTGCCCTGTTGTTTAACATTCTCCATTTTCTCTTCAACTTCCATTGATCATCAACGACAATAACACAAAAGCACTGGAAAAAGTTTGTTCAAGATGGAGCTCATTCAATTTCATCACGTTTTGCAAAATCAATGCTTAATATCTATATTTTAAATCCAAAAACTCCAAGATCCACCCGCAAGTAATACATAATACAATCCATTATGCAATTCCCAAACTTTCAACAACAACAAAAACTTTGTGCCTCTACAATAAACCCTTAAAAATATTATTATTTTTTCTCAAAAGAGACAAGAAAGCATACTCAATCGTAAATTAGCTGTGAAGATTAAGGACAATGGAAGAGTTTGCGTCGGCGGAGTTGGCACATAGGATCATTGCGATAGAGGTCGCGCTCCCCACGACTGTGGTGTTCGGCGATTGAGAGAGAGAGAGAGAGAGAGAGAGATCGCTGCTCTGTTTTTTTTCGATTGAGTGTGTGTGTGTGTGTGTGTGTGTGTGAGAGAGAGAGAGAGAGAGAGAGAGAGAGAGAGAGAGAGAGAGAGAAAAAGGGTTTGGCTGGGCAAAGAGGTTTGGCTTTGGGCTTGGAGCGGATTGGGTTTCGGTGCGAGCTCCGTCTCACGGATCTAGATCCGTGAGACTCGTCTCATAAGAGACCTCCTGAAAAGTGTATTATGATATTATTATAGGGATGGGATCTCATGTGGCAGCCAATTACCATGTGGCAGTGTGGACAGATCCCATCCCTACATCCAAAACAATCAATGGTCTAGATTGGTCTTGCAAAACACCATTTTTTAATTATTTTTAATTCGAAAAGGGCATTTCAGTAATCCACTAAAATCGCCTGATCTAATACCATAATGAACCACCTAAAATCAAGGGATCCTTTTTTATTGTAATCTTACCATAACAGAATACTCTTTAATTTGGCAACCAAAAGGAAACGTTTCCCCGCATCTTCCATTGTTCATCCATCCGCACTTCTTCAAAAAAAATCGAGCTTGGCATAAAAAAAAACACAAAAAAAAGCTACCGTCAGGAAAAAGGTCACGAAAATCTTGAAAAATGGGCGATGAGATCGACGATGGACAACATGAAGAACATTTGGCGACAAACATAATGAGAACTGTGTTTCAGACGCTTTTTTCCCTGGTATGTGTTTTTTTTCAGGAAAATCGTGCAATATCCTTATTCATCCTGTAGGTGTTTTTGTTACGGGCGTGGAATCATAATTGATGTTTGTGTTAATGTAAATATATATACGTAATCGTATACATTATACATTAGGTTGGTATACACTTATTATCGATGATTGTGTACATGTAAGCCTTCATTATATGTTGTGGGTCGGCCGGGGTAGTTGTGAATGTTTTATGTGAAATCGTTGTATACAATTAGTGCAAGATATGTGACTGTAAAGCAATTTATCGTGTATAGATATGTATATTATTGTGTTAATTTAAAATGTGATATTATGTGTTAGAATGTTTCTTTGAAGCGATACATAAAAACGTATAGTTGTATACATTATTCGATAAACTTGTGTTTTTGCAAGATATTATGGTGTATATATGCGAATACTTTGGTGATTTAGATTGTCAACAACAGTTGTGTTCAAATAGTTGAATAATAGTATACTAACGTTTCAGTTTGGTATATATTTGCCCGAAAATTGGTGTCATGAATGTAAAACTTTCACTTATTTTTTGTGTACATGTGTGTACAGATAGTAGTGATGAAATAATCCAGCACGTCGAAATACGAGAGCGTCTGGTAATATCACCCTAAACACCAAATATTGGATACCCGAGGTTGAACAGATAAAATACCGCGGGTGGGCATGCATTTTGGGAGTTTGGACAAGGGTGTGGAGTTTTATAGGGAGTATGGTAAACAATGCGGCTTTGACATACGAATAAGCACGCTCGAAGAAATTTAGGAACAAAGAGATTCGTCTCAATATATTGTTTGTAACAGGGGAAGGTCACAAACAAACATCGCCTGTGGTAGGTGTCGAAGCAAGCAATTCAAACACCAAACGACGAACAAGAGTGTCGAACCGATGTGGATGCAACGCCCATCGCATACTAGAATACACGACTTAACGGTGCATATGCTATAAAAAATTTTGAAGAGCGGCACACACATTCATTCAATTCGAGAATCTTGCGACATTTTCTTAAGGTGAATCGAATTTGAATTTTGGGCACAAACAATTCATCTTCAATTGTTCAAGGCCAACATCGGCGCTTCAAAGACACACCACCTGTGAGAAATGGTTGGTGGTTTTTCTCAAGCGGGGCATTGCCAATCGATTTCAAGAATTTCAAGAGAGATTTAAAGGCATACATACGAGTGCGATTTACGCTTTAATAATAGACCGTACTTGAAAAAAAAGGAGACATGTCCAGAATGGCCTTGATTATGCCGTTGACGAACAAGACCAATTAACAAGACTTTTCTCGGGACCCTATTTCAAAGAGAAATTACACAATGTTCGGGGGCGTTGTATCATTCGATGCTACTTACAACACAAACAGGTTAGCTTTTTTGGTATGCATTTGGCATGTATGGACGAATGTATTCTTATAATAAGTGAAAGAAATAATCTTATTGTGGTATAAATATATAAATATGTATGTGTTCAAATAGAATAGTAATTGTGAATTTTTTAATTAACTTTCTCGCTAAAACCCATTTGAAAGAATGTACTCTGCGTTTAATGATTGTAGTATACACATAAAATGAGTTTAGTAGTTATTGATGCATTACATGGTGTACATTTAATGCAATAATGATGTATCTACAAAAACATTCTCGCACAGTACAAAATGGTGTTTGCGCCATTCACGGGCATTGACAACCATCGGTGTGTAACATTTGGTTGTGGATTGCTATTAAAGGAGGATGAGGAATCATATGTGTGGTTATTCGCACAATTTTTGGATACCATGGGCAAGAAACCGTACTACATTGTGACCAATCAGATCCTAACGATGAAGAACGCGTTTGAGTAGTTTTTAAGACCGCAAGACACCGCTTATGCATGTGGCACATAATGGAAAAAGTTAGCACAAAAGTGGGGCACGCATTGTTCAAGAATGAGGATTTCTCGCGCGCCTTAACGCAATGGGTTTGGGATGAAAAACATGAACCCGATGAGTTTGAAAAATTATGGCATTCTCATTATGAAAGATTTCGAACTAGAAAATCATTTGTGGTTTACTAAAATGTTTGAAATCCGAGAGAGCCGGATCCTCGCTTATTTTCGGATGTTCCCATGGGAGGTTTGATGCGTACTACATCACTGGCCTCCGAGAGCACAAACAAGCTTGGTTTGGCGGTTATACGAATCCACAAGTAAATTTGGTCGAGTTCTTCATGCATTTTGATAAATAAGAATGGAGTCGCAACGACACGCCGTACACAAACTAAACAACGACAGTGACACTCTTGTTCCTCATTGCCAAACACCATTGGGGATTGAGAAACATGCTTCAACATTGTACACGCCGCTGTTTTCAAGAAAATAAGCCTGGAGATTGCAAATGCGTGTTACAAATGTTCAAATGCACATGGTGGCCCTGGCCTCGATGGTAGTACATGTTCCTACTCAATAAAGGACGAATTTGATGATGAATTCAAAGTACATTATCGCAAGGAAGAGACGATTGCAATGTGCGATTGCAAAATGTTTGAAATGCATGGTATTTTGTGTCAACACATTTTCGTTGTATTCATGACCTCAATCATATTCCCGGAAATATGTGCCTAATCGATGGATGAGGCTATCATCCATACATCCGTCAACAACAAACGCCAACTGCATTTAATTCAACGGCGGCAAGAAGCAACCACAACCCTAAATGAATTGTGGTCCACCTTCCACAACCGCATACGACTCACAGACGGTAAAGTGGAAAAATTGGCTGACTTAGCACGCTTATTGTCGAACATAAGAACAAGTTAGGCCCGCGAAAAAGACGGACGGCTTGACGGGGACATTGAAGAACTATTTGAGAATTATTGCGGCTCTACTTCTCAATTGGAGATCTCGATTGCCACCGCAAGCTCGTAACAAAGGCAAATGTGATGGCGGATTAAAAGCAGGCTACAAAGCCAAAGGAGAAGCAATCTGTGCAAGCACGAAATCAAGATGGAAGTGTGGCACATGTGGAAAAATTGCATCTCACAATAGCCGAACATGTCCCGATCAACCTACATAATTCAAATACACTTTCTCAGTCATTTCAAATTTTCGCCCAGTAACAAGGTGGTTGTCTGAATGTTGGTTTTTGTTAAATTAAACATCATTTATATTATAATTGAATGTCAATTGGATTATAACTGAATGCCATTTGTATTGTAATCTTACATCGTTTTTTTAGTCATTCTGACTACACTCTCTAAGTCATTTCCAAATTTGGCCCAGTCACAACGCGGTTGTCTGAATGTTGGTTATTGTTAAATTAAACATCATTTAAATTCTAATTGAATGTCATTTGCATTATAACTGAATGCCATTTGTATTGTAATCTTACATCATTTTTTAGTCATTCTGACTATTACTTAAAAAAATTCCGTGTAACCTGAACACAAACTGCTTAGGATGACTTCGAATGAGTAAAAATAATTGTAGTACTTCAACAAACAATCCAAAAAAAATAGTGAATTTGGGGATTATTGTGGTGTATATATATCAATACTTTGGTGGTTTATACTCAGTATATAATGATGTTTTAATAATTATATTTTAGTATCTTCATCTATTATTTTTGGTACACATTTGCCTCGACGTTTCGTGATTAGTGTAACATTGAATACATTTCTTACATGAAGTTCCAAAAATAAAAAGCAATACTATTACCTCGAACACAAATCGCTTAGGTATTGTGCATACACGTGATTCGTTAAAAACATCTTCAAAAACGGAAAAAAACAAGGATTTTGCTTATGAACGTGCATATACCAAAGCCGGAAAGGAACATATTTTGCATAATGACGAAATGTGCACTTTTTACACACTAACAATACGCATAACACACGGAAACATGTTTGCTTGAATATTGTTCATAAATAGTTAACACATAATGTTGATGGAAATGCACGGGGTGAAAAAAAGGTTCTACTCAAGTAATAAATAAAGTGTACTTAGAAGCTCCGTCTAAATGAACTCCTCAAACGATAAACCAACTATTTTCCCCTAACAAACTTTTTGGCCAAACCAAGCACCTTGTTTTTCTCTTGGTTCAAGTCATGCATCAGGATTTCGTGGCGATGTCTGCGTCTCAAACATGCAAACTCCGAGGCGTCGGCCTTGTCAAATCCATGCGCCCATTTCTTCAATGGTCCCCCATGTAGGTCTCCATGTGACGCATGGCATAGATCCCATGATCGATTGTGTTTTTCGCCACCCTCCACGGCATGGCGAGTCTTATTCAGGCGGCATTTTTCAACATTGACAGCTGACTGGTGGCACCCACGTGCTTGAAGGTATCTAGAAAACAGCTCCAACTACAAGGTGAAAAATGAAAAAAAAAAAAAAGAATTAAATCACGAAATCAATAAATCTTACCATCAACTAAGACAACCAAAATAAATAGCAAACAGGTTTCAATCATGTCCGTCTGTATGTTATACTACTACTAATTGTACACCACACAAAACGTATGTGTGCACCAATTCATATCTATGTTTTCATCAAAATAACATGCTAATTTAAAAAATGTTAAAAATTAAACTAACCATATATCAAGTAATTTGTATCTCGTATACAAAGTTCATAGTATTCTATCACCATATATTATCCGCGTGTAAGAACAAAAAAATATACAGGAAAATTAAAAATGTAAATGTGTTTTACTAATTTCTCGGGCATCATTAAATGCGTACTTGCCGCAACCGGTACCACCATTTGAAGAGTCAAAAATGTGACAAAGATTTTCTTTATGTTGACGCAAATCACGATCAAGTGCCATCCGTTTATAATAGGGAAGAAGAACTAGGTAGCAAGAAAATGTATACTCGTTAAAATTTAGATAGGAACAACAAACACGACGTATATATTCTACAAAGGTTATACCATCTCAATGGCTCTGTGATTCACCGGAGTTGGGTCCACAATCTCCAGGTCAAAAGCTTCCAAAATAACGCCCACCTCATTTCTTCCGGCGATTCTTGTGCGATGAGACGCAATAGAGTATAATCGTATGTCGTTAAAAATATTTTTAACAAATTCCACACAAGGACACGTCGACATCAATGCTTGTAAAATATTACGACATTCCATAAATTTATGTATGCGAATGTAATAAATTAGCTTCACATTAATAAAAATTGAATGGCAATGACTAGTCCCCACTAAACTCAATGACAAATATTCAAGAACACATCTAGAATCATTATCCAAAACACCCCCGCAATTAATTATGCGTGTTAATGTAAATAAATAGGGGTCATGGTGTTGAACAACACAATTAAAAAGATGGGTCATACCGTCACCAAATTAAATCGAAAAAAACCTCGGGGGAATTGGCATCCCTTGATTCCTCCATTTCGTTCAACATTTTGGCCACACGTCAATGACGTTTCGAAATGTACTCCCCAGGCCTCGGGGTCTCCAAATCTTCTCTCAAAGACATTGTCTCCCATCCTAAATAAAACATCGGTTCTGTGTACATTGACATTGAAAAAAAAAAAAAAATAAACACAATTAATAATAACAAAAGATTATAGAGAAATCTTGTTGAAAACCACATATTAAAGAATTGCTTAACCTTGTAGCGCCAAAGATTGTCAAAAACCCACTTCCGACACAAAGATTGTGGATCTTATTCATCTTCTGGGCAAAGTCGACCCGTCTCAAACGGAATGGAGAAGACAACTTAACTGTTTTACGCTGCTTTCTAGTGCTCTTACGTGTTTGAGTAGCTGCAGGCGGCTCGGGTCGCATATCCTTCCACCGGCTCCTCAAATCCCCACAACATCGTCACCTGTGCAACCCCAATCACATCCTCCCGCCCTTCAACACCTTGCCCCACGCCAACATGCCCCTCACAAAAACCCATGGAAAATAAAAAAAGTGTCAAATCTACCACACACATGTAACCAATACAAAAAATGCCAAATTGTAACTATCTGAACATTTATCTTTCACTACAGTTATACCATTTTGCATACAAGAAAATCATGACAGCTTTTATGAACTAAAACAAAAAATTAATAAGTTAATCAATATACCATTTAATAGCTAAGATTATGCACCTTTGTTGTCATGTTATACCAAACAAAATAATACAAGAATTTAAATATTACAAACTAAAAAGTGAGTGTTCTTACACCTTCTTCCCTCGCGCTCCCCTCCACCGGTGTTCCTCTCGAGTATTGACGTGATGTCTCAAGAATGTCTCATCCATTCGCAACATCGGGATCCTGCGTCAACCCAATACTCGAAATTCGACATATCCTCGGATACTTTCTGAACTCCTCTCGGCGACGTGTAGCCTCTTCAACCTTCTCAAGAGCGGCTATGTTTTCCTGGGTTACACTGCATCGCGTTCATCTCTGCGCGATTCGCCGACAATAGTGTCCTCGACACGGTGTCTTCCCCGGCTTGTCCCCGGAAAACATATGAACTTCCTAGCCATTCTTGATTTTCCCGAAATCGGGGTTCAAGCCAACTCCTTGGTACATTGTCAAGCAAAGTGCAAGGGATATCCATAACTTCATTTAACAATGCTACCTTGGCTGTAACACTCCCAACAATACCCTGCACCAAAAAAGCATAAGTATTTGTCAAATGTTTCATACTCATTTCAATGAATCTTTGAGCTTAAAAAATAACTATCAAAATAATTAAGACAAGAAAAATTGTGCACCTTTGTTGTCATGTTATACCAAACAAAATGATACATTACACTGAATATTAAAAACTAACATTATAACATGTCCCGTACAACTACCACATACTATGTTTGTTTGTGGCCTTCCCTATTACAAAGCAAGATATTGAGAGTAATATGATGCCAAGATGTAACTATCTGAACACCTATCTATCACTAATTTTATACCATTTGCAAAAACAAGAAATCAGGACAGATGTTATGAAACTAAAACCCATAAATTAATTAGTTAATCAATATACCATTTAATAACTAATATTATGCACCTTTGTTGTCATATTATGCCAAACAAGACCATACAAGACTTCTAAATATTAAAAACTGTCATGATAACTTTATCCCATATACCGCTCTACAAGTATAAAATGAAAAAAACAAACTAAAACCGAAAAAGGAATTGCACCGCACACCACCAAAGAACGAATGTCGGGGCCGCACCGGTGGAATATTTTTCTCCCCATGTGGCTGCATAACAACATGATTAATTGACGGTGGCGTGTCTTTGTGTATTGTGCGAACCAATGGTACGCCTCATCAATTGGGCAATCAATCCACCCCCCATATCCGTCGCGCCATTTCGTCGTTATTCTGTCTCGGATATTTTCAAAGTGGTAAGTTAACGCACACAAGGACCACCCTTGGGAAGGCACGAATGGCCAATACAACTTGGTCCATGTATAAACCCCGTGATACAAAAAAAAGGTTAATTATTTGTTGATTTTGATTAAGCCGACCATAATTGATATGTACTTACAATCAAAAAAATGAGGGGGCCATTAAAACTCTTCTTCTTTGTTGACGTCCATCTCTCTTTGCTCTCTAGCAATGTCATCAAGGTGTGCTCGCACTTTTGATTCATTTTGGAATGTCGCGACATTCTCCAGGCTTTTCATTACAACCGCGTTTTACGTATCCGCCCGCATATTCCCGATAATTTGCGCATCCACCAACGCAATAAAGTTCCTCCCGAACCATATACCACCTTCCACGCCCTCCAACATCTTTTTGGACACCTCGGTGTCGTAATTGTGTATGAATCATCCTGATTATGGCTCAAACGGGACTCGCCATTCAACATATGCTTGGCTTGTTTCGGATTTTGTTTTTTTCTCGACTCTAATTCCACCTCTAGGAACCCTGAACATGCTCGACATCCTTTTCACCAACACGAATTGACCTCCCGTCCGATGTAATCAACTCACATCCGAGAGAGTTGAAGTTATCCACCAACCAATAGATAAATCTCCCCGGAGTACTTCAATGTTTATCCCCGAAAGCTCCCGAATCCCATTTCAACAATAGCTCTTGTCCGGTGATTATTGACTCGACCCAATGCGCCGGATAAAAAACATTAGGGGACGGATCCGGTCCTCGAGTTTGGGCAACGCAGCTTTGATCACAGATTAGCGCTCTTTCTCCTGGGGTTAACGTCACTCGGACCCTCACTGGGGGGGAAGAGTCTCTTCCTATTACCTCTTGCCATTTAACCTGGAATTTAGAAAAGACAAATAACATCACATTACGTACATAATAATACTAAATGGAGAAAATGACAGGCAAAAAACAAAATTCATAGATTGTTCAAAAACACTGATAAAAAACAAAAAAAAAAACCACAAAAACCTATGTATATATACACCAAACTTTATAAACAAAACACCAAAGTTGAATGAAAAAACACAAACTTCATGCATTCTACAAAAAATATGCATCTCTGATTTCAAACCATAACTCTGTTTGGTGAGTTTAATTGGTTCTCGTTTCAAATTAAATTCGAGAGAATATTATCTATTGGACCAATATTAAGTTTTTTTGAACTTTCAAGTTATTTTCATGAAGGAAAATGTTATTCCATATAGAATTGTGAGAGAGAATCCATGAAATTAAAGAGTCCTGAGGCACAGAACATGATCACTGGGCCTTTTTGAAATATTATTTCCTCTTATTTAATGAAAAGTACAAGATAATACTACCAAACTTAGTAAATGGATATGCATGTAGTACTAACACACATTGAACTTACCCCACATTCATAGTTATGCCATAGAACACAAGATTACCAACCAAGCACATAATAAGCCATGCTTTCTGAAATGGCATATTGTATTCCTGAACCACAATACCCCAATGCACAGTTCACTATACTAGCGCAAAAACCACAATAACCTATGTATATATAGACCAAAATTAACAAACAAAATACCAAAATATGAATGAAAAAACAAACTTCATACATTGTGCAAAAAGATGCACAAAGAGTACGAACCACATTACCCCTATGAATCGGTTCACCATACTCGTGCAAAAACCACAATACCCTATGTATATATACACCAAAATTAACAAACAAGACACCAAAATATGAATGAAAAAACACACACTTCATACATTATGCAGAAATATGCACATCAAATTTGTTATGTATATACCAAAAGCACAAAGAAAAATGTCATGCTTGCATAAGTTTACACCAAAAATATGAATGAAAAAGCACAAATTAACGGATGGATTATACAATTCGTTATCTATGCGTATATCATTTTGCCATAAACTTATACTATATGTATTGCAGTCAAATACATTCATTGCTATAAGTTCACATACCCAAAATGCATAAAAGGACTTGTGTAGAAAAATTGATTGCAAGAACCCTAGAAAATTAAAAAAAATATATATATGTGTGAAATTGAACTAGGTCACACAAAAACTAAAGAAAACCCATAACAAGACCTCTTCAAATGGTATAAAACATGTAGTCGATGTAGGGAAAAAATACCTTGATCTTTATTATCTTCGTCCACCCCCAAAATAAATCGAAAGAACTAATCGGGGCATACCTCGTGAAGATTTGCGAAACGTTTGGGATGGTTTAGGCCCAAAAAAAAAATTGCTTTGTGCACCGATGACTCCCTGGGTCGCCGAGCGTGTGTTGTGGACGGCGGTTTGTGGGTGGCTTTTTTCGGAGGAGAAGTGTTGTGGTCGGCTGTTTGTGGGTCGATTTTTCCAGAGGGGAAATGTTGGCGGTTTGGGGGAAGTAATTTTGAGGGAGATGAACAAATTGAAACGTGTGATAGTGGGGTTTTGGGGGTGGACGAAATCTTAGAGTATATTTTGAGAAAAAAACGTGGTGATTGAATCCCTAAAAAATAGGAACAATGTTTGCAGTTACCATTTTAAACGTTACACACAAATTGTAAATTGCCTAATTTGCCCTTTAATGGGCTGTTATCGATTTTATTAAAAAAAAATTGGAAAAAAATCAGGCCTTTGGATTAAACATGTGAGTGGTCTAGATCTGTCCACACTGCCACATATTAAGGGGCTTGCCATATATGATCCAATACCTATTATGATATTTGTTAGTTCTGAACCTATAACAAAATTAATAAAAAGATAGTATAATAAATGTGAATCGATCTTCTAAGAGAATGAAGAATGAGAAATTTTCGACGAAAATAGTAAAACAAATATAATTTTGTGATATTATTTTGTCAAATACGTGGATTAAGCACAAAGAAAATTGTAATGGGGTGCTTAAATATAATATTCTGATAATGACGTACAAATTTTCGAATGTGCACGGTGATATTTTCGTTTGTATATCCACTGTTTGATGAATGAACTATACAATTCTCTTGGTATTCCATCTTTCTTTCTGTTTTGCAACTTTTATCTTTATGTGTAACAAATATCGATATTTTGAATAATAAAGCCAAAAAGGCTGACGTTTCATTTATGAAAAACAACTACAGTACATTTTGTTTCTTTGGTTTTTTATTTTTTGAGTACTTTTCCTTTGGCTCCTTTTGTTTTTGTATTTTATTATATGCATTCATGATTCATGTGGTAAAGTAGTTGAATTAGTGATGTTAATTTATAAATTTATAGCGTGTAGTAGGATGTTAGAACTTAGAAGGGACCAATGGGTCCGTGTAAGACCCGGAATCCCCCCACTTTGGGAAGGATTTTAAAAGCATAAATTACTCTTTGAATATAGGTGCTTCTTTTTGGACTTAGACCTGAACCATTTAAATTTTCTATTAACTAAGAGTTTATTATATATCTTTAATGATATTGTATTTAAAGATAAATATAGTTTTATAGTTTTATTAAAAGTACTTTTTAAAGTTTTAAATATTAAATCGATCTACCAGCCATTCGGCTTGGTGGTATCAACCCCCTCCTTTGTGGGGAGATCAATGGTTCTATTCCCAGTGGGTGTGGGTGCATGCGTAAAAAAATAATATTAAATCGATCTATGAGGTCTAACGGGTCTACCCAACGGAATCCTCACAAATTTTAGCGGGTCAGGTCTCGAGTCCATGCGAGCCCAGCTCGGACCCAACCCATTGGCATTCCTATAATATGGAATAACAAAAATGTTCATGTTTTCAACATGAAAACACATCTGAAAACATGACTGACTGGAATGCCTTACTTTATAAGTATAGGCGAATTCATCGCCATTAGTCTTCATTTAAACCTTCCACTTCATTAAAAACACACGACTTGATTCATATACTCCATAACTATTGCCTCGTCTGCAAATTTTGCTTGCACCAAAATTGCTCAGATATTGTAAGTCAATTAACTAGATTTTCAGAAATTCTGTCATGTTTAAATTTACTTGAACTAATGTCCTCAGAAGTCAAAATATACAGAAATAAAAACAGAAACTAGAATACAAAATTAACAAGTGGGTTTTTTAGGTCTTTACCAATTGAGCAGTTGGATTTGAATTCTCAGAATTTGACAAAATTAGTTGATTAGACTATTCCAACGATTTCGAAGAATATGATATGCACTGCTACAGGGAATAGCCTGCGGTACAATTTGACCATCGACAACATTGTCTATTACAAGACCCAGTCTCACCAACGTCTTTATGGCCTTGTCAACTGGCATCTCAACCTGCATACATCCATACTGCTTATTACAATCATGATCATCACACACACAGCAGAAAAGTGACGGTAAATAACGGGATAACTACAAAAACTACCCGAGGTTTGAGTTAGTTGCCAAAAAAAAGAAAAAAATATATATTTTAAAGATTGTGTTAAATGCAAGGGGGTAATTGTAACATTTTTACAAATGTAAGGGGGGTGTTTAGAATGTTGTTGCTTATGAAAGAGGTAAAGTGTAACATACAATCAAATTTCAAGGGGTTTTTGTAATTTTCAAATATTTCTAGGTTTTTTTGTAATTAACTCAAACCTCAGGGGTAGTTTTTGTAATCATCCCATAAATAAATGATTGATTGGTTGTACCTTCTCTCCGAAAACATCCTCAATAAATGTCTCACATTTATGTCCAATAGCTCTTGTGCTTGTCACCTGCATTCAAGCAATTTTGGGTGATACACTTATTAAGTAATCGGAAACTTTGCAAATTTATTCGAGCGAGACCAAGTCCAGAAGGTATACATATATTAGTGACAAAACAAATCCAAGTTGATGAAGAATGCTAAAATAGAAGGGATAATTACATAAAAAACCCTGAGGTTTAGGCTAATTACAAAAAAAACCCAGAGATTTTTTAAAATTACAAAAAACCCCTTCATAAGCAAAAACATTTCAAAAAACTACCCTGATATTTGTAGAAATATTACAGTTAACCCCTTAAATTTAAGACAATCAAACCAAATGGGGCTTTTTGTAATTTTGAAACATCTCTGGATTTTTTTGTAATCAACCCAAAACCTCAGGGGTGTTTTTGTAATTATCCCTAAAATGGAATTGACACTAAATACGCAAATTCTTTTGAGCAGAATTCTCGTTTTTCTTACACAACCAGAGATTCTTCTTAATGATCGAAAATGGAAATATCACCAGAAAGCTATAACAAGCGCAATTGTCACGTTAAAGCCTGACAAACAAACTACCAGAAACACAAAATAATAATGGCCATAAGCCTTACCTGGTCACTCTCTGCTTTAAGTAGGGTTGCATAAACCAAAATGGCTTCTTTGTACTGCATAAAGTGTCAAAAGGAAAAAGATTGAGGCATACTAATCTATTAAGCCATCTAACGTAAAATGATTAATAATACGATAGGTCTAGTGGTTTCTCACTTGCTGCTGTTCAGAAGCATCAAGAAGAAAATGAATGGACCCAAAGCCGCTAGCTACTGTTTTCTCGTAGAGCGTCCTATTAACCAGAAGCTGAACAAATCTTTGAACAGGTCAGTTTGAGCAAAGATGCACCCTTCTTTTGTAACTAGAAAAAGAAACTAGAGAAAGTAATGTGCTCAGCTTACTTGATATCTCTCCCTTGTTTGTTTGTAGCCCAAAAGCACACGAGTCACATATATCACAAGTGCAACGGCTGGAATCACGTCCAAAAGTATTGCGGATCTGCACAAACATACATGCCAAACAATTATTACAAATTCATATTACAACTAAGTGATGATTAGAGAACTATTGTAAGTCAGGCATTGACGTGAACCTATTATGGCCCTCTTATTACAAGAAACAACATAATTGTTGTCTTTCACTTGGTTTTTCTTCCTTGAAAATCAATTTAAGCTCCAATTGTCCTCACAAGGAATCAAAAAATCGCAGTTCCTTTAAGCTCCAAGTGTCCTCACAAGGAATCAAAAAATCACAGTTCCTAGATATTTTCGGGAGCCGGAATGAATTTGTCAATAAGAATCCTCATATTGAGCTCTAAGTACAGAGAACATTTTTTTTTAAATAACAAGTAAGAGGCACAAATGAGCATCATGCAAGGCAAGATAAAGTAACTTTGTGTTTGTTAAAAAACAAACAAAAAAAAAAGAGCAATTAAGTAGTAAATAAAAACAGGATATCTTGCAATAGGGTCAGCTTTATAACTTAGAAACTTTATTTTAAATTTTTAATGCATCAAATGCTTGTTAAAGAGTATTCTATTGCGTGCTCCTTGCATTTGTGTGATGTTAGTCGTTTTGATTCTAGATTTGACAAGACAACACTATGTTGAATGAGAAAGACAAACACTAGATGAAGTTCCACATTAAAATGAGACAGGATTATTAATATCAGTAGCCTAATCCATCCACAAAACACATGGATCATGTTACTCTAGGTCAACTTGATGCAAGGGAAACTAAGAACCCCCTCAACCGCATGAGAAAAGGAAACAGTTCCGAACATACAAGTACATACGGTGAAGATAAAATGTCTTCAAACTTATAACTGAACAAGAATGCCAAAAGTCCCAATATTGTGGCAACATCCAAGCGGACCTGCAGATGACGTTCAATTCTTTGATTAAGATTTATCCATATCACCAAATTAGCAACTATTTGTTCAAGGACCAGCAGAAATATATTTAAAGAACAGAAAGCACGAACATGTTGACAACTGATTATTTGAAAATGAATTGGAAATGCATTCACTCCTGGCCCCTGGGGCCCACAGGAGGGCCCCCGGGCCTGCATGGACACTGACATAATAGGCTCCACTAGTAACTAGTTCCCCATCGTCCTCACGTTATAAAATGATTAATAAAAGTTGCTAAAGAAGCCCATGCTACCTGTTAATATTCAATTCAAATACACTCGCATAATCCATGTGGGAAATGCATTGGACATACAAGATCCTCAATCTGCTCCTTCCAAACCCATGATCATAGAAACGAGTTCCACTAGCAACTACTTCGCAATCATCCTTGCTTTCTGAAAATGTTTAACCAAGTTGCCAAAGAAGCCCATTGCACCCTCTCATAAACCAATCAAATTTCTCTCCCGTAATCTCATAGACTATAGTATCACTATGACTCATGTTCCAGTACCGCATCTTGTAATGTCTCAATGTCAAAATTCATGCTCTTCATTTTTTAATGGGGTAGACAAACTATAAGGGGTAATGGAGGCATGGAGAAAATTAGTTCATATTCTCCATACCGTGTCAAGTATACGGAAAGACAGCTTCTTGTGAGGAAAAACAACCTACAAAAGATAAAGAAAATATTATTCATCTACAGAAACCATTTGCATAGCATAAGGCTTTCAATCATGAAGCATTTACCGGCAAATCTGGAATAGGAATTCTCTCGTAGATTTTCATTTGCAGTGAAGGCACCTCCTCTTGATCTTTTGTTTCTCTTTCTCCATTTTCTTCAGTATAAAGCAAGATTAATTCTTGGAATGCAGGCTCCTAAATGAAGACATCTTTACTTAACTCAGAAGTGATCATTAAAAAGAATCAAAACTGCTGATACGAAGATATAGTTATCTACTGCTTATTCCTATTAATCCATTGTCACATAGATTAAGTATGTATTAACGAAATAAATAGATAGAATTGTTTGGTGATTAACGGATGTTTGTCCCGTGTGCGTATTTCTGATGTCAACAAGGGCTTGGGAATGATTGTGATTAAGAAATTAGAACTCATCACTTCTGAGTTCCATCAAAATTTTCCACTTTCTCCAAACTTTGCGCAACGTGACCGAAATTGTTCATTTCCTGTCATTGCATTCACATCCTTCACAATCCTACCATCAACCATTGCTAGAGTACTACCTTTTAATTACAACCACTAACTTTAGCAATTCCAACCCTCACAAATGTTCATGTCGCGCCAAATATATCCTAACTTAATTAATTGGAAGTCTCCCAGAACTGCAAATTTGAACCCGATGTTTGTATGATTGGACAAATTATGAACAAATGTTATGAGATTAGTGACGCGAAACAAGAAGGAATCACCAACGTTCAGTCAAAAATAGATGATCGTTACTCACATATAAGTTGACATACCTGGAGAATAGATTGTGAGAAAAGAATTGTAAAGGCATTTCTTAACATCTTCCCGAAGTCATTTCCACAATATTTAGATGATGCAGGTTTCCATATGTCGCTAAGTGATATCCTTGATAAGAAACTTGGGCTGTACAAATAAAATCATCACTTATAATTAGTTATAGAGAATCCAACAAGCCTTTTAGTCCAAAATCATATAAATTTCCCTAAAAGAAAATTGCATGACTGGCTCATATTACAGCATATTTAGATATAAATGGCATAATTTTTTATTGCATTCAGCTTAAAAAATTTGCACCAATATTAAATTTGCAGATACCAAAAATATGTTGAGATAGAGTGAGTGTGTGTGTGTGAGTGTGTGTGTGTGAGAGAGAGAGAGAGAGAGAGAGAGAGAGAGAGATCAAATCAAATTGGCATGGTAATAAAGTGAACTACTCCTATTCATTGTTGAACATATTGAAGGTTGACTTATGCCTCATGTGCTAACACGCGGCATCAAAAGTATCCTAGGATCAACAAGAACCCCCCAGGCCCCAAGAGACAAACGATTAGCAGCTATGGGAAGTTTGGTGGGATACTAGTCAATCAGAATCGAACCTTAAGCTGGATTCAGCACTAGTACCGTGTGAGGCAAGGTCAAATGCTTGCTCAGGAGTTGATGGTAATACGCCAGCCCATGCAAAAAACTTTCTTAAGAGCCTCTCTCGAGGCCCAACTTCCGAGAGTATTCCTTCATAACGAGTTACTGCTTTCTGTGCGGCCACCCAGATTGGAAAGTCACTGGATAGGATGTCAACTCGTTTAAGGTCAGCAAACATTTCCTCATCATAGGAGTAAGGTTTCAGGGAAAGGGACAATTCCTTAAACCAGAGCTTAAATTTATTCGCCAAAATTTCCGTATCTTGTTTCTGTGTGATGCTCTTGAAAACCTGTTGCAGAGAAACAGAAAACATGTCAACCAAACAAGCATATTAGAAAAAGGAAATGCATTAATATATGACAAACATGATTCATAAAATCAATCACTTCTGGCAGTCACTGGATTGAAATCGAGTAAGTTTAAGGACCCTGCTTTAAGCTCAAAAATTTGACAACAAAATACTACAAATTGATCTTGCTGAGGGAGATATTATCATATTATAAATGATTTTTGGGATATATGTGGAAATTTTGGGAACTACCTTGAAAGAGTTTGGAGATATAAACAGGATTGTGCGTAAAGTCGTTAACCAAGCGGAAAGAGAACTTTCAGAACGTGGGGAACGAGTTTTGGAAATAAAAACAGACTTTGCTTGTTACTAAA